>JAHTLZ010000015.1:48984527-49010089 GCA_023846285.1 Phrynocephalus versicolor | reverse complement strand
TTATTATTATTATTATTATTATTATTATTATTATTATTATTATTATTTTATGCTAGTTATTATTCGATATTAGTTTATGTGACCATCTTTCTATGTATCACACAGCACCTGTGGAGCCAGAGGTTGGGAGTTTGATTCTGCACTGGGCCTTCTTCAATGGACTTGGACTCATTGATCCACAGGGTCCGTTCCAGCTCTGCAGTTCTAATATGATGATGACCTAGCACCCTTTCTTTGCTGTTGCCAATGACCTGACTTGCCAGGAGCTGGAGACCCCTGTTACTGACATATTATTAAAAATGAGAGTTATATGCAGCTGGATGAAATTCCAGACAGTCACTCCTTGGCAGTTTCAGCCAGGAAAAAAAAGCTGTGTTGGGAGCAAAAATCACTCATCTGATTTGAATCAGCCTTTGTGTCATGCTGTCAAGCCGACACATCCTCGATCAAGATCGCATTTTTGGTACAATGCTTCGATAAAGATAGCAAGTTGCTATCGAAAGCTTAGCTTACAGTTTTTGTTTTAGTACTGACCCATAAAGGTATCACCTAGCCTACTTTTGAATTTGTTTTTCTGGTCACACGGCTCAACCCACTTATTTTACTTCTATGGTTTGAGGAAGATACCAAGAAAAGAGCCACCCTCCCTATGTACCATGAGGAAAGAGGCACATTCTTGCCACCAGAGGCCTTGACTGCAGCCACTAGGTAAAATTGCTTCTTTTTAATCTGGCCCTGATTATTCCTAGTGGGTTTTGCTAAAAAATTTCCCAACTTTCAAATGGAACACATGCTTTTTGTATCACCTCCCCCCACTTCCTCAGGCCAGCAGGGACTGGTAGTCTTCAGAGAGCCAAATTGAGGGTGGGAAGGAGGGAGGGCAAGGACTAGGCTGCTTTGTTTGATATGCTGGGTGTTAAACCTTATCCAGGAATTTGAAGCAGGCTTAACATCAGCCCCGCCTCCCGATACCATCATCTGGTATATTCCATCTCACCAAAAAGATTCTCAGCGCCTGATTTTTGTTTTAGTAATGACCAATAAAGGTATTATCTAGCCTACTTTTGAAGCGGAAAAAAAATCCTTTAATTTCACTGTTTTTATAAGTGGAGCAAACTTTAGAGTATTTGACCATGTGATTGTAATCGCACTCTCTGTCGATGAGTTACAGTTACAGAATTATGATGTTTTGGGTAGTTGTCAGCTTCTGGAATGTAGTTTGAAATGGGTGAGCACTGAAGATCTAGGACAGCAAGCGACCTATTTTACTCAATTTAATGTAATTTAATTAAAACTATAAAAACCTAAAGCAAGCACTTCTATTCTCTCTGTTATGGTTAAATCCCCATGATCATTTGCTTGCATGTAAGTTTCACTGAATTAACTGATACTTATGAATAGAAATGTAACAGGCCGTAATGCAGATAAGAAAGGGCAGGGAAGGTATTCAGTAGATACCTGGATTCAAATCCCTGCTCAGCCTTAGAAATGTATAGAGGGGCAGACCAGATAAAAATTACCCCTTAAATATTTCACATACCTAGAAAACCAAATTAGGGTCACCATAAGCGGAATATGAGTTAGTGGGAGAAAATAACAACAAAAGGTTTGGCAAAATATAGTCCAGGAACTTCATGCAGTCAATGATTTCTGTAGTCCAGTCAAACCCAGAATTAAAAAAAAAAAAACATTTCTGGTCTTGGACATTTCCTAGTGAAGTGGTTTTGCAGTAAAATAGGGTACAGGGCCCTTCCAACTCAGTCAATCCCAAATCTACAAAATACAAAAGGAAAAGAGGAGTTCCAACAACCTTTAATTTCTTGTAATTTATCTTCATGGAGGGGGCTGCTGGAATGAAAAATAGACTTTCGGACTTCCAAGACCCTCTTGTTATTGGACTAGACAGTAGGAAGCCACTCAGCTATTTGCTCATGTTCTGCTTGATGAACAGGTACATAGATACCCTAACCAGTGGTGGTGAACATTCAGCACTCCAGATGTTTTAGACCACAGCTCCCACAATCCTTTGTCATTAGCAATACAGGCTTGTAATTCTGCGAGTTGTGGTCCAAAACATCTGGAGTGCCAAGGATTCACCACCATTACACTAATCACTGTTGATAAAAGTGGGCCACAAAGCACCATTTTGTAGGAGAGCAGTTGGGCTGTTCCTTAAATATGGTTTTCAATGACTTTATATCAGTTGTCCATAAAATCTTCATACTGTTCCACCTGTATTGCCTTTGTATAAACTGTATATACATTTAAATCAATGCCTAACCCAATGGTGGTGAACCTTCAGCACTCCAGATGTTTTGGACCACAACTCCCAGCATTCTGAGCCTAGATTGCCAGTGACAAAGGACTGTAGGAACTGTGGTTCAGAACATCTGGAATGCCGAAGGTTCACCACCACTGGCCTAACCGATAGTGTGCATTGTGGCTTTCACAGCAAAACTTTCTAGGTAGAAGCTTGTAAGGGTTCACCTACTTATTAACGGTTCCACGAATGAATGATGGCTAGAGGCTCCAGTTTCTTCAAACTGTAACAAACTTTTATTAAAATTGTTTAACATAATTGGTTCCGGCATCTTCTTTTCAACATCAGGTACATCCGACAAACATGAACAATTCATCATAATAACGGGGCAACTGAAAACTATTTGTTAATAAGTCTTTAATAAATTGATTACTTGGTTTTACTTGCAGGGTAAGGAACTTGGTGGCACTATCAGTCCGGCGTATCGAGTGCTGCAGCAATGGTGGCGAACCATCGGCACCTGATGTTCCCACCCCCAGCCAGGAATCTGCCAGGACCCTGCCTGTCACAGAACCTGACTCTGAGGGGTTAAATGGTGAAGAGCTGCTGGAGGAGCCTTGCAGCTCAACTCAGCAGGCAGCTGGGTCTGATGACTCAGCTGAAAACATATCTCCTCCTCCTAGAAGGGCCATGAGCAGGATTCTGCAAAGACATGCTACCAGGAGAGCTAGACGGGGAATCAGGCCGGGAAGCCCTGAGTACTAGCAAAAGCCTTTCCAGAAGTAAGGGTGTGTTCCCTGTTTTGGGATAAAGCTGGCAAGCTTACCTTGAGCTCTCTGTGGGAGCAACGTGTCATTTGAACTTGCAACCATGTTCCTGTCTGTGACCTTGGCTCTGTTTCCTGATTTCGGACCAGCTTCCTGGACAACGGCTTGATCTGTTCCCTTGGGTTTGGCATCTGGTTTCCGTGAGATATTCTGGTTTTGACTTGGACTGGTAATTGCTGGGAGTTGGATTCTGTTATTTATCTGTCACTTGATTGTTAGCAAAGGACTCGAACTTGCCTGGCTTTCCACTAAAGATCTTGGCAAAGAACTGAACTCTGCTTGTGTGTGTGATCTGTGCGCGGGGCTTGACTGAATCCATCCTGCAGGACCGGTTCCTAAGGCTCCTGTGCAGGGCCGGCACATCCATTAAGGCGAACTAGGCAGTTGCCTAGGGTGCCAAAATGGACAAAGGGCGCTGGCCAGCCTGCTGCCCCCCTGCTGCCCCCCGCCGCTGGCCACCGACGTCCGTCCCCCCGCCCCCATCGCCACCCACCCCGTGCCCGTCGCCATCCGCCCCCACGCCCGTTGCCGTCCCCCACCATCCTCCGCCCCCTGCTGCCCTGCCCCCACCGCCCCGCCCACCTGCCGCCCCGCCCGCTCCCCGCCCCCACCCCTCGCCTACGGCGCAAAAAAACCTAGCACCGGCCCTGCTCCTGTGGATGTCCCTCTAACCTGGCTCGGCAAACTTGGAGTAGGTAACGGCAATCCCGTCTCTATTTTCTTTTCCAATATCTTCTCCATTTGGATTGCCTTCTCAGCCACCAATGTCACCCTCCTGTTTGCATGCCTTGTTCCCTTCTAACAATTTCCCTAATAGTCCCTTTGCTCTCGCGCTCCCCACTCTTGTGCTTTCCCATCTGAACTCCCACATCATGTCCTCGTGCCGACACTTGTATGCCCACCTCGCACTTCTGTATCCACACTCGTATGCCAAAATCTTGATGCTTCCTTAAACATATTCTCTCCTCCTCACCTCCCACATGTACACCTACATTTATCTTCCATATCCCTACTCCTCTCGCTTGTGTACATATGCTCTGTTTCTCCACTGTTATTTCCTCTACCTGTACTCCTATGGTAGGGTGCTACATCTAGGTAAAAAGAATGAATTGCACAGATATAGAATGAGGGATACTTGGCTGGAGAATAGTACCTGTGAAAGGGATCTGGGAGTCTTGGTGGACCACAAATTGAACATGAGTCAGCAGTGTGATGTGGCAGCCAGGAAAGCCAATGTAATTCTTGGTTGCATCAACAGAACCACAGTGTCTAGATCAAGGGAAGTGATAGTACCACTCTATTGACAAATCATGACAAATCATGGAGGTGTCTCAGAAGGACAGCATAGTAATCATGGGGGACTTCAATTATCCCCACATCGACTGGGCCAATGCGAGCTCCGGGCAAGAAAGAGAAACTGGGTTTCTCGACTTGCTGAATGACTGTGACTTAGAGCAACTTGTCATGGAGCCCACCCGAGAACAGGCAACTCTGGATCTAATACTGTGTGATACTCAGGACCTGGTCAGGGATGTGAATGTCACTGAGCCTCTGGGGAACAGTGACCATGCTGCAATCTCCTTGCGATGCATGTTGGAGGAAGAGTGTCAAGCAAATCAGACATTAAAACAGTTGATTTTTGAAGGGCAAACTTGCCTCAGATGAGGAAACTAGTTAGAAAGAAATTGAAGGGGAAGGTTGGAAGAATCCAATCTCTTCAGAGTGCATGGAACCTGTTTAAAACAACGGTAACAGAGGCCCAGCACAAGTGCATACCACAAAGAAAGAAGAGCTACTCTAAGTCCAAGAGGGCACCGACATGGTTAACAAGTGGAGTTAGAGAGGCTCTACAGTGCAAGGAGAGGTCTTTCTGTAAATGGAAATCCTCCCCAAATGAGGAAAATAAAAAGGAACACAAACTCTGGCAAAAGAGATGTAAGAAGATGATAAGAGAGGCAAAGAAAGATTTTGAGGAACGCATGGCTAGCAATATAAAGGGTAATAATAAAAGCTTCTTTAAATATGTTAGAAGTAGAAAACCTGCCAGAGAACCAGTTGGCCCTCTGGATGGTGAGGAAGGAAAAGGGGAGATTAAGGAGGACTTGGAAATTGCAGAGAAATTAAATGAGTTCTTTGCATCTGTCTTCACGACAGAAGACCTTGAGCAGATTCCGCTGCCTGAACAGCCCCTCTTGACTAAAGAATTAAATCAAATACAGGTTAAAAGAGAGGATGTTTTAGGACTAATTGATAAATTGAAGATTAACAAGTCCCCGGGCCCAGATGGCATCCACCCAAGGGTTATTAGGGAACTGAGAAATGAAATTGCAGATCTCTTAACGGTAATATGCAACTTGTCTCTTAAAACGGCCACAGTGCCGGGGCACTGGAGGATAGCAGATGTCACACCAATTTTTTAAAAAGGAAGGAGGGGGGGACCTGGGAAACTACAGGCCAGTTAGCCTTACATCTGTCCCAGGGAAGATGGTGGAAAGCCTCATCCAAGAGAAAATCTTAAAACACATAGAAGAACAAACCTTGCTGAGAGAAAATCAGCATGGCTTCTGCAAGGGAAAGTCTTGTCTGACAAATCTTTTAGAATTTTTTTAAAAGGTCAACAGGCATGTAGATTTGGGTGAACCGGTGAATACAGTCTATCTGGATTTTCAAAAGGCTTTTGACACAGTCCCTCACCAAAGGCTGCTGAGAAAATTGCACAGTCAGGGGATAAGAGGGCAGGTCCTCTTATGGATTGAGAACTGGTTGAGATCCAGGAAACAAAGAGTAGGTGTCAATGGGAAATTTTCACAACAGAGAGAGGTGAAAAGCAGTGTGCCCCAGGGATCTGTCCTGGGACCGGTGCTTTTCAATCTGTTCATAAATGACCTGGAGACAGGGATAAACAGTGAGGTGGCCAAGTTTGCAGATGACACAAAATTTTTCCGTGTGGTAAAAACCAGAGAAGATTGTGAAGAGCTGCAGAAGGATCTCTCCAAACTGGGGGAATGGACTACGAAATGGCAAATGTGTTTTAATGTTGCAAAATGTAAAGTAATGCATATTGGGGCAAAAAATCAACACTTTATCTATCAACTCATGGGCTCTGAGTTATCCGTGACAGATCAGGAAAGAGATCTTGGTGTGTTGGTGGACAGCTCCATGAAGGTGTCTCCCCAATGTGTGGCAGCTGTGAAGAAGGCCAATTCCATGCTAGGGATTATCTAAAAGGGGATTGAAAATAAAACAGCCAACATAATAATGCCATTATACAAAACAATAGTAAGGCCACACCTGGAGTATTGTGTACAATTCTGGTCACCGCATCTCAAGAAAGACATAGTGGAACTGGAAAAGGTGCAAAAGAGAGCGACTAAAATGATTACTGGCCTGGGGCACCTCCCTTATGAGGAAAGGCTAAAACATTTGGGGCTCTTTAGTCTGGAAAAAAGGCGCCTGAGGGGGGATATGATTGAAACATACAAAATAATGCAGGACATGAGTCAAGTGGATAGAGAGAATCTCTTCTCCCTCTCACAAAATACCAGAACTAGGGGACATACACTCAAATTGAGGGCTGGGAGAGTAAGAACAGACAAAAGAAAATATTTTTTCACCCAGCACGTTGTTAGTCTATGGAACTCCCTGCCACAGGATGTGGTGATGGCATCTGGCTTGGATGCCTTCAAAAGGGGATTGGACAGATTCCTGGAGGAAAAGTCCATCACAGGTTACAAACCATGATGGAGATGTGTAATCTCCAGGCTTAAAATCGGAGTACTTCAAGGGCCAGATACAGGGGAGTGGTATCAGGAGAGATATCTAGTCTCATGCGCTCCCAAACGCATCTGGTGGGGCCACTGTGAGATACAGGAAGCTGGACTAGATGGGCCTTTGGCCTGATCCAGCATGGCTCTTCTTATGTTCTTATTCTGCTCTGGTCAGACCCCATCTGGAGTACTGTGTCCAGTTCTGTGCACCTCAATTTAAAAAGGATGTTGACAACCTTGAGTGAGTGCAGTTGAGGGTGACTAGGATGGTTGAGGGTCTGGAGGAAATGTCTTATGAGGAACGGCTTAGGGTACTGGGAATGTTTTGCCTTTCAAAAAGAAGGCAGAGGAGGGATATGATAGCTATGTTTAAATATTTAAAAGGATGTCATATTTGGCAGTGGGATATGCTGGCACAAAGGGTGGTGTGGAGTCTCCTTTGGAGGTTTTTAAGCAGAGGCTGGATGGCCATCTGTCGGAAATATTGTGATGGGGTTCCTGCATGGCAATGGGTTGGACTGGATGGCCCTTGAGGTCTCTTCCAACTATATGATTCTATGTTTAGCCCCTTTCAACTCCTCTCCCCTTCTATTTCAATCATCTGCTTTCTTTACTATCGCAAAGAATCCTCCAATTACTGCCCTCTTGCTACCTCCTTTCCTATCATATTCACCCATGTCCTCATTGTCCCCTTTATCCTCCTCTGTATCTTCATCCTTCGTATCCACATCCTTTGTCTGTTTCAATGGTTCCACATCAGTCTATTTTGGGTTTCTTTGCACCACCTTTGCTTCAGCTTCTCCCAAGGGCTCCTCTGTCCTCCAAGGTCTCTCTGTTTTCCCAGCAGACGGTCCCACCTGCATATCTCCTTCACAAAGCTTTCCATTCTGATTTGTGTAGGCTGGTTCCTTCCAGCTCTTCTGGGAGAAGAAGAGTAGGAGGATGAATGTGGGTCTTGCTTCTGTTGCTTCATCACCACAGAGATGCTGATAAACATGAGGTAGGAATGCACGTAGAGAGGAAAGAGCCATACACACCACTGTGGTCTGCATGTCAAGATTTGACGGCACTGCCTAAATACAGGAAACAATCGCTGAAGACTTTGAGAGGTTTCATGCTGAGCTTTGGGATATTTTAAAATTAGGCATGGTTTATATCAGAGTGGAAGATTAATCAGGCTTACCCTTCCTCTCCGGGTGGGGTGGGGCTAGCAAAGCTGCTTGAAATGGAGCCTTGTTTCAAGGAAACCACTACGTTAAATCAGAATCAGCCCAAAGATTAGCTTTTTCAAGGGAAAGGGAGGATATTTTTGTACATGTGTCTCCATACTTTCCATATTATGGATGATGCAACAATTTCTCTTGGTTCAGCACTGCTAATGACCACTTTGCAGTAATGCCAATAGTAATCAAGGCTGCGTACAATCCAATGCATGCCCACTTCTGAGCAAGAAGAGAAAGATCCAGTGATACTTTGCTTCAGACCTCTTTCTCTTTTCTTGACAAACAATCTAGTGGATATCTCTGTTAATGGGTTTGAGCAGTAGAACTGTGTTTTGTGCTTTTGTACTCTAGCAAAAAAAATTTTTTAAAAAATAACCAGCCTTTCCTTGCTGTGCACTTTATCAAAGCTGCTTATGTTCTATACAAGAGGAAAAGTAGGCTGAAAGATGACATAAGAAACAGCAATTACAGTATTAGGGAAAAAATGAGAGAACATTTCAGTCTTCTAGGACGATGCACTGTTGTTCTTCAAGTCACCATTCATCCACAAAAAGACTCAAAAAGGAAATGTCATCATAAAATTATGATCTAGTTATCTTTAAGTTTGATTTTATTTAGTATGAATAAAAGCAGAACTACAGCTGGCTTTCTTATTGCACATATGTGTGTGTGTGTGGGGGGAGAGAAGGTTAAGTGAATTCCAACTTTCGGTGAATCTTTCCTGGGTTTTCTTGATAGTGAGAATTCAGAAGTGGTTTAGCATCTCCATCTTCTGGTGGAATTCCTCCCCCTTGACTGTACAGCTTACCCACGGGTACACAGGCTGGCTCCTCCCTGGAGGCACGAAGTCAAATCCCAAACCCTGGCTCTACAATCAGATACTTTAACCAATGAGCTATTCTAGCCTGTTTAATTAGCATAGCAAAATGAGAAAAGAAGGTTTAATTCCTAGAATCCCCATGTTGACTGGGACATTCTGAGTGTTGTTGAATAAAAAAATAAAGATTCCAAACTCAGGGATATATGTGTAGATGTGTGTGAATATATATATGATTATGCATTCCTGTTTCTATAGGCAAGGAGGCATCAGGCAAGTCTTATTGTTTTGGCAACAATGAAGATGGAATGAAGGTGCGGTTTCTTTGTGTTACTTAATACAGAGTAAGATTTTGGTACTCGACAAGAGTGAGTAATTTATCATACCCTCTTGAAATGGTCCAAAAAGTGTGCAAAAAGCAAAATGTATTCCAGCCTTCAGATCCAAATTATTAATCATTATTTCAAATAGGTCAAGAGTCTGGAATCACATCAACCTCTACTTCTTAGATTTTCTATTGTATTGCCTTCTCCCATGGCTACAATCTTGCCTTTTAAAATATAAAGGCCAAAATCCTATTGTGAAGGGTGGTGTGTGTGTGAGGCCAATCTGTAAGTGTGGTGTTTTGTTTTTGTTTCATTTGGCTGTTCGTCACATGCTGAAGTGCATGGTGGAGCGCTGGACTAATTTCCAACTTGGGCATGCTTTGAAAATCATTAGCAAGATATTTTGTTTGTTTGTTTCCCATCTTTCTCCCCAAAAGGAACCAAGGCAGCTTGGGTCCTTTTGTTCTTAAACTACAATACTCAGTTTATGTTGCACAATTCAAACAGGGTCCATTTGGAGCCCTCAGGTCCTGGAGCACTCTGTTATTTGCAGAGGTAAACTCAGTGCTCGGTTCAAATAGTTCACTTTCTTCCGTTGGCCCCGACCTTGGCAGTTCCTTACGCACTGTGGAAAAGATAAGAGACCTTCGCAGAGGAGCAGGCTGCCCAAAAGCCTAAACAACACACTGAAGCCCAGACAGCCAGAGAGTGAAGTGCTGGGAAGTGTTTACATCTCCCTGCTCCACAGAGTATATGACCTCACTAGCTCTTCTAAATAAGAGAGATAAAAGGGCTTCTGCTTTAGTTGCTCACCCTTTCCTCAGATGATAAGCTGGTAGGCGAGGCACCTGAGTGATTCTTGGAGATGGGCACAGCCACCGGGGAGTATAATGCTTCCCTGAAATACCTATATACCCCAGTCAAGACACATGCTTCTTCCTCCAACACTCCTCAAGGTTGGCCACTCTCAAAGGCACTTGGACACCTTGGCTGGAGCGATGGCAAAACTTACATTTTTTTGTTTAAAAGGTAGACTCTTGGCCAAGCCAAAGAACAGGCTTATTCGATTCCATCAAATCAGAGTTTGTGGGAGCCTCAAAAATAATCCAGTCAGGCTCTCCAGAGAGGCAGGAAATTCACAACTCCAGTCAGCCTCTGTTAGATGGTCAAATAGCCTTACAGTTTATAATGAGCTGGTTTGCTTTATTCACGAGCAAGGATAAATCTGTATGTTTTAAAATGCATCTTTCAAATACCTAATTTTGAAATATAAGCTGCCTTGGGCATTTGGTTGATATAACAATATATACAGTTTACAATAATGAAAAGACACATCTGTCCCTCTCTATCTCTAAGGCCTATGCTAGTAATAGTATCTTCTTACCAAGTTCACACAACTTTACTGTGAGAATGGCCATTATGACCACTACCACCACCCCTTTTACAAGTGGAAAACAGATGTTCCAAGTCCAGCAAGAGGATGAAGGCCACTCACTCGGCCTGCCTCTCCCCGGAGCAGACATAAATCCTTAGGAGAGATCTTTACCCTCATGTCCTAAAAGAGATTGATCAGATAAGACTTCTGCTCCCAGGGACACAAAAACTTGTTAAGGCTGTTTTGGTTTCTTTTCTTTTCTTTTCTTTCCTTTCCTTTCCTTTCCTTTCCTTTTTTTTTTGCAAAGCCTGCCAGTTGGAAACAAAGTTAATTCTGTTTAGAGATGGGCACGAAATGAACAATTTTTCATTTCCATTTCCATTTTTTCATTTCGTTACGTAACAAAATGACAAACGAATTTTGTCTCTAAAATGAACCGAACCGAACAGAAACACCGGAAATTTTGTTGTGCGTTTCGTTTCCGTTACTGCAATATGAGTGAATTGCTTAAAATCCTTTAAAAAAATCACAAAGAAATGAAATAAATGGTAACAAAATGAACGAAAATGAAAATGAATTTTTTGCAAAAATTCATGAAAAACGGAAATGAACCGAAACGTACCCTCCAAATGACAAACGACGAACGAAATGCCATTTTTTTAAATTCGTGCCCATCTCTAATTCTGTTTATGTTTCTTTATAGATGGATTGGCATCTCTTCTCTCACTTCTCTCCTCTCCATCCCTGTCACTCCACCTCCAAGGTCACCAGAAATCGCAAGTACAGTGGTACCTCGTATAAAGGAATTAATTCATTCCAAATGAAATTCTGTTAAGCAAGTTTTCCTTTATACAAATTTCCCATAGGAATGCATTGAAAATGGGGTAATCCCTAATCACGACCATTTTTATGTTGTATGGATTCGCCCCATAGGCGATTCTGTTAAGCAAATTTCCCCTATCTCAGAATTTTTTATGTTGTACAGATTTTATGGTATACAAACTGTTTGTTAAACAGGGGCCCACTGTATAGCATACCAGTGTATAGCCACCATACCAGTGTTACATATGGTTGATTCCCAGTTAACAGGGCTCCATTTAATTTGCTGTTTTAGATTTGGGAGGCTTTCTAAAAGAGTGCCGTATGTACACACTTCATCTGGAATTGCCACGGTCCTCAGCTAAGAAAGAGGAGAAAGATCACCCTCTTGGTTCATTACTTATCAGCTTAGCTGGCAATAGAAAAGGACCTGTATTGGCATAGTGCGGATGATGGCTGCGGCTAGGTCACGGCAGAGGTCACCCTCTATGCCTGCTGTTGTCCCCCTGGCTCTGCTGATAACAGGCAGAAAGGTGGAACGCAAAAAGCACCAGTTGCCTGACACTGGAGAGCACTTGCTATTCTTGGCAACAGCGACTGGAAAACTGGAACCTTCAAAAGAATTTTGTTTCCATTTATATGGGAGGCAGCCAGGCATCTGGGATACAGCTGAGGAGAAATCATATAACCGGAGGGAGACCTGTGCAGCTCACTATCCACCTATTGGTCAAAACGGCCTTTTCCCAGGTATTGCTGTATTTCAAAGCAACTTCTTTCCCTCTCCTGACTGGAGGTTTCAGGTTCTGTTTGGGCCTAACCTCACTTCCTCACTTATGGCAACCATTCCAACTCTTATTAATGTTATTATCCAAGAATACACTTATATCTGCATTATATTAACACACACACACACAATCACGTGAGGGAAATGAGAAAGTGGCTGGCATAGAGTCACCCAGTGAGCTTTATGCAGGTTTTATATTCTTGCATTGAGTGGAGAGATTGGACTTGATGGCCTTAAAAGTCTCTTCCAACTTCATTATTCTAGGACTCTATGTTCTGTGATAATAAGATTTGAACGGGGCAGCTGTTAGCTGCTGGGCCACACTAGCCCTTGGAAAATTATTCCCATATGATCACAGTGCTAGTTACAATGTTTTCCTGAAGGAAAGGATCACCTACTTCCTGCATTTAAAACTACCCATGGGGTGGGGAGTGGAGTGGGAATCAATATTCCTGACCCCATGTGATGGTCTTTGTAATCCCTATAGTGCAGTGTAAAGGTAAATTGCTGGAGATCAAAGTCAATAACATTTCTAGTATGGTATTCTAACATGATAAAGAAGAATATTGACTGGGGGCGGGGAGGAATTATTATTTTAGAATGTGGTGTCGGGAGAATATTACAGATACTACAGACTGCCGAAGAACAGAAAAAGGTGTTTCTATCTCAAATGAGTAAACACCTGCTAGAAGAGTTCAGAGTAGACATGGGCACAACTCAGCGAAATTTTCGTTTTTGTTTCATTTTTTCGTTTCGTTACGCAACGAAAACGAAAACGAAAATTTTTCAAAAACAAAACGGAAACGGAAACAAAAAACTTTGCTGTGTTTTTCGTTTTCGTTGCGGTAAGTACATTGAACTGAAAAGAATGCTAACGAAACAGAAATTTTCCGTTTCCGTTTTCCGTTTTCGTTACGCAATGAAAACGAAAAAATTGCAAAAAAAACCAACGAAAACGGAAACGAACCGAAACGGACCCCTAAATGACCAAATGACAAATGAAACACCATTTTTTGAGTCGTGCTCATCTCTATTTCAGAGTTTTCTCCTGTGGAAAATGACAAAGCAGATTAGTTCGAGTCTGCTGTACTTTGGATAAAATGCCCCGTTAAAAGAGAGTGATGAGTGATGAGCCAGTGCCTCTTATTAGTTCATATGGCCTTGTAAGTCTGAAGTGGCCCACTATATGTAACAAGCTCACACATAGTGTTGGGGAAGTTGTGAAACTCCTGGAATTTTGTGACTCTAATTCTTAACAACCCCTTCCTTCCAGCCTGGCCAGGATTCAGGGGCTGCGTAGAGTAGCTGCTCTTCAGCATCTGAACAACCACATGGACACAAACTGCTCTGCGTTCAGACAGGAAAGATCACTATATGAAAAAGGGCTTTCACATCTGACAGTTTTTCCTTTATATATGTTGAGACCCCGTTGCATTTTAAGCTCTTCAAGGAAAGCCCTTCTCCACCTTATCATCACAGGCCTGCTTGGTAAAAATATATAAGAAGAGGTCTTTCAGTGGCTGCTCCCAAGTTGTGAAATGCATCACACACACACTCCCTTGCTCCAAGAAGCCAGGCTCGCCCCCTCCATCTAGCCCTTCCATTTTGGGGCAAACACCTTCCTTTTCAGGCAAGTGATTTGGGCAAGTATGCATATTAGGAATACTCAATTTGTTGAACTAAAGTGTGTGTTCAATTGAAATGCTTAAAATGTTTTCGGCTGTAGTTTTTAACACTTGTATATTTAATTTAAAATTTTATGTTAGGTTATCGTGATTTTGTGCATTGCACTGTATTAACTGCCAGACATAGTTTCACAACAAATCTGCTTATGGTGCCACTGTAGTCATTGCTTTGGTAGGTCTAGGGCAGTGGTTCTCTACCTGTGGGTCCCCCAGATGTTCCTGGACTGCAACTCCCAGAAGCCTCCACCACTCACTGTGCTGGAAGGAGTTTCTGGGAGTTGCAGTCCAGGAACATGTGGGGACCCACAGGTTGAGAACCACTGGTCTAGGGCAATAGTTTTCAAGTCCCACTTTCCTCAATGAAAAGTTTTGAGCACCAAGATTTCATAAACTTAGAAAGCATCTGTTTGCTTTCCTTATTTATTTTCATACTATGTGTAGCCTCCCCCCCCCCCCAAATTACCAAGTGACATTGCATACAACACTGAAGCATCCAACTAGATCTATTTTGTTTGGTATGAAACCAGCTGTCAGTCTTCTTGCACTCTTTCTTAAAATAAAATGAACTAAAACCTACCAGCCTGGAAATACTGGCCACAATTCAATACATACTTGAGCATGCTTACACTCATCAGCCAATGTTTCACTCCAAGTAAAACAGACCCCTGGAATCAGTAAGAAATTGGTAAGTGAGCCGTTATGTAGGTTTCATTGTTTGAATGGGTCTATGTTACTTCAGTCCAATATTGGAGTTAAGCCATCAAGTCCAGTGGCCTTAAATGCACTTAACTCCGTGTTCATTGGATTGTGTCCATTAGAGGTTTCTGTGAAAGTTTTGGAACCAAATTCATACTACGCGGACATCTATGGTTCACTGCAAAATTATTCAGTGATGCGTACTGCTGAATACACACGCACCGGATCAGGCACTAAATCTTGACATTTAGAAGCTGTAGGAATAATGCATATTTTCAAAAATCCCATGAGATGTCTGCTACCACATTCCATGAAAGCAGCTTACTTTCACTACACTACAGCGCAGTCTTCCTAGTTACCAAGGAAGGAGAGTGTTGTACCCTAATCTTTTTTTTAAAAAAATGTATTTCTGCAAACTCTTTGGTACTACAGCTCATCCTGGTACCTACCTCTGACTTGTTTCTCAGTTGCTCATTTTGGCCTCATTTCTGGCAGTATTTACCATCTGGGTCCACTTTTAACAGAAGTGACATCTAAGGTAATTTGACCTCTAGGTTTGATGGCAGAATGTGAAGAGCACGATGTGCGCCTGTTGGATGTTGCCTAGCCCTCGCAGCCCTTCCAATCTGAACAGGTGACCTCTGCAGGAAGTACCTCCATGGAGCAAAAATCCCTGGACATTTCTAAACTCTCTCACAGAGAGAGAGAGCGGGGAGGGGGAGAGAGAGAGAGAAGGAGGGAGAGAGAAAGAGCGAAATCATACCAGCAAGTAGCCTTGCCTGTTTCCTTGCATTTGCAAGAGTAAAACCTAGGTGTGGGTAGGGCAAGACAGACCTAAGGGACCAAGGTCATATTTGGGGACCAGTGTAATACCACCCAGCTCTTGATAGCAGCAAGAAAGATTCCTGTCTGGAGAGCCATGTGGAGGTGTTGCAGAGACACAGTCTACATGGACCAGTCAGGAAATTCAAGGAGGAACTCTAAGACAGTGGCTCTTGATGCTTCTTTCCTGCATTAAAAGCTGTGGAAGAGAAAGAAGAGAGTAGGGAATAAGCTTCTTCCCCCCAAGGGAAGCCAGAGAGCATCCAGGTACGCCTGGCCCCCTTCCTTAGATTAAGGGTATTTGTACACGACCCCTAAACTCCGCCGCAAATGGCTCCCAGCTCCGGAGCTTAAAATTGTTTCCCCACCAGCTCCGGAGTTTACAGAAAATTAAGTGGGGCCACGCCCACCTAAGCGCGTCCCAGCGCACTTTTCAGGTACCTGCTCTTGGAGGGTGAAAAATCCCAGATCCGGATGTAAAGGAGTGAGTGCCCGACTCTCCTTGCTTCTGTTTGTTGTTGTTTTTGCCTCCCACCCCTTAAGAGAAGGAATCAGGACGACGACGGAGCTTGGGGAGGCTTGGGCTGGCAAACGGAGGTGAGCCTGCATTCTTTTGTCCCCTTTTTTCTCCCTCCCCTCACGCAGACAGGAGCAAGGAAGTGCGGAGGGGTGGGAACACAGGAAGAGGAACGAACCCTCAAGATCTCTGGTCCGAATTTAAGTGGCCACCGGATCTTAGGGGTCGTGTGAAAAGAGTCTAAGTGAGGCACGGGACCTCTTACCTGGCTATTGCCCTGTGGTGTCCCTTGGGGTTCTGTTTTCTCTCCTATGTAATTTAACATGTACATGAAACCAATGGCAATGGCTGTCTTGGGTGTTGGGGTTCATAGTCACCAACTCTACTTCTCCTTGCCATCTAAATCCAATGATGCTGTTTCTGTTCTAGATCAGTATTTAGTATTAGTAATGGGACTGGATGAAGAAGCCTAAACTGAAACTTAATCGAGACAAGACAGAGATGCTCTTTGGTTAATCAAAAGGCAGATCAAGGAATAGGGATGCAGCCAATGCTGGATGGAGTTACATTCCCTCTGAAAACACAGAGATTAGGGTGCCTTAGAGATATACCAGCTGGATTACTGTTGTGTACTCTACATGGGGTTGCCTCTGAAAAGTGTCAGCAAACTTCAGCAGGTCCAAAATGTGGTGGCCAGAATGCTCTCTGAGGCTGGTTACAGGAATCACACAACCCTCCTGTTACAGCAGCTCCGTTGGCTGCCAATCTGTTTCCAGGCATACTTCCAAGTGCTGGTTCTAACCTATAAAGCCCTAAATGGCTTGGGACCCACTTATCTCAAAGGCCGCATTTCCCATGATGAGCATACTCAAGTGTTAAGATCATCAGAAGAAGCCTTTCTCTCAGTCTTGCCACCTTGACAAGTAAGTTTAGTGGGGACACAGCAGAAGGCCTTCACTGTTGCTTTTCCCAGACTCAGGAACTCCTTCCCACAGGAGGCCAGGCTGGCCCCATCTTTGCTGTCCTTCTACAAGCAGGCAAATACCTTTCTTCTCAGGCAAACCTTTCCATAGTGACTAGCGGCCTGAATAGCATTTTAATGGATTGTTATGCCTTAATGCTTTGAATGTTTTTAATATTGCTTTTGTTCGACGGTTTCTCCGAGTGGTATTTATTTGATCCTTTTCAGTCTTTATGTAATCATTGTTTTTCACTTTAAATATTGTCTTTTATTGATCTAAGCTTCTTTGGGTCTTTTTAAGAAGAAAAAAGTGGGGTAAACATATTACAAACAGTCTCCACCTGGGAAAACTATGCAAAATAAACCAAAATATATACATTCTTTAGTGGCATTTGGGTTCACCATAACCAAGACATTGTCCAACAGTGGATTTGAATTTTCTCCGCACTCATCGACCAGTCCATGTATCTGTGTTGTGGATGTAAATAGATACAGACAAGTAATTAAGTAATTAAGTAATTAAGTAAGTAAGAAAGAAAGAAAGAAAGAAAGAGATGCCATGGCAATAAAGGAAAATGCCTCTTGCAATCAGGAAGAAAACAAATACAAAAGTGGAACAGCTGATACCTTTAGGCTACTATAAAAATAACAAAACCTTGCTAATATTTCGAGGGCAAGCCCCCTTCCTCAAGAGCAGTACCACTAGGTAACAACATGGCACATACAGCTCATTTAATCCACTCTCTTGTGGTTCAAGTACAAGAGACACAACCGTCCTTTGGTAGCTGAGCTGAGAAAAGCGCTAGGAGCCCTTGGGAGATCACCAACACCCATAACCTGTTCTGCAGGATGGCCCTGTGGAGTGGCTGGCTGGTGGGGGGTGGGGAGGGCAGGGAGGGCTGGAGGGGAGAAGGAGAAGAAGGGCCCTGTCCCCAGCGAGTGGGAGGCAGAGAGAATGCTTTACAGTAGGCGCTGGCTGCACTAGCAGCCATGAACTTTCCCAGAACCCCATGCCAAAGACTGAGCCTCTGTTAGCAGAAGGCAAGGTCAGGAGGGCCCCCGCGCTTGTTCCACCCCCACTGCTCTGGCAAAGGAGGCCCAAGAATGGACAATGGAAACGGCAAATACTGGGGTCACAGAGCTTCAGCAAAAGGAGGCCCTTCTGGGAGCAATGCTGTGGGGAGGGGGAGATGTGCCTCATCTCCCTAACCCTAATTCCATTTCCCTGGACAGTAGAGCCGTGTGTGTATGTGTGTGTGTGAAAGAGAGAAAGAGTTGCTTTGGACTATAATGACAGAAGGTGCAAGAGGTGTGTGTTTCAACTAACTGTCCCAGTGGGAGAAGGTGGAAGAGCAAAGCATTTTCTCAGGTACTGCGGTGCCGACTGATTGATCGGATGTCATTTTTCCAGGTGCAAGCAGTGAGGTGTGAGCTATTCCTCTCCCCACCAGACACAGGGCGATCCAAAATATTTAATACTCATAACCATGACAACTCTTTTATCTCTCTTCAGATGTTCTGTGTTGGGGACTTCTATGAGGGGCCCTGATCACGCGAGGAATTTTATACTTCTGTGTGTGCACATGCATGAGGCCCAGTAGAGAAAGGATCTGCAGGACCTGTATTCATAGCTAGAGAAGGGTAGGTTGTACTCTGTTGTTTTAAACTGTTTTTAATGTAGATTTTATTGACCAGTTTTAACGTCATACTTCTTTAATTATTTTAAAATATTTTATACCTACTGGTTTTAGCTTTTTAGATATTGCCTTTTAATTGTTTGGAGAAAGGCATGGTTAAAATATTTTAAATAAATAAAACTCGGAAGATGGCACAATTAAAAATTATGGGCGTCAGCTGGACACTAACTGCTGGAGAGCACAAGCAAGAGGATTTGGTAGCCCTCCTGTTTATGTGTTGGCTGGGTGGTTTTCCCCTAGGCATCCCATTGGCAACAGAAGGGTCAAAAGGCTTGATGCATTAAAAGGCTCTGCTCCTTGTTTTCCCACCAGGCTCTGCAGCTCCGAAGCTCTTGCTCCGGGTCAATTAGCACGAATTGCCTCCCCTCATCCAAACATCTCCGCGCAACTCCCCGTTTTACTTGACAGGACCTGGAAAGGCGGAAGGGCCTGGGATCCCGTTCTTTCCTTAAGAGGTTGGCCAGTCCGAGGAAGCCGGATAGGGCTTTCGACTTCAGTCTCAGGAGTCGCCTTTTTTATCGGCATTTGTACACACACCGCCCAAATGTTAGGTCCGGGTCCCGATCCCCGTTTGCCGCTGGAGAGCGACTGCCGATTATCAGCCAAGGAGCTGGGGACAGGGGAGCGCCCGGGTGGCGGCGGCGGCGGCGGCCTTGGGGGAAGATCGGGTGCGTCTGGGGCGCGGGCCCGGCGCTCCTCTCCTGCCTTTCGACTCGACGGGCTCCCCGGCGTGGATCGGAGCCCCACCCTGGCCGGGACTCTCCAGCGCCTGGCGCCTACGGGAGCCACTTCGGATCCACCGCTCGAGCCAGCTCCACCCCCTTTCGGATTTAGTCCCCTCGCCGGCGCTGCGGGTTGGAGAGAGCGAGAGGCGGCGGAGAGGAAGGGGGGACGAGAAAGAGAGAGAGAGGGAGAGGGAGGGAGGGAGGGAGGGAGGGAGGGAGAGAAAGTGGTGACCGGCCAGCCCGTCCGACCGCCCCTCCCTTCTCCTCCGCCCCACTGCCAGGCAGACCAGGCGCGGCAGAAGGAAGCCACCGGCCGGAGACGTAACACGACCGGTCGGGGACGGCGGGGCACTTGACACGCGAGGTTCCGTGTAGGATCTTGGCCAAGGGGAGACGCGTGTGTGTGAGTCCCTCGGAGTGCCCGCCCTCCAGCTTGGAGCGCCCCCCTTCGGCGGCAGCGGCAAGGCGAGCGAGGGACGTCCCGCCACCCCAGGAGAGGCAGGTGGGTCCCCTCCGGCTTTCTCCCATCTTCCCCTGCCTCCTCGGGCACCACTGGGCGCGCGGGGGGGGGGTTCCCCCCAAGCAAGGGAGGCGTAAGAAGGTGGAGGGCGGGCGATCGTCCCCTAAGGTCGGGTGCAAGTCTTCTTTTGCGCCGGAGCCTCCTTTTGTCGTCCTGCGCGTTTTATTAGGGAAAGGCAATTTGGTGGGAGATCCTTGCAACGCTCAGGACTCCCTGGAGGGAGCGCGAGGCTCCCACGTGTTGCTTGCCTGGGTTGGTTCGCGGCGTCCCAACCGCGCATCCCCACCCGGCTCACGCGGCGTTCATTAGCGCGTGGCTTAATGCCTCGGGACTGTGATTTCTCATCTTGGCGCGAATCGGTTGCGCACATCAGACTCTTCCCCTCGAACCCTCAACGCGATGTGGGCAGCCCCGCTCTCATTGCGCACCTTCAGAGGAGAGGGCGAAGGGACGACTGAACTGGGCTCACCAGGGGCACCTGCGGGGTTCCTCCTCTATTACTTTCATCTCGAGGGTAGATCCATTGAATCTACTGCCAAAGGGTAAATCGCCCCTCGCATAAACCCCACTGAGTCCATGAGTGTGTTGTAATTGGGACTTGACACGCGAGTTTACCGCTGATGGGTGTGCCGTAATTGGGGCTACCCCTCCAGGGTTTGCTGCTGTTGAGAATGCACGTGGAGCAAGTTCTTGAGAATACAGTATTTATTTATTTATTTATTTATTTGATTTTTATATCGTCCATCTGGCAGGGAGGCCACAAGGAGGTGAGCTAAAAATTCACATGCAATAGTTGCCTGAGGATGTTTGCTCTGTTCTAGATTCAGGGAATTATACACTTTGAAGGTTATTTCACCCTCCCCCCTCCCCCATCAGCTTCAGACCCAAAGACAACATTTTCTAGCATGTGGTGTAAGGTGTGAAGGAATACCAATCAGCAGCTCTTGGAAGGAATTCATCTGCAAAAGAAGACCTCCAGTGAAAGTAGGTCCTCTTCTGACTCTGTCCTGATTGTCTTGAAAGGGAAGCAGTTTCCTTGCGCTTTGAGGCTGAAAGTTGGAACGGGAAAGCTAGGCTGTCCAATACCATAAGGCAGAGTGAAGCATACAGCAGAGTTGAAGTGCAATAAATAGACAGCAACTTGGTGTTTCTCTGCTTGTTTGTTTATATGCTACTTTTCTCCCCAAAGGTGACCTAAGCTGACTCATAAAATTGTATAATATTATGGCGTTTAAAATACTATACGAAACTGTGTTTTAAAAATAATTAAACATTGGTCAGCATTAAAATGAAGATTTAAAATGCATAACAATTTAAATCACTTAATAGTCTTTACATTTAATAAATACAACATTACCTAGCCCCTACACATATTGTTGAAAAGGCTGTCTGAACATCAAAGTATTTGCCTGATAACAGAAGGACAAGAGATATGGATAACCTGGCTCCTTGGAGCAATACATTCTGAAGCTTGGGAGCCACCACTGAGAAGGCCCCCTCTCGAGTCCTCACTGAGCAGCCTTGGGAAGGTGGTGGAACAAAGGGCCTTTTCACACGACCCCTAAGATCCGCTGGCCACTTAAATTCGGACCAGAGATTCTTAGGGGTTCATTGCTCTTCCCTCCTCCCCACCACTCCGCACTTCCTTGCTCCTGTCTGCGTGAGGGGAGGGAGGAAGAAAGAGAGGAAAAAATGCAGCTCACCTCCGAAGCTTCCCGGAGTTCCATTGTGCTGATTCCTTCTCTTCTGTTTGCTTTTTTTTCCTCCCGCCCCTTCTCTTAAAGGGGCGGGAGGCAAGAAAAAACCAAACAGAAGCCAGGAGAGCCCCGCAGTGACCAGATTAAATCCAGACCTGGGGATTTTCACCCTCCTCCAGCAGGTACAAGAAAAGTGCGCTGGGACGCGCTTAGGTGGGCATGGTCGCACTTAATTTCCTGCAAACTCCGGAGCTGGTGGGGAAACAATTGTAAGCTCTGGAGCTTGCAGCCATTTGCTGCGGAGTTTAGGGGTCGTGTACAAAGGCTCAAAGAGAAAGGCCTTATAGACACCCTGGACCCAGGCTGTACAGGCTTATAGCTGGCACTATGAATTGAAAATCGAATGGCAACCAGTGAATCTGTTATAATAGGGGTGTTATACCTTCCCTTTAACCAGTGCAAGTTAAGAGTGGGCCTGTTTAAATCCATGGAATTTATTGAAGTGTTGACTCCCCCAATCCCTATTGATTCAATTGGACTACTGTACTGTCGTGGGGTTTAAACAGCTGGATTTTGGCCACTGTGTGTGGTTGCCTGCCTCTGCTTTATCTTCACAACAGCCTTGCCAGGTGAGTCAGTCTGAGAAAGGGAGTGGCTTGGTGTAAAGAGGGTTTTGTGATGGCACGGGGATTTGAGTGCTCGTTCTCCAACCCTAACCACTACGCAATACTGCTGTATTTTTTTATTGCCAAAGAGAGACATAAGTCACGGTGAGGTTATCTGCTCCATGAGCCCAAAGGACTTGGATGGCTGAAGGTCTTACGTTGGCCTTCCTGCAAGTGTCATGCTGCCAGGTTAATCTTGTGCCTACGAAAGAACAGGAGTGCTCATGAAGGAAGAAGGGAACACAGCAATTCTGTAGGTTTGTCCCAGTTTGAGGACCAATCTTTTTGTTAGCCCACGGGCTTCCGGTGGTCTCCAGGTGATGGGGTCGGTCCCAAGAGAAACTGTGCCTTCTGGTGCAGGTGACTCACTGCCAGCTATTGGCCGCCTGTGCTCGGAGGAGAAGGTGGAAAGTTTACAGTGAATTCAAGGCCGGTGGGGCTCAACGTGCTCCTTCCTTCGGAGACATTTTTAGGAGAATGGCTGGATATCCCTCGAGTCAGCATTTCTCCTTGTAAAGCCGCAGGAGCCAGCCGCCAAAGGGGATGAAAGCCAAGCCTCTGTGGAGCAGGAGCATATTATTTTGGGATGGGGGGGGTGGGATTCGGAGGAATTATCGAAGCCGCTTCTTCCCTCTCCTCCTACAGGCGCTGCCTGTAATTTTCAGTATCACGACACAGAGGAGGATTTGGATTTTAAATTTCCAGCTTTGCTAGGAGAGAGCTCATTATGATCACATCTCTTCTGTTTGATGTCCTTTGCCAGAGCTGGCAAGTGTTACTATTTTGGGGGTTGGGGGTTGGACCACAACTCACATGCTAGCTGAAGGAATTCTGGGAGTTGTAGTCCAAAATAGTAATATTTCCCAGCGGTGATCCTTAACGTATAGAAGGATTAGGGAAATGTGCCAGGCAGGCATCCTCAGAGGAGGGAATCCAGAGTACAGCATCCTCAATAGATATCTGTGCAGTTTCTGCCTGAAGACCCCTAGTGTGGCGGCAACTCTCCATTGCTGGAGGAAATTTATTCCCGTGCTCTTACCAGCAAAATATATTTCCTAATGTTCAGCTGAGTTCTGGCCCCATTTTGAGCTAATCCTGCCCTCTGGACAGCTAAGATTAAGTCTTGCCCACTGCTGCATGACAGCCTGCTAGCTATTTGAAGAATGCCGTCGTATCCTAATCTAGTATTTTCTTACCTTTGCTCAAACATATCCAGTTTCTTCAGCCTTTCTCCATTAGGATAGACACAGAGTGTTGAAAAGTTCCTTTTTAAGAACTACATTGTTTGGTTCTTAAAGTGCAAACAAGGCACCATACCCAAAATGGAGAGTGACCACTGTTGAATATAAAAAAAGAGTTGTATGGAAATTATGGTTCTGTTAACGTAGCCTCAAAGTATGTTAGCTTTTTTCTTTCTTTCCCGTAATTGTTTTGCATTGCTGGCTCCCATTTGGCTTGTGATGGACTACAGCCCTGTGATCCTGTACTACTTTTAGACTGGCATCCTCCATATCTTCTACATATCCCACGTACCTCTAATCTCCTCACACTATACATAAGAATTTGACTTTAAAAAAAACACATTTTGCTCAGATGAAAACCAAACTATACTTTCCATTGTTGAATTTTATTTTATTTTTTTGTTTCATCCCAGTTTTGTATTCCACTGAGATCACTTTGTCTTTCATTTCTATTTTCTGAGGTATCATTCTTTCATGTTTCTCTGTTAGCTGCCATCAAATGGACAATCAAACCTTTATTAGATATTATAACTCAGGGCTGTCCAACTTTGAACAGGCTGAGGTCTACTTTTTCTGGCCCAGAGTGCCTGAGGGCTACTACACTAAAACCTCTACTTACAAATTTTATCCGTTTTGAGCACATGCTCATAAGTAAAAATTTGTAAGTAGAGCAGCGGTTTCCCATAGGAATGCATTGAAAATCAATTAATCCATTTTGGAGGGAATAGATTTGAATGCATTCCTATGGGAAAGCTGACCATGCACCCGCTTCCCTTGCACCCGCTTGAGCTGGTGTGAGAGGGTGCAAGGGGGAATGTGCATGCTTGCACAGATTGCCCCTTCCAAGGGGCAACCCACACAACCATGCATATGCCTCCCTTGCACCTGGTTCGAGCGGGTGCAAGGGAGGCATGTGCATGCTTGCGAGCAGCCCGGATCTGCCACCCCCCACTTGCCTGGGCTGCTGGAAGCCTTTTTTTAAAAGGTACACTTTCCCTCCGAACCCACCCGGGGCCTGACTCGACTCTCCTCCCCCTCCAGCCAATCCTCTTTCCCCCCCTTCTCCCTTCCAGCCCCCTTGCTGCAGCCACCACTGCGGCCACCTGCGGCTCTCACTCACCTCCACCATGTTCACCGTGCAGCTGTTGTGGACTGAGCCAACAGCGGGGCAATCACATCACCATGGCGGCACAAGGAAGAGGGAATGGCTCAGAAGGGAAGCAGGAGGAATAGTGGCAGCAGCGGGTCACAGTCTCTGTGAGGCAGCCATGGGGGTGGGAGGAGGAGGAGGAGGGGGAAGGGAAGGGTGGGAGGAAGGAATTCTCCAGGGGGAAACAGAGGGGAGATGTCACCATGCAAAGAAGATGGACACACCCACAACCCCACCTCTCACTGTCCCCTCCCCTCTACTTCCTATGTTCCACACCAGCGACTCAGCTGGTCACAAGATAGTAGCACACCAATCATCTGGCCGGCAGGGGGGGAGCAGTGGACTGCACCATGGTCCTTGAACAGCTCCACTCGGCGGAGACAGTGGGCTGGCAGACCCAGAACTTGGCTGGGGCAGTGGTGGTCCTTGAGGTGAGGGAGGGAGGGGTGGAGATCTTATCCCCTCACTTTTTTATTGATGGCCGGCAGGCTACTTTTGAACCCTTCACGGGTTACAGGTAGCCCGTGGTCTACCTGTTGTGCAGCTCTTTTATCACTCAAGGTAGTCAATATCTGAAACAATGGTTTAGTTTGGTTGTGGCATTTTTAAGAAGACATTTTACATTAATGTCATTATGACATCAAGCAGCCTTTCCTAGTCTGTCACCCTCCAAAGGAGCTAGCCTCCTACGCCCACCAATCTCAGCCAGCAGAGACTGATTGAGATGCCTAATCTCAAATTAATTCCACCTAGACTCAGATCTGAGCATGGGTTTAGCATATCTGCAATGGGATATTCCTTTGCATGAGCAGATCTGAGTTAAACATGCCTAATATGGACAAGTTCATTGGAGGCAACATAGCTTCCTTTGTAATGCAGACATTAACTGCTGAGCCAGTGCTGCATAACTACATAATTTATTCTGACTGAAGACTTGAGGTTTCTTCTTCTTCTTCTTCTTCTTCTTCTTCTTCTTCTTCTTCTTCTT
>JAHTLZ010000015.1:48956301-48984517 GCA_023846285.1 Phrynocephalus versicolor | reverse complement strand
TTGTGGAGCAAAGATAGAGGGCTGGGCAGTGGAGAGTATTGCCTTACCAGCTGCCTTCTGTTTTGCTTGTCATCCAGTCCATGTACAGTAATAAACTTTTACAGGCATTGAGCAGGTTTTTTTTCTGGCATTGCTTTTTCCCTTGGCAGTGTGGTCGTTTAGAATTTTTCACTAAAAGGAACAGTGTGTGCATTTGGAGAGGAAAATGACCAGGTTCCATGTTGCTAATGAACTATCTGAAGAGGAGCATCATCTTGTCAGGAAACAAGTATCCAGATGTCTGATTTGGTTTACCTTTCCAGCAGGCCAGCAGAGAGGAAGCAAGGCAATGCATATTCCTAGTCTTGGAATGGCCATTCATTTTGTTACCAGCCTAAGGTCAGTCAGTTACACAAGTTGGATTGGTCAAGAGCCTGACATTAAAGGGATGCCATTGGCCTGTCCTTTTCTGAGACCTTCCCTGGCTTTTCTCAGAAATAGAACTGTAGAACTGGAAGGGACCCTGTGGTTCATGGAGTCCGGTCCGTGTCAGGGAGGCACAGTGAAGAACTGAAACCAAGAAGCTCAAACCATAATGGAACTTAGCCTGAACAGAAGAAAAGCCCTTGCAGAAGAGCCAGTCATGGGATTCACAAGAGTGTCATATTTTGGGCACTGCTTTCAGCAGGAAGAAAAGTGAAGGTATTTCCGCCTTCAGGAAATCAGAAAGGTAAAAAGATGTCAGCTATCATAAAAAGGTTTTATTAAGCAGCATTTCTCAAATAAAATCTTGTAAATGTAAGGAAAGATGGATGCTGCTAGAAGGTTGGGACCTTGATGTATGGGAGCAGGTACAGTGGTACCTTGTATAAAGGAATTAATTCATTCTAAATGAAATTCTGTTAAGCAAATTTTCCTTTATGCAAATTTCCCATAGGAATGCATTGAAAACAGAGTGATCCTTAATCACGAACATTTTTATGTTGTACGGATTCCCCCCATAGGCGACTATATTAAGCAAATTTCCCTTATCTCTGGAATTTTTTGTGTTGTACAGATTTCATGCTATACAAACCGTTTGTTATACAGGGGTCCACTGTTAGCAGAGTGAGTCACAGCTAAATCTTCCAGGTCAGAGGCAGAGGATGGATAATCATGGACAAGTCTCAAAAGCCATTGCCCTTACTTTCATGATATTGCGCTTCTAGAAGGCTGCGATGGATATTTAAAGCATGACTAAAACAACTCCTGTTCATTGTGGATGCATACTATCAAGGTGAAGGGGGATATCACTACAGTATACTAAATAAACCCACTGTACATCCAAAACAACAACGTCGTTGTCAGCAGCAGCAGCAACAACAACAACAACAGAATCCTCTAGAAGAGGAATACTGTATCTCTCTGTAAAAGAGGTCAGGGTGTTTTGCATAAAAGGCAACAGCTAGAAGTTGGATAATTAGTACTTTCCATCCTGAGAGTTATCAGTGTCAAATGATGTGTGATCTGAATGCTGGCAGCAGTTGATATCTATATTCCTTTCTCCAGCTCCATGGACAGCAATAACAGAGTGCTTACAGAACCACATAAAAATGTAGGGAAGGAGATTCGCCCAGTTCCATGGACTTCACAGATTGTATTCATGATCCTATATTGTGTGTTTGTGTGTGTGTTGTGTTGTTATAGTCGTGACCGACCCTTCATGAATCCACATCCATGGAGTTTTCTTGTCAGGAATACTGGAGTGGTTTGCCAGTTCCTACTCCAGGCACCTACGGCACCTGGTATTCCCTGTTGGTCTCCCATCCAAGTACTAACCAGGGCCGACCCTGCTTAGCTTCCGAAATCAGGCGAGATCAGATGTGCTTAGGGCATCTCTGCAGCTCTTGATCCTATATTAATGACTCTCAAAGTTTGGCTCTCCCAAAAGCACTCTCTAGGATCCTGTAACTCACGGGGTCACCCTGGGCCCGGTCATATTCTCCCACTCTACTTAAAAGGTTTGTTCTGCAAGTAGGAAGGAAGAAAACCGTGTCTCCGGTATGTCACAGTGGTTCCCAGAAGGCTTCACGACTCACGAGTAGCTGTGCTGGCCAGGATTTCCAGGACTTGTAGTGCAAGAACATCTGGATACTCAACGTTGGGAACCACTGCTATGAGATCACAAGAAGAAAGATGAGATGCAAGTGAAACATAAATAAGCAAATCTCCCTGGAAGTTATGGAGAAGGTGGCTAGCATGACACACAGGATGAGCAGGATTATGGGATTGAAAGAAGTGCAGATGGTCTTGTGCGACAGGTGTGGAGGGGTCCCTAAACTACAGAACTCTGGGATCCAAGGCTGGAAAAATCAAGTTCTTCTTAACAATCCACATTCCATAGGCTTGTCTTAATGGAATGAAGAGCAGAAGGCTTGGAAATTTGCCTTGGGTGACTACAGTATAACTCTCCCAATCTGATTGTGATGGAGGTAGCAATTCTGGAAATAGTAGTCCAAAAATGTAGCTCTTTCAAGTTCTGAAACATCATATAGTTCCCCTGATTTGCTAGCCCTTGTTCTATAAGGTTAAATCTTGCATGATCTGCTTAATTTCCTTTGGCTAGGTTACATGTTTATAACCACTTTTAACCACGTGTGATTGCACTGACACTATGTTTTCAATGTCAGTTTCCATCCCTCATAACTTTTACATGGATTTTTAACTGCTTTCATTCTCTTGTAGCTTTAATGTTGTCTTTTAATGCTATAAGATGCCCTCAATTCCCTGTTCTCAATACTTGAACATGTCTTAATTGTACTGGACTGTACAGTATATTGTTCCTCATTACTGTAAGCCGCCTTGGGTCCTTTTCTAAGGAGAAAGGCGGGGTAAAATACTCTAAATAAATAAATTAATTAATAATAAATTACAGTATGTTTACACTCACAGTAAAATATAGCAGACTCAGAGACACTTAATAATTAAGGTGTGACTGTGGTTGTGTTCAAAATGATTCCCTTGTATTGCCCCTGGAATGTTTTGCGTTCTTCCTGAATGTGTGGATCATGCATAGTCTGCCTAACTCTCTTTGCAAGAATGCATCCCAACAAATGCTGAAAGATGGACCAGTGACCCTTCCAGCTCCCATACGGTGCCTCTGGGACTGCCCTGGGTGTCTTGGGTGGTGGAAACCTACTGCATTTGACTGTCCAAAGTAGCCGGCTGGAGATAACAGCAAATGGAAAGACGGCTAGCTGCCTGGCTCTGCCTCTGCTTTTTCCTTCCAAGGAGCAATAACTTTAATATGGTTGAATAACTTGAATGCTTTCTAATTAGGCATCTCCTGGGTGGGAAGATGGGGCTGTGCAGTAATCGCTGCCCAAAGTCCTTCCCCACTGGGTCTGGGAATATGCTCTGCTTAGTTTTGGCTAAGGCTGCCAGGATTTCTTGAGCCCAAGAGAAAATCCTGGACAGAAGTTTTTCATACTGCAATATTTTGTTGCAGACCCTACCCGTTTTACCTAAGAGCCCCTAAGTCTTCTTGTACAGCTCATTACATAGTAAGCAGGATTGTTTTACTTCTAATGTAGAAAAGCTGCAGCCAGAGCCTGTTCCTGGTAACCTTTTTTTTTTACTCTAGACCAGTGTTTCTCAACCTGTGGGTCCCCAGATGTTCCTAGACTGCAACTCCCAGAAATCCCTTCCAACACAGCCAGTGGCGGAGGCTTCTGGGAGTTGCAGTCCAGGAACATCTGGGGACCCACAGGTTGAGAAACACTGCTCTACACCTTAGTTAAGATTGTGTGTGTTGCATCGTTAGAGTCATGACTGACTCTTCGTGACTCCATGTCCATGGAGTTTTCTTGGCAGGAATACTGGAGTGGCTGGCCAATTCCTACTCCAGGCTGCCTACCCAAAGTTAATTAAACCATTCCGTAATGGGAGGGTGCATTCTTCTCTCTCTCTCTCTCTCTCTCTCTCTTTGCCAATCTACAGCATCTTAACAGACTCGCTGTACTTGCCTGCTGTCTGGGGAGGTTCGTTAGTTGACCCACCAGCCATGGAGCTCTTGCTAGGAAATCCTCCTGCATCACAGATGGGCTTACATGGCATCTCTGTAATTGCGGCAGGAAGCTGGCATCCCTTAATTGCTAGGGATGCCAAAAAAAAAAAAAGTAATAATTGCCGCAAAACAAATGGGCTCCGAGGTGGCCATCTCTCTGTGAAAGGAACGGAATGGGGAAGATCCATTCAATGGAGATGCAAAAAAGGGGGGAGGGGGGAGGGGCTGAAGTAAATCAAGACATGAAAAAGAACAGAGAAGGAGCTGAATCCATTCGCTTGGCTGGCAGTGTTGCTTTTTTCCTTCCACAATGGAGGACCCCTCACGTTTTGTTTTGGGCTTTTATACTAGACGCCAAAGATGGGAAAACCTATGTCCCTGTTGCTTGTCAGTGCTGTACTCAGTCCGGGGCTTACCCTTGGACGGTTGGCTCCTGCACTAGTGCCAGGATACCAAGCGACCGTGGTACCATTGGCAACCCGTGTGGGGAGTCCCAAGTTAGGTGATCTGGCTATCTTTCTGGCTAGCTGATTATCTTGTTAGCTCTTGATTAGCTTGTTGCTAAAAAGGAACCATAGAGGGAGGCCCTTCACTGTGTCTTGTTTGGACAGGCAGGCAGCCATTCTAGCTGAGGTGCTGCTTCTAATCTTTTCTATATCACTTTGATTTGTCCACTTCATTACATTTCTTTGGCTGCCATTGATTTTTTTAACCTAATGTGATACCTAAATCTGAATTCCTATTTTCCATTTGTAAAGCCTGATGCAGAGTTTCACATTCTTCTGCCCGTCTGGATGATTGACCCAAGACAAAGGACAGATCTACCAGAGCCCAAGCAGGACTTCTACTTATAGAAAGAGGAGACACAGCAAATTAATGCCATCGGCACCTCCCACATGGGGAATCTGCCCTTGTTTTTGCCAGTATTCTGCATTCAAGAATAATAACCATCATCTCTGTCCCAATTGTTGCACCAGTTGCCTGAACCCAAATGTTCTACCATCTTTATCTGATGAAGAGTTCTGAAGAGTTCGAAAACTTTACGTTTTATGACTTTTTAATTTTATTAAGCCAATAATAGTGTTACCCAATCCAGAACTTGGTTTCTGTGGATGGTTTCACACAGCTCCTTTTTACATTTGCAGTTTGATTAGAACATTTGAAGGAGGTCAGGGCCACTCACTTCCTTTCCCTTCCTTGTCCCACTTTAGTTCCTTATCTTCCTTTTTCTCACCCCTTTTTGTTTTCTTCACTGACCTTCACATTTCCATACAACTGGAATTCTTTTCCCTCCTGTTTGGCATTTGTTTTCTTCTTTAATGGCCCCTTCACGTTCCCCCCCCCTTTGCTTTCCCCCTCCCTGAGTGCTTTTCTGTTTTGTCTACCCATCCACAGGAGAACATGGCATGGGTGCAGATAATTCCAGCCAGTGATATTTGATGATTTTTTTTTGAAGAGGCACAATACACACGATATATTATCTGTACAAAATTTGTTCTCTTCTTTCATTTCTCCTTGTGTACAAAGATTATAAAATGTCAGCAGAAAGTATCACATTATCAATGAGGAACCTCATTTAATTCAATAACAGCAACATTTTCCTGTTTCTAGAGTCTTTGCTTGGACGTTTATCAGAATCTGTAGTATGGATGCACTTCAAAAGTGTTGTTAGAAGTATTTTGTAGATGATTTTATGTTCAAACCAGGGTCGATAAAAAGCTTTTTAGAAATCAAATTGGTTTACACTTTTAAAAGTTGCTTTTCTATTTCAGTTGACAAAAATCTGATTTTTAAAATTTCAATCAAATTCACTGTGATTTGCACTTTTATTTACTGGGAATGAAGGGTGGGATTAAATGATTATTATTATTTCCTTTAATGGAACAGTTAGTTTGTACCCCAGGGTGGTAGAAACGGTGGGGGGAGATGGGTGGCAGAGCTGATCAGTGCTAAGAATAACACTCCCAAAACACCACTGTTTGTATTGAATACAGTGGTCCCCCGCCCTTTCGCGGTACATTTACTGTGGTCCCACTGTATCACGGGACTGCAGTATATGAAAAAAAGGCCCCCTGGGGTAAGGGGTGGGAAGGCCTGTTTCAGGCCTTCTGTACTTCCCCCAGGACTGTTGCTGCCCGGAATGGGTCTGCAAGGGCTTTCCCAGGCCTTCTGGAGGCCCCTCAAAAGGCCTCCCTGTGAACTGGAAATGAGTTCCAGTAAACCGGAAGTGACTTCCGGGTTGCAGAAAAATCATTTCTGAGACCCCTGACACTTCCAGAAGTCACTTCCGGTTCTCAGGAAGGCCCTTTTGGGGCCTCCAGAAGGCCCAGAAAGGCCCTCTCGGACCCATTCAGTACAGCACCAGGCTGGGGGCAAGTACAAGAGCCCCCAGCTAGGTCCCCCCAGGCCCGACCTGACCTGCATCCATATATCGCAGATTTTCAGTTATTGCGGGTCGGGTCAGGTCCCTAACTCCCGCGATAGGTGGGGGGTCACTGTACTTCACTCACTCTAGATGTTAGTGAACTACAAGGCGCATAATCACAATTTTAAAAGGATGTTGACAACCTCAAGCGGGTACAGAGAAGGGCAACCAGGATGGTTGAAGGTCTGGAAGAAATATCTAATGAGGAATGGCTTAGGGAACTGGGAATGTTTAGCTTTCCAAAACGAAGGCTGAGGGGTGATATGATAGCTATATTTAAATATTTAAAAGGATGTCATATTGAAGAGGGAACAGATTTGTTATCCATTGCTTCAGAGGCTAGGACTCGGGGCAGTGGTTTCAAACTACAGGAAAAGAGATTCCTTTTGAACATTAGGAAGAACTGCAGGACAGTTAGAGCTGTTCGGCAGTGGAAGATGCTGCCACGGAGGGTGGTGGAGTCTCCTTCTGTGGAGGTCTTTAAGCAGAAGCTGGAAGGCCATCTGTTGGGAGTCCTGTGATGGGGGTTCCTGCATGGCAGGGGGTTGGACTGGATGGCCCTCGAGGTCTCTTCCAACTCTATCATTCTATGAATAACCAGCCCTCCCAGCCCCAGCTAATTAAATGGTACACTACCTACTTTGAGGTTTCCCTGTGCTTAAGCGTTTTTAGCATTGTCCTGCCCAGGTCTGATCAGAAGTAAATCTTTATGGATTTAATGATACTCACTCTGTGTATAGGACTGAGGGCTTAGCCATTTGATAAGATAAGCAGCGAAGCTCAATGAATGCTGATAATTTCCTAGAAGGCTAGATTTCATCATTGCTTATTGGCACGAAGAGCACAGTGATAGTGTATGGTTGTTATTTTTTTAAAGTCAAGAGTGGCTTCTGCTGTAATGCAGACAAACCCACACATGGAAATGATCTCCTAGTTGTGACGTTGGGAACTGGCCATGTTTTTGCTTTGCACCAGCCTTATTTTCCTTGTAGTTGATTTCTAGATTGTTTGCAGGATCTATGGACTACTGTATTACTTTGGTGCCTGTAAATGCCTCCCACCCCCCGACTCCCAATTGTCATGCCAGTGGATGGTTATTGTCAGAGAGCCAATCATCTATATTGGGTGGGCAGTCTCCAGAGGTTTTTAGAGGCTGTGTACAAATGTCCCCACACTTTGAAGATCCACACCCACATCACTTCCCACACCCCAAAACTCCAGTGACTCTCTCTCTCTCTCTCTCTCTCGTGCACACTCTCTCTAGGATGGATGGGGTAGTATGTGTGACAGAGGCGCCTGAAGACATGGTGAAAACCCCACATATTCCACTACAGGCACAAGTAGCTTTTAAAAAGAGAATTCTCTTCTCTCAAAAATTAAGATGTAAAAAACAGACGTTCTTAGGAGATTATTTCCATGTGTGGGTTTGTCTGCTGGGGCAAAACCATAAGAGAGTTGGGCTGCCCCAGAGCAGCCATTTCCACCTGGTGCCCTGACTGGATTACAAACCCCATCATTCCCAGTCAGGCTGATGTTCTCCACATGGTAACCAAGATTACATTATCCCAATGACTGATATTTATATTTGAGGCTAACTCTAGGTCAGATTCCCACCATAGGGTTCCTTAAGGACCTGTGCTATTTCTGCCTCCCCTGCTGCCTGTATCTCCCCTATTGTGCCCTACACCAGCCCACCAGGGTCCCATTTCTGTTGTTGTCAGATTCCAGAAACATCACTTAATTGCAGTGTGAAAGAGCCTTGTGGTGCAGTGGTTAAGCAACTGTACTGCAGCTAAAATTGTGCTCACAACCTGGGGTTCAATCCCAGGTAGCCTCGTGGTTCACTCAGCCTTCTATCCTTCTGAGGTAGGTAAAATGAGTACCCAGCTTGCTGGGGCAGGAGGCAATATGCAGCCTGCATAAATAAATTAAATTCTAAACTGCCCAGAGAGTGCTTTAAGAACAATGGGGCAGTATATAAGCAGAACACTTTGCTTTGTACTTTTGCATCCAAATGTTGAAGCATGTTTCCCAGTTACCTACCCTGACCTTGAAACCCCCACCCTATATACTCCAGTACTTTGCACATCAACCAGCCGGGACAAGTAAGCATAACAGACTGATTCTTCAAGATAATTCCATAATATTATCATTCAGGTGTATCCTTCTGTTGCATATGTTTTCATTCTTTGATTATGGATAGCTTATGCTGATTCGAACATTCTGCATCATAGTTTGTTTGTTTGTTTGTTTGTTTGTTTGTTTGTTTGTTTGTTTGTTTGTTTCTTTCTTTCTTTCTTTCTTTCTTTCTTTCTTTCTTTCTTTCTTTCTTTCTTTCTTTCTTTCTTTCTTTCTTTCTTTCTTTCTTTCTTTCTTTCTTTCTTTCACACCCACTAGTTCTATTTCTTATGCCCTTCTCCCAAGAAAGAGGATAATATATTTCTTGTAACATTGTATTTCCATGTTTCAGGAGTTACACAAGATTTCTTATTTTTGAATAAAGTGACGTCTTGCACGTCAGATTCCAACTTGGTATTTAAGCTGCATCCCATTTTGGCTTCCACCCTTCTCACTACTGCACCCCCATTGCATCTCCAGAAAAAGCACTAGAGGACCAGGAAACCACCTGGAGCAGATGTTTAGAGTTCAGGGAACTACAAGAAGGAGAGTGGTCACTAATTTGAATGCAAGCCATGGGATCCAGCTTAAGAAACCAGATGAATTGGGACTTAGGTCTGCTACACTGTTAAGACCCTGCACCTCTCCTGCATATCCAGTGTACCGAGTTGGTCTTGTTCTCATCCATTGGAGATATCACCTCTATTCAGGTGTTCTGAGTTGCCCAGGTTCTGGCTTGCACAGAGGACCCCTGCTTCAGATTCATCGATTTTTGCATGAGCACGGGAACAATGGGAATATTGGTGTCAGGAGGATACTTCTTCACCCACATACTTACTTAACTCACAGAGAATGCCTGAATAGAGTTCTGTATGACAGGATCCATGGGAGCTAGGTAAAGCTCATGGTGAATTGCCCATTGGGTGTGATGACATTTACAAGCAGAGATCTAGCATCTTATAGATCAGTGGTTCCCAACCTTGGTTTGTTCTCAGACTACAACTCCCAGAAATCCTATCTAGCACAGCTAATGTTGAAGGCTTCTGGGATTTTTTTTTTCCCAAGAACATATGGGATCCCAAGGTTGGGAACCACTGTTAACATAATCGGGAAGATAATGTCGGGATGGACTTTGTGGTTATGCTGCACATCACCACCAATTATGTGGGAAAATGTAGCCTTGAGGGGAACATGCATAAAATAGTGCTTGCTGTGGAGGAAGTGAATAGGGAGATGTTTGTGTCCTGGTCTCGTGCTAAAACCCAGAGCATCTCCTGAAGCTATATGATGGGGGATTATGGAGAGAAAGAAGGAAACAATTCTTCATAATGTGCTCTGGTAAAACTGAGAAATATAGCAAAAGCTCTTCAACTTGAGTAGCTTTAAATGAGGATTAGGGTGGAAATGATGCTAGGTAAATCCTTTAATGGCTTTTAGACATCCTGGTGATCGTTTTAGTTTTTCATCTTCAGCGTCAGACATTATGTCTCTATGGGCCGTTTCACACGACCCCTAAACTACGCGGCAAATGGCTCCCAGCTCCGGAGCTTAAAATTGTTTCACCACCAGCTCCAGAGTTTACAGAAAATTAAGTGCGACCACGCCCACCTAAGCGTGTCCCAGCGCACTTTTTAGGTACCTGCTCTCCAGGGCTGAAGAATTCCTGATGCGGATGTAACTTAAGAGTGCCGGGCTCTCCTGGCTTCTCTTTGTTGTTTTTTTGCCCCCTGCCCCTTTAACGGAGGTGAGCGGCATTCTTTTCTTCCTTTTTTTCTCCCTCCCCTCACACAGACAGCAGCCAGGAGTGCGGAGGGGGTGGGAACACAGGAACAGCAACAAACCCCTAAGATCTCTGGTCCGAATTTAAGTGGCCAGCGGATCTTAGGGGTCATGTGAAAAGGCTCATAGAGCAGTTGTTGTACATGTTGTAGCATTCATGCCCTGCTTCTCCTGGGCAAATAGTTCTTGGTCTGATCCAGCATGACCTTAGCTGGTGCCCAATTGGAAAAGAAGCTGAGGCATCTGACCTCTTGTTAGGTTGTTTTGCCTCAAGAAGTCGGGTTAGTAAAGCATCCAATGGCTTTCAAGTGGGCAACTTGTCAGAGAGTATTGCCACTGTTTGTGGTCATTGCAGCTTCTTTCCAGAAGTGTTGGATCATCATCAGAATATGACCTAGTTTTCAATGTCAATGCTGAGCGGTATGACTTAGTGAATATATTTCAAAAACCACAACTAGAAGAGGAACACACACACACACACACACACACACACACACACACACACACACACGGACATCTTGCATGGAAGTGCATGCAGTTGTAAAAAGAGTGGGACCATTGAATCAGAGGGAATTTGGTGGTTCACCTCATCCCTAAATCCCATGGATTCAATCGACCTCCAGTTGTGACATGCCATACTGCTAGATTTCAGCCACCAAATCAGTAGAACTTAGGTAGGTCTTGATTCCCCAAATCCCTGAGTTTTCTGTGGGCCTACTCTAGGTGTGATATCCCAACTGAATCTGGTTGCTGGTTGTCTAATTTGCTGTGGCTAATTGATGATGTCCTGGATTTCATCTCGATTGCACAATCCGGCACATAGCCAGGCACAAAACTGAGATATGCCTCAGCACCTCATCAGTTCACTGTAATTACTTGTACCAGGGTATGCAAATTTTGAGGGGGGGAGTGTGTCTTACAGAGCAAAAAATATGGTATATAAACAGACGTTATCTTCCCAACAATCCTTAGATTAGTTAAACACTATTAATATCTAGTGAATTTCATGGTTGACTGGGGAAGTTGAAGTTCAGCCTCCCTGATTCAAGTGCATTATTCAGTACCCCATTGCCTCTAATGGGAAATTTGGATGCATTCCTTTTAATATCCCCTCTGTCACTCCTAAGCTGCCTAGATGCTCTAAGCACATCCGATCTCGCCTGCTTTCGGAAACTAAGCAGGGTCAGCCCTGGTTAGTACTTGGATGGCAGACCACCAGGGAATACCAGGTGCTGAAGGTGCCTGGAGTAGGAAATGGCAAACCACTCCAGTATTCCTGACAAGAAAACTCCATGGACATGGGATCACGAAGAGTCGGTCACAACTGTAATGATGCAACACACACACACACACACACACACACACACACACACACACACACACACACACACACACACACACACACACACACACACACACACACACACACACACACACACACACTCACACACACACACACACACACACACACACACACACACACACACACACACACACACACACACACACACTGTCACTCCGGAAACACAGTAGAAAAGTTCACACCAAGTCCTTTGCCTTGCCTCTGTGTGTGTTTTTACAAGAAGATGATCAACAGGGAGGTCTGGGAGGACACCTGCAAATGTTCCATGTGGATGGGACCTTCCTCCTGTTAACCGGATCTTGGGTCCTTAAATAAAATAAGTGAGGATTCTCCCCTTCACTGCCTCCTCCAGTTCCCATTCATGGCGTGAAGAGCTGTTGTTGTAACCTGATCTGGCTGACAGTTTCACTCTTGCTTCCCTCTGTTTCAGCGACCGGCCGGCGGGGTTCATAGTCCAGCGCTTGCAGAGGAAGAGTCGGAGAGGCAGCAACTATGATCCAGGCACTGTTGCTGCTGTTGCTGGCTTGGGATGGAGCCACGACTACCAGCACCAATCCCCGCCTGAAGCTTTCCTTTCATGGTAAGCAGCGGTGTTGTTGGTAGGATGAATACAAAGTTGGAGAGGTGGACAGGTGGGAAGGATGGTCACGTGGAAGAGAGATGGCCTCTTCTTGGGGTGGGGAGCTACAAACTTTCTGGTAATTTGTAAAAAGCCACAGGGACATCACAGGGATAGTGTGGGTGACATGTTTTCATGGAGCAGATCTTAGAGAAACAGATTGCATAATGGGAAGCAAGAGCAGAGTTGGGGTGGAGCTTGGGAAAGTTACTTTTTGATATTGCTATGTAGTAACTTTTTTCTGAGTGTGCCTGCGGAATATTATATGGCCAATATTCTGGGTGTGTTTGTTTCTTGTTGTAGTGAATTTGCACTACAGTGACACAACAGATGACTCTTGCAGAAAAATGTGTGGATCTGGAGGGAACTGTGGGCTCTTCTTCTGATGCACTAAATGGTAACGGAGACAGTCAGTTTCGCATTTGTGCTTGGGTCAGAGATGGTTGGAACATTTGGAAAGGAGAAGTCTATCAGTGTAAATCTGGAAGAATTTTACTGCTGTAACTGTGAAGTAGTCCATGTTTCCGTTCATCTTTACATAATTTTGGAGAACACGTTTCTTTACTTTAGCTTGGCAGGCTCAGTGTTGTGTCTGTTTGTTTCAGAGGGGTAGATCTGATCTTATGGGTGCATTTCTTTCCATCCCGTGCATGAGACGTATTTGAGTTCTGTACAAGTTACGACCACTCAGGAAAAAAGCCAAAACATGAAACACTGATTCATTTCTACCCAACTCTATGGGTTAAGAGGTGATATTAAACCTCTGCGGATTTAACATGAACCAAAGAGTTGGGAGAGTCCAAGAAAGATTTTATAAAGCACTTTAAAGAGAACTCCACAGATTAATGGACAACAAGCGAATGAATGGCTGTTAACCAAAAATGTTTGGAATAAGTAGCCGGGGGGGACAGACAGGATACTTTGGTTTTGCACGATCTCTCTTGATCTCTCTCTATAATATTTAGAATCTCTTTGGTTTATGAATGTTTTTCAAGTTCAGAAAGGAGGACTACATGCTCACAATTTCTCTGTGGCAATGTGCACCCAGGTATCATTGCCAGCTGATCCCGGGGTAAACATGCTATTGCTTAATAATAGGATGGTCTTTTTGGCGATTCCCAAATTAAGATTCTCCTCCCTCCAAACAGCGTTTGCAGGAATCTCAGCAAACACCAAGGAGTTCAGCTGAAACGTTGCCCAAAGTCCACTCGGAATCCAGGGTCTTCTGTAGTCCAAAATATCTGGCTAACAACAACAGGTTTGGGAAGGCTGGCTTTAAGTGCTTGAAAGGGTTTTATGAATTAGATCATTGATCAGCATTGCTGATTAGAACTGTAATGGGTGTTCAATTTTCAAATGTGAAATAAGATACAGCATGCAAGCATCTGGTTGAAGAGAAGGATAAGAGAAGAAACGGTTTCAATTAGGCGCTCCTAGAGATGTTCTCATGGAATGTCACACTGGAATGATCCACCTAAAACGATTTAGTTCCTTGGCTTCACTTGAAGAAACATGCACACCTAAACCTGGCATGGGAAGTGTGTGACCCTCCAGAGGTTATTTGACTGTAGCTCCCACCATCTTTTGACGCTGGCCAGGACTGATGAGGGTTGTAGGGCCACATGTTCCCATCACTGATCAAAGCTGCCTCTGACCAGTGCATTTCTAAGTTCTGATTCCTTGCTTAAAACATCCAGCGGTGGAGTCTTCCAGGTATCATCCCTTAAGATGTCTCTTATGTTCTTAGTGGTTCCTGAGGTACACGTGGCCAAATTTTCAAACGTTTTCCTGCATCATGGGGAGTTTCTTTAAATAAAAGGTTAAATTCCCCAGGTTCAGAAAATTCTGCACTCGAGCCCATGGATTGAAGTACTTCGAGATCAGCCATCTTGTTCTGCCCTCTGTTTAGCTAGAACTGGATTCATATTGGGGGGGGGCTCCTTTTGGCAGCCCTACTGGCACCTCCACCTTATAATACCAGACCCGGTTGAGATTTCTGCACTGTTTGCAGATGGATCTTAGTGGGGCTCCTTTAAATGCAAAGGAGTTATCCTGGGTGGCAGGTATGCTTTTTTTCCCTGTTGGGCTCCATTCTCTTTCCAAAATGCTTTGTGTCCTCCTGGCAGTTGTGTCATACAGGTATTTCCTATTTGGGGCGATTTCCAAAAATAAGAGCAAAGTGGAATTATGTAGAAGGAAGAGGAAGAGCATTATCTGTTTGAAGCAGCAGCAGTGAGAAGGTTGCTTCGGGGTGATGTGCGCCACACTCTGCCCAGATTACCTCCTCCTGAAGCATCTTGGGAGTGTTTGTCCCTCCCTCAGCTGGCATTACTTGGAGAACAAGTGTCTCCTTTTTATTCCAGAGACCTGCTTCTAATTATTATATATCAGACGGGGATCACCAAATGGCACCTTAGTACCTCGGGCCCTCACTGAGTCGTAATTGCCCTCACCAATCACTTCTTTCCTACTCAAGTTGGCTAGAGACCCAGAGCAATTTAATTAGTCTGGCTTGGCAGAAATGTGTGTATCTAGCAAAGCCTGTTTCCTTTGTAACAGCCTAATTTGCTTAATTTATCTTGGCCACTCCTGTTCTTAAACAAATAAGGGTTTGTGGGAAGGAAAGTGGTTAAATGCCTGTCCTGCAGGTAAAACTGTGCTCACGACCTGGGGTTCAGTCCCAGGTAGAAGGCTCAAGGTTGACTCAGCCTTCCATCCTTCTGAGGTCGGTAAAATGATTACCCAGCTTGCTGGGAGTAGGGGGACAATGTGTAGCCTGCATACTGTAATTAAAACTGTAAATCGCCCAGGGACTACTTGAAGTGGTATAGGGCGGTATATAAGCAGAACACTTTTCAGAACAACCACAGGGCACCATAGTTATGTTTAGAAAGAGGTTGTACCAACAGGTGCCATCGTATATCTCTTTCCTTTCTCCCTCCTGGCTGGACTCTTGTATGAACTGGGCCTTCTCCATATGCTCCTTCCATTTGCCCATTGAGGGGGAAGGAGGAGCTTGGCCTGGAGGCAGGATGCCAAGAGGCAGGTGGAAGGCCCAGGTGCCAGGGGAACAGCATGGGCTACCCAGGGGCAGGGCATCATGCTGGCTTCTAAACAAAGCAGAAATACGTCACTTCTAAAGGTCAGAGTTGATGAGCTCATTCGAGTTGTGTTTTGCATTAGGGCTTGCCACACGCAGTCTGATAAGTTTTCGCTGAGAGATGGAAGGGGCAGGAGAAAGAAGCCTCCTTTCCAGTCAGCAGCGTCAACAGGAAAATACCACACAGGGGTGTGGAATACTTGGAAGCCAGTCATGAAATGACAACTAGAGCAAAGGGCAAGGCATCCAAAGACCTCTGTTCAAATGTGACCTCGGCTGGAAAATTTCAGTCTCACTTCGTGACAAATTTGGGCCACTCATTCTCACGCTGAACTACCCCACAGGACTGTTGTGAGGACTAAAAGGGAACAGATATCAGTACTGCTCAGAGGCAGTTTGGTGTCATCCTCAGAGCCCCGGATGAAAAATTGGTGCAACTTGTCTGACTGACAAAGCTACTTGGATGAGTAGTGAAACATTTCGATCTCACAAGAAAAGAAGTCCGGTTGCCATGACTTACCTTCCAGATAAACTCACCTGGATGACTGAGAATCTTTATAGACAGTCCATTGGAATGTGTCCAGATGCTTAAATTCAGTCTGAGCCTAGGATTTAAAACTCATGTGGACAATTAGGTATGGGCAGGACATACCCAGAAGCCAATGAGAACTGCCAAATAAGCATCCATCAGAGGTCAAAAAGGATATTGAGCAATCTATCCTCATTCCTAGGCAGGGGGTCTCCATTACGTGAACGAGCAAATAGGTTGTACCACTTTTAGATGTTGTCTCAAATGAGCTCAATGTGAGCCTTGCTGGCTGAGATCCTGTTGCACAGCTCCATGTATGGAATGGTGAGAATGGCAGCAGTCTCCGCAGCAGCAAATTGCTGCTTTTAAAACCCTTGCTTTGACCATTCTGGAGTGTATGTGTCATATTGTATGTGTCATATTCAGTGGAGGCTGATTAGCCAGTGATGCTGATGAAGTCAACATTGTTTGTTTGTTTGATAGACCACCCTATTGAACAATATTCTAATTCTAGGCAATTTACAACATAATAGGTAAACATGCAAGCATCAATAATAGAGATGGGCACGACTCAAAAAAATGGTGTTTCGTTTGTGGTTTAGGGGGTCCGTTTTGGTTCGTTTTCGTTTTTCGGTGGGGTTTTTTTGCAAATTTTTTCTTTTTTGTTTTTGTTACGTAACAAAACGAAAACGAAAATGAAAACTTGCTGTTTCGTTAGCATTCTTTCAGTTCAATGTATTTGCCGCAACGAAAACGAAGAACACGGCAAAATTTTTCGTTTTCGTTTTGTTTGGAAAAAAATTTCGTTTTCGTTTCGTTACGTAACGAAAGGAAAAAATGAAAACAAAAATGAAAAATTGCTCGTTTCGTGCCCATTTCTAATCAATAAGCAAATAACTAAATACTGAACAAGCTAAGACTGTCGAAACATGAAATACAGATGGGACCAAAGGTATTTTATCTTATAAGATCAGGGCTGGAGGCATAGCATCAAGCAGGGTCATTGGGTAAGACCTTCTTAAAAAGTAATGTTTTAAGCTGTCTTCCAAAAGTTAACAGGGAAGGGGCCATGCATAGCTCCACTGGTTGCATAGAGTCAGGGCTACTGCAGAGAAGGCCCAAAATTCCCCCCACCCACCCCCACCCAAGAGAGACGACTTGTAGGCTTTCCTCCTCAGAGTGACAAATTGGGAGGAACATTGTCAGGGAGATATGTTGCACACAGGGGGCTGTGGCACCACATTTCAGCCATTGTATCTTGTCCTGCTTCTTTAGGTTGCCTCACTTAAAACGATGCTTGTTTAAAATAAATAGGCTGGAAGGGCAGCCCAAATCTTCAATGTTAGCTTTAGGCAACCTTGAATTAGAGCAGGTAATTTATGAGAGAGGAGTTATGGATCCATCTTGGCTTCCCTGTGGACCGCAAAGAATGGAGCACCCTTTTCTTTGAGCCCGACACACAGACACTGTGGTTTTATGTTCCAATGCTAGTCCCTTTGGTGGAGGGCATTTGGGCTGTTGTTGTTATCTTAAAAACACACACAAATAGTCTGCAATTCCATCTTGACTGCTTCTCTGTGGCCAAAGTACACAAATGCTGATCACCAACTTCTTTACCAGGTTAGACGGTTTTCCAGAACAATAGAAAGCTGCAGGAAGTGGCAACTGGAAGTTAGAGACATTGATGGTCCAGCCAAAAATAGATAATTTGAGATTGCAGTCAGATAACAAGAAAGGTGCATGTCTGATCTCTGGACCCCTAGAAAGGAACAGCTTGCCAGCAGTGATCTCCCTTTCAGACCATCAGTGAATTGCTTGGAAAGAGAAGGAAATCACTTCAACCAAGCCTTCCATAATAGTAACCAAAAAGGTCCTTCTTGGACTGGGTTGATGTCAGGCTAGAACGCTACTCCCCATACATTGTGTGTGATCACCAGGAAATAGCTTGCATCAGACTGCACCACAGGTGGTTAAAAAATGCAAACGAGACGCCGTTGTGATCATGACCTTAGGCCGGCCCTTCCATTAGGCAAAGTGAGACAGATGCTGTAGTTGGCAGATTCTGGAGAGAGTGGTGACCGGAGAGGCGCTGGCGAACATTGTTCTGTGTGTGCACCACTGGAGGTCAGGTGCTGTATGTGGAGTAGCTGGGGTGCCATCTTGTCATTCACCCTAGGAAGCAAAAATTCTTGGGTGGACTGCAAAGAAAACACTACAGAAAGGAAAAGCCATGGCATAGAGAGAAGGCATTTCGTTAAAAGCCTGCTGCTGCTGCTGGACCAAAATGTTATGATGATGGTCAACACCCAGCACTCACAAGCCAATGGGACAGATCACACCATGCCTTCCTTCTGTGCCCTGTGCACCCCATGCCACCACCCCCAACCCCGACCTGGGCAACAGCTAATTAGCGGGTGGATTGCTCCCCTGTCAGCCGCTTTCTTTCACTTCCCCACAATGGCTTATTTGTTCCCACTGCCGAAAGCAGATTAGGCTCTGTGGGGAGAGAAAGGACCCTTTCTCTGTGCAGATGCCTGTTGTGATGGGAGATTAATGTCACACTGCTGGGGAGGCTGGTAACCTGTTATAGTTGGGGGTGGGGGTTGGATCAGAGAGGGGCCTTAAAAGATGGACATTGGAGGGGGAGGGTCTGGTGCAAGCCAGTAATTGGATTTGGGGTGGAGGTCGAACAGGAAGACAAAACCAGCAGGAACTCATGGACTGCCAGCCATCCCCCCTGAGAAAACACTTGCACATCGGATAACTGGTGCAGGTTCATGGCAATCCTTAGTTGTGCAGACACCTCAGGATCACAACCATCACTGCCTCTCGTTCTAAATGGCAGCCTTCGCCGCTTGCCTCCACACGGAGGGCTTCCTAACAGCGGCCATGTGCCCTCTTTTATCAGGCGAGTCCTCTGTTTGAAAGTCTGCTTCAAAAACCTCTGGTTTTGAAGATGCCTTTAAAGAAAAAGAAGTTGAAAAGAGGAGATCGGGGTCCTTGTAATTGCCTGTCTGCCAGGAGCAAGTGGGCAGCAGGCTCAACGGGCACAACGTTAGCCTTCCTCGCTTGGGTGGGACATATTGTGATTGTATATACAGTGGTACCTTGTATAAAGGAATTAATTCGTTCCAAATGAAATTATGCTAAGCAAATTTTCCTTTATACAAATTTCCATAGGAATGCATTGAAAACAGAATTATCCCCTTTTTATGTTGTACAGATTGGCCCCATAGGTGATTCCGTTAAGCAAATTTCCCCTATCTCCGGAATTTTTTATGTTGTACAAATTTTATGTTATACAAACCATTTGTTATACAAGGGTCCACTGTAAATGATTTCTAATTTTACCTCATAACTCTAAATCAGCATATTCGGATATTTTCACAACTGGGATGAAAAATATTGTCCATCTTTATAAGACATTTTACTTTCATGCGAGATCAAAAAGAACAAGACTTTTCCTCATCAGCATACTGTTATTAGTGCAAAAAGCTTATATTTTGTTTGAAATCCCTATATTTTGGGCAAAAGTGTATTTTTTTTAAAGCACACGTTTTTGTACAGAAGCCATTTCTGTGGAATTTTCACAATTTTTATTTATTTATTTATTTAAACTATTTCTATCCTGCCTTTGTCCCTGAAAGGGCCGAAGGCAGTCCTAAAATTTGAAAAATGCCCTCAAATTCTCAACCACCGGGGAGAAAGCCAAGGACAAAGCCTTTATTCTCATCTACAATTGAATATTTTGTAATTGAACCCTAGGTCATGAGCAGAGTTTTGGCTGCAGTACAGCAATTTAACTACTGCACCATGAGGCACAGATAAAATAAAGCAGATAAAACCATACTGAGCTTAATATCATAAAATCATGTAAATACCTCCCCCCTCCCCTGCCAGTAAAACCATTAAAATTGAGTAGCTGCATTAAGAACAATTAAAACCAATAAGGATACAGGTAAAACAGTTAACAGTTAAACAGTGACCTCACTGCCAGATGGGCGGTATTAAAAAAAAATCCAATAAATAAATAAATAAATAAATAGATGCAGGTTCATGTTTACCTAGAATCTGGGCTCCTTCAAAGTTGTCTTCTGAACACCACCTTGCAGTTTGAAGGTCTTCCCAAACTGAGGGAATTGGGTTTTCCTTCTTACTATGTGATGACCAAATAATTTGTATTACTGTATGGTGACATTATCATCATCACCACCACCATCACCACCACCACACCCTAAAATATGTTCTCTGCTGAATGTAGTAGAGCTAGGGATACAGACTTAATAAGGACCTAATGGCTGCTCTGAGAAACTTGTAGTCCAAATAAACAGAAGGGTGTGAAGAGCCCAGAAGTCTATAGAGGAAACTTGACACAGCCAAGGTCACAAAAAGGTCACCGACAAAACCTTTGTTTGATTGAAACCCAGATTTATGGGATATACCAATGTTCCAGCCCCACTATGTGTGACATTTCCAGAGAATATTACATAATAGATCCCAGTTAAGCCAAGCAATCACCTACCTAAGTGCCTTTATCTCTTGAGGAATGGTAATCATCTCTTATCTATTTCCCAACTAAGGTCTTGGCGCTTTGGTGTTTATTTGGCCCTGAAATGTCAAGGAGGGGAATGCTGCTGACCTAGTGGCAACCTTTGACATGGGCTGGGGTTCTTGCAGGCATATTGCAGAACACCCTGGGATCTACCCACTGGCCCAGATTTACTGTTGTCCAACGTTTGTTTTAGAAAACAGTGTTCCCTTTGCCGTTCATGTATAACCTGCACTTCTTCCATGGATCTCTTTATTCTGCCCACATTATATATTATATATATTGTCCCTCATTATTGTAAGCCACCTTGGGTCCTGTTCCAAGGATAAAGGTGGGGTGAAAATGTTCTAAATAAATAAATAAATAAATAAATAAATAAATAAGCCTGTGAGGTAGCACATATTATGACCGGCCCAAGATCACCCAGCAAATCTCCATTGCCAAGTGGGGATTCAAATCTCCCCATTCCTTGCCTAATGCAGTAACCGAGCTACATCCATCCTAGTGCAAAGAACATTGAGAAATTTTAAAAAGGGTGTTCGTTTTATTTTGCAGATCTATGTGTATTTTGGAATCACAGCTTGTAAATGTTACATTTCATGGCTGAACAGCTGCACCAGCAGGAGGATTCTAGGAATTGTAATAAAATTCTTCTTGGAATGCATGTATGGGTAATATCAGGACCTTTATAGTTTGGTCTGTTTTTAACATTTCTGACATTTGTTAAGAATAGTTACAAAAGTGTAAGCCAATTACTGTGTCTGTGTGTCATTTAGCTGGTGTATGCCATGCTTAGTTGCCCCAGTGGATCCTCCCAGACTTTGGTTTTCTCTTCTGAGAATGCAAACCGGGTGGTACAGCGCACAGGCTTCTTGATTGTAATTGAGTACCCTCTTTCCCCCCCAGATCTCCAGATGCGCCATGGACTGCGCACGTATGAGTTGGAGCGTTCCTGCTGCTACGACGCCCTCTTGCTTGATGAAGAGAGGGGAAGGCTTTTCGTAGGGGGGAAGAACTACCTGGTCTCCTTGAGCCTAGACAACATCAGCAAGCAGGACAAGAAGGTAAGGTTGGGGAACCTGCATCCCGCACAGCGTTTCTCCCTAGGACAGTGGTTCTCAACCTGGGGGGTCGGGACCCCTTTGGGGGATCGAACTTTCACAGGGGTCACCATGAGCCAGTGAAGAAAAAGGCACAAATGCCTTGGGTCTGGAGGAGGAGGGGGAGGAAGGGGGGGAGAGTGAGTTACAGCTTGATAGGTTGGAGGGGATGTCAGTCAATGGCACTGGAGGCTGCGATTGGCTGAGGGTGCCTGTAGAGGGAAGTTCTCTATGGCACCTGTGGCAGTGGCCTGCCAAAGGGGGGGCTTGTGGCCTCTTCCAAGCAGGGCAAGGGGGTCACCACAACATTGAATGGAAACCTTGAGGAGTTGCTTCTTGATGAGTAATCTTGGGTGTCCCAGGGAAGGCCAAGGGGTCAAATAAAGCAATGGATGGGCAAACATGGACACACTTCTACTTCCAGAGTTATCAGCCCAGACATTTTTTTCCAATTTGGGGGGAATTGGGTGAAAACGTCCCTCTTCCAGCTGTTTTTCTAAGACCAAGGGTCCCCAGGGGGCCCTAAGAACAATGCAGTGTTGTGGTCCAACGTCTTTTCCTTGGGGTGGAGTGCGTGAATTGGCTGTCCCAGTTGTGGCAATTTATTTAAGGGTGAGGCAGACCTTCTTAAAAAGCGTCCTCCTTGCCTCTGAAATCACAGAACCTCTGTCCCCCAGATATACGCACAAGGAGTGAATGTGGTACAAGTTACCAAAGGAAGTATTTGGCTGAGTTTGGGATGGGTGGGGAGAGGCTGTACCTTTAGATGTCCCTGTTCCCTCTCAAATTTAAACCCTTTATTATAAACCCTGTTGAAAATGCTGCACCCAATGGGATTACAGATTTTTAAAATATATGGAAGAATGAGAATACTGTACTACTTGGTTCTCTGTTCATCTCGCCCCTCTGCTCTGGAGTCCTTCGTGACTCTTTTGGCTGTAGGGCTGGATCGTTTTGCTTGTCATGACAACAGGACTGCATTCCAGGCTCCTCCATGAAATCTTATATAATGAAACATCCCTGTTTAATGAAACAGGACAGAGGGTGGCTTGAGTCCGATGCTGACCTTACTGCTGTGCTGTGGATGGAAATGCCATTCCCAGACCAGCAGGAGAGATGGTTTGGGAACACAATGAGCCACCTCTGACCCCTTGCCCCAACTCCTAAAGCATTTGCCTTCCTTGGCTGGTGTGCCTGGAAAGCAGCAGAGACTGGCCCGCAACTAATCTTGTGAGTCAGGTCCCTTTTCTGCAGCTTAAGCAAAGTATTAGTCCCGTGCCCCCCCCCCGGCAAACCCCGGTTAACTAAAAGTGGCATTTTACTTGTGGCAAATGGCATGCAGATGGCCTCCCTGCTATGGAGAGACAAGCGGAGGTGGTGCAGAGGTTAGAATGGGGACTACGGTACCTGAATCCCCCAGCCAGCATAGCCTCTCCTCAGGTGGCTATGCCCAGGGAGGCTCAGAAAGCAGTAACCCGCAACCGAGCTTTCTCTGTGGCTGGCCCCTCGCTATGGAACCATCTCCCGAGTGAGCTGCGCCTTGCACAGTCCCTGCCTGCCTTTTAAAAAGCCTTGAAGACCTGGCTTTTTCATGAGGCATTGGGCGACCTTTAATTTTAGTTTAATTTAATTCCCCCCCCCTCTTAATTTATTCTGCCGTCTTGCTGAGTATTTCATGTTATTTTGTTTATTGGCTTACAATGGTCAACTCATTTTATATACATTTTTTCTTATATTGTTTTTGATTGTTAACTCCCCACAGGCAGACAGACAGACAGACAGACAGACAGACAGACAGACAGACAGACAAAGCTTTCAAGTGCTGGTAAGGATGTGCCCTTGTTCCCAAGTGTAGACCATATAGTCATCTGACAGGGCACAGCGTTGAGAGCTGGGATGAGATTATGGTTGAGCAAGTGCCAGTGACTGCTTGTACACCAGTAGGATGTGGGTATTGCTACTCCAAGCTTTATGGATCAACACACAGGGCAAGGTCCACTCTTGAGACAACCAGTGACTTCACTTAAATGCTCTTAAAATGTGGGGTAGGCTAGTAATCCACAGAGTCTAATGTCTTCATCAAAGGATCTGTTGTATGGCTTACGACTGAAAGAGTTTGGGTTAGTGATGGAGATGTGAAATGGGTGGGAGGTTTTTAGACTACAGTCTGGGATTCTGGAGCTGTAGTCCAAGGAACAGTGTTGTAGAGGAGCCAACCACCATAGGGTCAAAGCCTTTGGACTTTCTGAGCAGCAGGGAGCATGACATCTGCCATACACATTCTAGGATTTCCTGTTCCTGCTCAACCTGGATGCAAACCTCCTAACAGGAGAGAAGTGCATTTTTCCAGGAACAAGATCTTGTTGCAGACTATATATTGTAACACTGCATGGACAATGAAGAGCTATTAACTTCATAAAAGGCCTGTTCTTCAGAGTACTATAATTATATTCTTAGAACTGCAGAACTGGAAGGGAATAAATGCCTATTTATCTATCTGCACATTTTGAGCATCCTTATCCAATGTGTGCAGCTGGAGGTGCTGCCATGATGGCCTTGCACACTTCCAAATCTATCACAACAGCACCAGTTCAATATATAGACAATTATAGCCAAACTCTTAAGAATTAAACACTCAAAGTCTTTTGCCTGGATGGGCAATGCTGTCAGGTTCATTTTCTTCCACATTCTTTTTTTTTTTTTTTTTTTTTTACAAAATCAAATTCTTGCTGTCATAATGATGTAGACATTTACAAGTTTTGGAAGCTCTTGCATCAAATCAAACCAAAATACAGTGGTACCTTGTATAAAGGAATTAATTAGTTTCAAATGAAATTATGTTAAGCAATTTTTCCTTTACACAAATTCCCATAGGGATGCATTAAAAAAGGAGTAATCCAATTTTTATGTTGTACCAATTCTCCCCATAGGCGATTATGTTAAGCAAATTTCCCCTATCTCTGGAATTTTTTATGTTGTACAGATTTTATGTTATACAAACCGTTTGTTATTCAAGGTTACACTGTATACCCTCAACCAAATCTAGACGGGGCCTTTTTTGTGGTAGAACTCTGTTCACAGAACTCCCATCCTAGGGAGATAAGCCCTGGCATTGCTCAGTTTATGCTGAATGTTCATTTATATCCCATTCCTCATTTTGCTGGTTTTTCGTAACAGGCTAAAGCGGTTTTCAAGTACTGTTTTGGAGGATTTGTTTTAAAATGTTGTTAGTGTTTCGGATATTTGTGTATGTAAACCATCTTGGCTGCTTTATAAGTAAAAAAGGGTCCATAAATATTTCAACCAGTCAATCACTCAGTCACCTGAGCAAATCAGTTCAATGGTGTTGCCTCTGATATGCAAGGCATTTTCAACTTAGTCCCATCCGTGGATTTCTGACCTTGCTCAGACTTTGTTTTACATCCCATACCGGAGGACACTCCAGGCTTAAATAGCAGGGAGACAGTGAGCCGTGACCAAAGGCGAGGAACGGCACTACCTTACATTTGAAGTTCTTTTCTACTAGTGGTGCTTTGACTAAAGTGTGATGAATGACTGCCCTCGTAGCTGTCTCTCAGAGTGAATAGGTATGTGGGTGTTTGTGCCTGGACGCACAGGCTGATGATCTGCCTCATGTTTCCTTTTGCAGATTTACTGGCCAGCGCCTGTGGAGTGGAGGGAGGAATGCAACTGGGCAGGCAAAGACATCAACGTAAGTGACCTGTTGGGGCAGGGAAGAGGAAGACAGTTCCTTTCTTGGACTAATAGGAGGACCTGGGCACCAAGTGAAAGGACGATCAGAGTTACTGGGGAATAGGAGGAAAGCCCATTGGTTCCAGAGGGAACTGGCCAACAACTTGGAGTTGTATTGCTGACTGACAGTGTCCTGAGAGAGCCTGGTGCTCTCGCTGGAGACCTCCCCACAACATCCCCAATAAGCCAAGTCTTCAGCTGCATTTAAGGATCTATTGAACAACTCACAGGCATGAGTCCTCTTATTCTAAAACTCCCCCCCCCTTACAAACAGAACCATCAGGTCTCAGCCCTGGGAGGTCCCTGGGAGGTTTTGGAGAGAGTCTTGTCTTTGTGGATGAACAGGTTGGTGTACTTAAAGATTCCAGCTGAGTGGTGACCCATCTTGACCTTCCAGGAGATAAGGCGAAGGTTCCCACCATTTTGGCAGGAGCCGAGATGAACCAGGACACATTTAGATGTGGTTCCTTGACAGTTGTGGGCCGGCAGCGGGGAAAGGTCTCAAGCATCTTGGCTATAATTCATACTGGTTGTCCAGAGAGGGAGCAGCTCTGGGTCAAGCTTAAAAATACATGCCCAATGAGCCATTGGGTACCTCTGGGCTTTGCTTTGGAGAGCAATCTTTGAATCATTGTTTCTTTCTCCTTGAGATTGTTTGGAACAGAACAGACCGAGTAGCATCAGGGTGCAACCAACTATGGACTGTCCCCTCAACATCAGCATGCTGTGCCCCCACCACTACCGCCACTCTTGGAGATTTGCTCATCTCCGTTGCATTGCGATTTTAACTTCTAGCACGGCTTTAGATGTCAGCCATGTGGACCACCAGAGGTCATCAGACTTCAACTCCATCATACCTCCATGTTGGCTATGCAGGCCAAACACGTCTCGTAGGAGTTTCAGGCCAATGTTTGGAAGGCCATCCGATCCACCTCCTCTGTTTGAGGCTGATGGAGCGTAACAAGCAAGGATGGCTGTGTTCCAGCTAGGATGGGGTGGCTGGCAGGGTTTCAGGGCTTCAGAACATAGCCTATGACTAGGGTTTGGAGAACTAACTGTGCCTCTGAGCCCTACAGTCCAATCCTAGGACTTCCCACTCAGTGCAGGCTTCACTTTTGATGTGAAAACGGTGTGGCTGCTGTGGATCACATCACTGGCTTCTCCTCTCAAGTCTTAAAGGGAGGTGAGGTTTTGTTTCCACTGCTGGCTTCCTTCCCTTTCCTCAAGGTGCTGGTATGGGCTGGGAGAGCTGCTCTCCTTACCAGGACTCTGGGGTGGTGTTGTCAGTAGGCGTTGGCACTTTGACCTGGTACTGAAGCTGGTGGAAGAGTGTGATGTGGTCATGATAACTTCATTGCCATGGTTAATGATTTGCATGCTGGGCAGTGGCCAACATCAGAGCGAAATATGAGCCTCCAGAAAGGTGGGTGTGCAGCACAGAGACAATAAGCAAGCAGTGCGCTCGTGGAACAAGCGTTAGAAACATGATTGTAATTTTAATGCTTTTAATATCTCACTTTTCCGCTCACAGTGCCCTCCAAGGCTATGATAGGACGCTGCCTGAGTTAGGGACCGTCACTTCATTTAGCTTAGTAATGTCTGATGCCATCATTCCCCATCCATATGTGCTATACTGCAGTCTCCTTAAGTTCCAGCCATCATCACTATGAGTTTGGCTGATTGGAGACAATAGGAAGTCAAGAAGGCACCAAATCTTCACTGAGAGGGTTCTTTCCTTAGCTACTTGGAGATGGTGGAGACTGAATTGATTGACCTTTCCCACGCAAACCATTTGTTCTGTTCCACTGGGCTGCAGGTCTTATTCTGTGCGGAGGGATCTCAGGGCTGGAGGGATGAATGATTAGCCCAAAAGCACTGGATCCAAAGGGTTTTCTGGGAAAGTGATAGGTCGTGGGGATTTCCAGTAACAGTGCCAGCACAAAATGTGTCCCATTTTACAGAACTGCCTCTTGGTTGCATATCTGAACAGGGAATGGCCATTTCTCCTTTCCCTCTATCCTCCAGCTGTTTATTTACCTCCTCCCTATCAGATGATATCCTGCTCAATACAATAACAACTTTACAGTGGAGTGACTAGAAAGCACAAGAAGAAAAAGTCCAATTCTGTATCAAGAGCAGACGTGATACAAAACGCTGCTGAGTTGGAGTCAGCTTCATATATGCGGTTGTCAAAAGGTCGAGCGGAGATGGAGGAAACCTGGGTTCAGATCACTTCTTGGCCATGAACCTTCCTTTGAACCAGCTTATTAGCCTAGCATACTCTATCTTAATTTACAGGGCTGTTGTGAGGATGAAAATAGGGAGGTGGGCTGTGTACAGCTGTCCTTGATCTCCTCCAAAGAAGATTGGAATGTAAAGGATAATGCTGATGATAAAAAAAATAAAACACTGACTAAACACAGGTACCTTTGAGTCTAGAGCAGTGATGGTGAACCTTTTAGAGACCGAGTCCCCAAACTGCGATTCAAAACCCACTCATTTTTTTTTTTTGCAAAGTGCCAGCTAGCTCGGGGTCTCTGTGTGTGTTCTTGTGGCTCCCTCCCATTTGCAGAAGATGTCTGTGAAGATTCCCAGTCCTCGAGGTGAGGTGATCTGGAAGCTGAGTCATGGCAACTGGACATCTTTTTCTTGTGAGATCAAAAGGTTTCGCTGCTCATCCGATTAGCTGCCTGCGACAGCCCAACAAGAAAAGAAGTCCAGTTGCCATTTGCAAAGGAGGCTCCCAGCTCTGAGACACCCCTGCCGATTTGATTTGATTACTAGGAAGAGCCAAGAACTGAACTCTGGATTTGTTGTTGTTGTTGTTGTTGTTGTTGTTGTTGTTGTTGTTGTTGTT
>JAHTLZ010000015.1:48896450-48951770 GCA_023846285.1 Phrynocephalus versicolor | reverse complement strand
CACACACACACACACACACACACACACACACACACACACACACCACAACAACCCTTGAGTCGCCAGACAGGGTTGCTTTATGGGGCACCCTCTGTTGGGAGATGTTGGAGGGAAAAGGGGCCGTGGTTCCCCTCAGCACCCAGTCCCTTCCCCACCCAGGAAGGAAACGTCCTGACGGCAAAGAGAGGCTCCCACAGGCTCTGGCATTTCAGCAATGTAAGGGGAAGGATGTCCAGAAGCAAGGAACGCACAGATGCAGCAAATGCCAGCTCTTGGGGAGGTATCAAGGTCGCATGCTTTGCTTTGCACCTGGCTACAGCCTGCCTCACAGGAAAGTGCTTTCGGGCAGGCAAGGAGGCACATCTGAAATAAGAATTTGGACACAAGGAATGTGGCAGCCAAGCAGAGCGATGCCATAGCTGGCAATGGGGGAAATCCTCAACTCCCTTGTTCCTGGCAGGCATCCAAGCCATTGGCTCCATTTCTGGAAGCTCCCTGAGGTCTCAAGGCTGGGCCTGTGTACATTGGGTTTTTTAAAAAAAATATTTTATTACATTTTCTAAACTAACAGGTTAAATGCATTGCTTATGTGTTGCCGTGTTACGTAGCTCAAATACAAATATTTTCCCAATATTTCAGCCCAAGCGTTTGATATTTCCAAGTGTACATGTTTTCTTTTCCATCATTATAGTCATCTTTACTTATCTCTATCTTCATCAAGTACAAAGAATGAAGATAACAAAGTACAATATTAAACTAGCCAATTTAATCTTAACCATGTCGATAATTCTTCATTTTACTAAGCAGCTTAAAGTCTGTTTGCGTAGCTCAGTATATGATAAGCGTACATTTATATCTGTTTACATCTAATACAAAGAGTGAATATAGCAAATTTAACTTTTAAGATATCCTATCTAATCTACAAGATTTAGTAAATAATAATCATCAACCATTTATATTTTATCTGTTCACCTAAATTCTATCAAATTTCAAATACTATACCAATATAGCTGAGACTAATAATGGGCTATTAAAGAAAAAGAGATGTATCTTGGCCTCTCAGTTTCGTAACGCATATAAGTTTCTATTCTTGCCTATTATATTCCTCTTGGAGGTCTAACAGATTAACATTTCAAGCTGGTAATTTCACTTCCTCTTTCCATTTTCACATCTTAATATTCATTTAATATTTTAAGGATGGTCCAAATACAAAGGGCAGATTTCTGCATTAGACTGACTTATCTGGTTTGTCAAATATTAAGTTAGCTTAGCAATAGTCTTAACAACTGGTCTTTACAGTACACATTTCCATTCACTATTTTCCTTGTCATTACAATCCATTATAACCCATTGATAACCAATAATAGCCAATGGCGACGTGTCTCCAATACACCAGACCAGGGCCTCAAAGGCACACCATCATAGGCCAAACCACCAAACACAAAAACAGACCTTCTAAATAATTGTCACATTAAACCAAGTTTTGGTCTTTCCTGATAAATCCATTGCCTTCATGAATTCATGAAGGCCTGTGTATATTGTTGACTGTGGTCCATCCATCTTGTTTCAGAGCGTTTCTGGGTCCGAAGGGAACCTTCTATGACAGGCACTGGTTTTGTTCTGTTTTGCAGGCCGAGTGCATGAATTTTGTCAAGATTCTGCACCTCTACAACCGTACCCACCTCTATGCCTGTGGCACTGGGGCCTTCCACCCCATTTGTGGCTTTGTAGAAGCTGGGCAGCGTGCGGAGGTAAGTCCTGCCACTCAGCAATCCCTCAAGGCCAGAGGTGGCTGCAGGGAAAGGGGGTGAGCAATGAGATGAGGAAGCACAGGTTGTCCGAGCCTCAGGATCCTTCTGCTGACGCATCTGCTTGCTTCTCTCCTCCCCCACGGCCAGGACTCAGTGTTCAATCTAGACCTCAAGAGCCTGGAGGATGGCAAAGGGAAGAGCCCTTATGACCCGCGTCACACGGCTGCCTCTGTGCTTGCAGGTAATGGACCAGGTCCCCCTGAGGGGCTGCTAACAATTCTGGCCCAAAGTTTATTTTTCTTCCTGGGGCAAAGGTCAAGCTGACCCTCTGTGCTTGATACAGAAACACACTTGGGCTGGCAAGTGTGTCTTACTTCAGCATCGGTTGTGAAACGAGGTTTTTCACGGCCTCCGAGGGTGGCAGACAATTTTAAAGGGTACAAGACAGGCTACGTAGCACACACAACTCGGGCCAAAGGACTCAGGAGGAATAGTTGTGGACTTCTACTGCCGTACCCCTAGCATCTGCTGCCTGAGGCCGTTTGCCTCGTTGCCGAATGGCTTAGTCAGCTCTGATGCTCCCCAAAATATACACCCACAAGCGCCTCAGATGTTCCTGGCAGTGCTTGGAACATTTGAAAGGAATATGTTTCTTCCCTCACCATTTTTGCCCCATCCTGATCCAAGCAGGCTACGGATTACAAGGCCCCAACCAACTTTCAACAGACATTTCCCATTAATTGTCACAGAGGCCCTGAATGACTTTTGGTGCCTGTGGCCAGTGGCCACAGTAGACTGGCTTCCTTCTGACCTTGTGGCGCCAGGCACTAAAGGACACCACTGCTCCTTCTGGTGCCGGAGTAGGGGCCTGCCCTTCTGGATTGCAGCATCTGCTCAGCAAGGCTCCAGAAATGGCACCTGCCACACTCCAGGTGGTAATCTGCACAGGAGGCGTTCTGTGTTTTACGGGAAAAGGGCCTTTGTGGGACGGTTGCAATCAAAGAAAGAAAGACACTCCAGTGTGTGAATCACAGCGGGCTGAAGCGTATTTATTTTTATTTCTTTTGGATATTTTTACCCCACCTTTCTCCTTAGAAAAGGACCCAGGGTGGCCTACAGTAATGAGGGACAATATACAGCCCAGAACATATAAGACATATTCAAGTGAAAAACAGGAAATTAGAGGAGGCATCTTAGAACCTTAAAAGGTAACAGTAAAGCTATAAAGAGCACACAAAAATAAAAGAAAAATGAAAGCAACATGGAAAACACTGGTGTTCTTTATGAAATCAATCAATGACGTTGGCATTGACTATGGCCTGGTGAAGCCAGGAAGCTTTCTAACAAGAACGTCTGACCCTGCCATCACTAAACACTTTCAGAAAGGCCTGAAAGACTAACTGGTTTGCCTTGGCCTATCAGTAAACTGAATCTGTTGTGTATATGATACTTCTAATGAAGGTCTTTTTCCTATGTGGCGTTGTTTCTTCTTCGTTCTCCTTATAAATCTTATTGCAATTTAATGGTGTTGGGTTGCCTGGCTTTGGTCTTTGTTTATAATTAAAAAGCAGATAAGGAATTTTATGAATACATAAATAAATTGGTATGCTCTTTGGAAAGGTTTGTTTTAAAAGGCTACATATAAATCTTTGGACTAAATAGAGAATCATCTTGCATGGTGGTGCAGTGATTAGTACCCGGAGCGGTTCTAGTTTTCTATCCCAATGATGCCCGCTGGGTGACACAAATATGGGGTCAGTCTCTCTTTCTTGGATCTATTTCCAAGGTGGTTGTTGCAAGGAGAGCAGTTGCTTGGAAGTGGGGAACAGGCAGGCATGATACCATTTGGGGGTCATGGGGCTGTACTTCATGGCACAGAGGTTAATCAGTTGTACTGCAGATAAAATTGTGCTCACGGCCTGGGGTTCAATCCCAGATAGCCGGCCCATGGATGACTCAGTCTTCCATCCTCCCAAGGTTGGTAAAATGAGTATCCACCTTGCTGGGGGGAGGGGAGGGGTTAGGGTTAGGGTATGTGTAGCCTGCATCACTAAATTGTGAACCACACAGAAAGGGCTTTAAGCACTATGGGGCGGTATATAAGCAGCACACTTTTGCTTTTTTGCTTTGTATGACCAATTCCTGAATAACAGCCCTGCTTTCATCCCCAGGCGAAGAGTTGTATTCTGGAGTGGCCACTGACCTGATGGGCCGTGATTTTACCATCTTCCGCAGCCTGGGCTCCCGGCCTTCCATTCGAACTGAGCAGCATGACTCCCGCTGGTTGAACGGTCAGTGATGAGGGTGGGACAAGTTCTCCAGGCAGATGGAAAATTGGTCAGGATTGAACAGTGGACGGAGGAGGGAACAACAATTGTTTATCGGTCCTGCTGCCCCATTCTTGCCTAGGTAGATCATGGGGACATTCACAGAACACACATAGTTCCTAGCCTTTTTGGGACCCTTCTATGTGGTGGCTCAGTGGGCTAGAGCGTGAAAACTGTCGGCTGCAAAGTCGGCAGTTCGGCAGTTTGAATCCCATGTGCCACGCAGCGGAGCGAGCTCCCGCTGTTCACTCCAGCTCCTGTCAACCTAACAGTTCGAAAGCATGTAAATGCAAGTAGATAAATAGGATCCACTGTAAACAGCAGAAAGGTAAAACAGTGTTTCCTTGCAGCCATGCCGGCCACGTGGCCATGGACTTTCACAACACTAGCTCTTCAGCTTGAATACGGAGATGAGCACTGCCCCTAGAGTCGGACACGACTAGCACGCATGTGCGAGGGGGGGGGGAACCTTCACCTTTACTGATATGATGTAAAGAACTGGTATTTGCATACCCAATAGAGTGGCTTGTGGGTGGAGCCAATGTGCATATATACTGTACAATTGTTTAAGCCTGCATAAGATAGATAGGGCCAAGAAGATGTAATAGTAAGATAGGGACCTGAGTTATATATAAGTGTATATATGTATAGATAGATAGGAATAAGGTTAATTAGAGTTTTGTCTAATGTTATAATAACATATATATACCAGCAGAAAGAAACACAGGAAAATATTCTAATGCATATTGTGTATCTTGTAAATATTTAGCAAAACTACAAAACAAACAAACCCTGAACAAATTTGCCTTGCTGCTTCAGCTTGGTCGAAGAAAGCCACAGAACTTAAAAATAAATAGGTACCGCCGTAAAAAGCAGGAAGGTAAAACAGCGTTCCCTGCGCAGAAATGTGTTATGCCAGGCCGGCGACATGGCCACAGACTTGCACAACACTGGCTCTTTGGCTTGAAAATGGAGATGAGCAGAGTCGGACAGGACTAGCACCAGTATGCGGGGGAGGGGGACCTCTACCTTTACCTTTTTACTCGGAGTTAAGTCACTGTGTTTTATGAGGAATGGCTGCCACCTAGTGGTCAGAGCCTGCCTAGTTGTTTCCTTCTCTTCTCTGGCCAGCATGCTGACCAAGGCTGGCCTAGACACGATCTGATTGTGTGCGTGCGTGCGTGCGTGCATATGCATGTCAGTGTGTGCGCATGAGTTTCAGCCAGGAAAGTCTGCATAATTGTTTATTCTGTTTCATTCTTTAAAACAGGGCAGTCCATTCTTGGCCCTGAGAATATGAATGGCATGACCCTTTTAGGAAGTGACATTTTAACCCTTTCCTCTCTCCATGGTCTTTCTGCTCTAAACCCAGTCTCAGACTATTTGGCCTTCTCTGAGTACAGTAGGAGGAGAAATGGGTACCTCATTTGTCTGTGTTTTTATTTTCCTTTGTAGAAAGACCCAGGGGTTACTTTAATCTGAGAGTGGTGGAAGGAGGAGAATTAAACCCTTCCTTCCAGTGCTGAATGCCTAGGCGGGTTCATGCTGCCACATGCATGCAGAAGGACTAGAGTTCAGCACTCAATTCCATGGTTTGCGTGCAGATGGTCCCAGATTCAATCGCACAAAACTGCAATGAATGCAGGGATCAGAAAAGTTTGGCCGTATCATTTATAATATCATTGGATTTTCAAGTCCGGCCCGCCCCGCTCCCCATGGATGAGACTTTCGAGGACTAGTGGAACTTGTAATCCAGTGACCTACAGAGGGCCTCCCATTCCCCCTTCCTGATAGGGCAGAGGAAGGAAAGGGGTCTTTTCTGGAGAGCCACTACTGCTAACAAGAGCAGGCCCATCCGAAATCAATGAGAACTAGAGCAGGCCTCTTTGAATCAATGCCCACTATGGAGGACTTGGCTCACGAAGTTTCCAATGATTCAATGGACCTACTCTAGTAGTGCAACTTATTCCACTAGGCAACAAGATTTCAACCATTGAGAGAACAATGCACTACCTTAAAACCCCAGTTCAGACAATCGTAGCCATCTCCTGGCCCTCCACTGACTTTCTCTCCTGTCTGTCTGTCTATCTCGCCCAAGAACCCAAGTTCATCGACGTCTTCTGGATCCCAGAGAGTGAGAACCCCGATGATGACAAGATCTTCTTTTTCTTCCGGGAAACAGCCGTGGAAGGGTCCCAGGGACTGGGCAAGCAGACATTTGCCCGCATTGGCCAGATTTGCCGGGTGAGACTCCCAACTCTGTTGAAGAAGGAGGACCCCGCATCCAGGCAGATATGTTGATGATGGTGTACAAACCAGCACCAGTATTAATCCCATTCTGCTAATGAATATGGCAGATGTAGCCTGGCAGCTAGATGGGTGGTATTAAAATCCAATCCAATCCAATCAATCATGCTCTCAGGGACCAGGGGAACTTGGTTTCACCCAGTTGATAAAGTCTTAAAGTCCATCCCCTTTGTAGCCCATTCTGCATTATGTATTGATCCCCTTTGGGGAGGCATGGGTCAGGTGATTCCATTGCATAGCTTTCCCCCTGCATAGTGAGTTTTGTTGGGGCCCTTACTAGCAGAATTAAATGCTGAACCTCAGAGAGCAGACCCTCTTTGGTCAGCCTCTTTTTTCCTCTCCCTTCCAGAATGACATGGGCGGCCAGAGGAGCCTGGTGAACAAATGGACGACCTTTCTGAAGGCTAGGCTGGTGTGTGCTGTGCTCGGCAGTGATGGGAGCGACACCCACTTTGACCAGCTCCGTAAGTAGCTGTGTGCAAACACAAACACAGATGCCCCGCCAGCCGCCCACGCGTGTGTGTGCATGTGTGTGCAAGCACACCCACAAGCATGCCCGCCCACCCAGCCACATGTGCGTGTGCACACGCGCACGCGCGCACACACACAGACACACACACACTGCTCATTTTACCTCTCTCCCTGAGCTACAGCCGCACCACCTTATTCCCCCAATACTGCTGACAACCGTCGTCACCCCGGGACATTTCCGGAAAAATAAATGTTCCGGGGCAGCAGCAGGACAAAGCTTGAAAACCGGTAGTGTTCCAGCTAAAACGGAACACTTGACAGCTCTGGATGGAACAAAGGGCAACAGGGGAAGGGTAGTGATTCTGTCCTTGGAGGAAGGGAAGAGCACACAATCTCCTGGGTTGTAAGCACAACATTTCCCTGCTTACTAGGGTATGTCCCCTGGCTAAGGGTATGTGCATATTTAACATTTTTCTAGAGGTTGTTAAGATGAATCTTCTGACTGTGTAGGAACATAGGGCGGAAGTGATGACAATTGATATTCATGATAAAGACTAGCGATTCCGTCCTTAAGGAGCCATTTCTGCACTGGAGCCATTTGCACTGTTTTGACAATCATTGTCACAGGCAGGTAAATGATTAGATTTTTGGAAGATGTTGTGGTTTTTAGCAGAGTTTTATTTACAAAAGAATAACTTGGCAAAATAACATAACATAAACAGCTTTCTTCAGCATTCCATCTTACAGTCACAGAGTTCTTTAGCAGAGACGCGTAGCAGCATGGATTATCATCAGGAGGTTGGGATGAAGTGATCTAGTGTTACCCACACTTGCTAACCACTATATACACAGTTAATTACACATTACAGTCAGCTGATCCCTGACTGGCTTACTACAGCTACAAACTCTTAAGCAACTTACTGACAATTGTTAGTTACTATACTGTTATACCCTAAGAGTCCCCTCCTTAAGTAACAATTGAACATATTATACATTATACATACATAAAATATGTTTTACTGCATTCCAATGCATTCTGTTTTTTTTAAAGCAATACCTGCTCACCATGCTTACTTCCAACATCATGTCAGGTCTAGCGGTTAGATCCATTCACTGTAGTGACCCCACTACATACTGATACCTTCTCTTTATCAAAATGAACACTTGTACCATTTGAGATCTCACAGAGTTACATTCACTCATGCTTTGGGATTTCAACAATGCAGCTACTCTGCTATTCTGATGCAATACAAATCCCCCTCCTGGTAAAAATTCTATGTTAATGCCTACATATTACACACTGTATTTCTATTTTTACTTTTCACTCCAGGTGGAATATCCATGTAAATGGTCTCAGAAAACTTTGAGTTTAAGTAGGCTGTTTTTAAATCACAGTGAGTTTACCACACTTTCCCTTTGAGCTGTCACTGCAAGGCAAGTTCTAATGCTATCAGCATGTATAGTGGGAGCAAAAGTTTCATCATAGTTTATATTTTTCTGCTGTAAATACCCTTTTGCAACCAAACAAGCTTTGCACTTATAGTTACCATCTGGCAGTGGCTTTCTCTTGAATATCCATCTGCAACCTATTGTTTTCTGACCTGGTTCTAGTTGCACTTTCTTATATACCTTTAGCTGTTTCATAGATTGTAACTCAGACTGCATTGCCTCTAACCATTCTTTCTTTTCAATTTCAGGCATAACATGAGGGTTCCTGTTTTACTAAGCAAATATTTACAGGTTGATACCTATCTGGTTTTCTCCTTTCTCTATGAGATCTAGGAGGCAATTCTTCTAACTCTTCACTGCTTGATTCTTCCTGCTTTGTAACACTTGCAGGGACTAATTCAGAGTCTGCCTCATACTCATTGTCAGAATCACTTTTCTTAAAGCTACCATGCTGTTCTGACTGCTCCACCTGGTCAGTTGACTCTCTATCTGGCTCTAATTCCCTTGGTTCATCTATGAATGTGGCATCTCTAGATATTACAACATTTTTGTCTTTATCAACAAACCTCCAAGCTCTTGCTCTAGAGTCATAGCCCAAAAATCTACACTTTTTGGATTTAGGTTGTCCTTTCCTTCTCCTCTCCTTGGGAATTCTTACAAATGCAGAGGCACCAAATTTTCTTAAATGTGTTAGGTTTGGTTTCCTGCCATATAACAGTGTAAATGGTATTTCACCTGTTGTGCTATGCAATGTCCTGTTCAGAATATATACACTAGTCAATGCAGCTTCTGCCCAAAATGTCCGAGGTAATTTGGCATCCCGAAGCATGCAATTTTTCATGTTATTTACTGTCTGAATATGCCTTTCCACTACACCACACTGCCAAGGTGAATAAACACATGACCTTTTGTGAAATATTCCTCTTTTCTTTAACCAGTTCTCAAACTGTTCAGAAGTACACTCTTTTGCATTATCAGTTCTTACTTCTGAGACTTTTTCTGGAATTTTCCTCTCTATAAACTTTACCCACGATGTAAATATGGCAAACACTTCAGACTTTCTTTTCATTGGAAATAGAAAACTGTATCTGCTATAGTCATCTACAACAAGCAGAAAATACTTAGCTGAACCATGAGATTGTTTAAATGGCTCTGCTATATCAGCAAACACTACCTGGAAAGGTGAATTTGAAATCCTATCATTTGCCTTAGGAATTGGCTTTACTTTAGCTTTTACAATGTTACACACTTCACAAGGTGCATATGCTTTACACTCTTTCATGTTCATTTTCATTTTAAACAGAGTTTTATAGTTTAAATGTCCCATTCTTTTGTGCCAGTCATGAATGCAATTTAAATGAGGCTGTTTGTTAACTGAATTTACTGTTTGCTTTTGCCCCTCCTCTTCTGGCCTTTCTTTTGGGAACATTTCATAGAGCCCATTTCTCAGTCTACCTTCAGCACGTATCTTTCCATTTTTAATTACTTTACATGTGCCTTTCTCAAACTGTACTCTGTAATTTTGTCTGTCTAAACAAGACACAGACAAAAGATTGTATGATAGACTAGGGATACATAATATGTCTTTGCATGTTACACCCAAACAATCTACATATAAATCCCCTTTACCAGCCACTTTTAAAGTTTTACCATCAGCAAGACACACTGTCTCTTCTTCAGACCTGTGAAATGAAACAAAGTTAGTAGGGTTTTTGCAAGAAACATTTTCTGTTGCACCAGAGTCCAGGACCCAAACTGATTTGTCCCTCTGTTTGCTGGAGTTAATTACTGAGAGTTTTCCTCTTCCCCTCCTATTCGGCTGTGACTGGGCAACGTCACAGCTGCTGGGCAACTTTCTTCTCAATTCGCAATCTTTCTTTAAATGCTTCCAGGAACTGCAGTAGCGGCAACGTTTGGCAATGTTCAAAGTTCCTGTTGCTTGTTTGTTATTACTACTCTCTTGGCTGGCATTCTGTTCAGTCTCTGTTTCTTGGGGTGAAAACACCTGTTGCTGCTCTCTCTGCTTTCCGTCTTGCCTCCTTAGTCAGCCGTCCCACCAGATAATGGGTCGTTAGGTCAGCTGCAGGCAATGTTTCCAAGGACATCACAAGATTATCATACGAAGGAGGAAGGCTGCTTAATATCAAATAACTCCTTTGTTCCTCAGTAAACGGACATTCCAACTCCTCAAGCTCCTGGAAAATGTCCTGTAATGTTTGCAAATGACTTTTCATGTCTCCTCCCTCTTGCAAGACAGTTCTATACAGTCTCCTAGACAATGAACTTTAGAACTTGCAGAGGTTCTTATGTGTACAGCACATAACTTTTCCCAGCACTCGGCAGCTGAGGTAATTCCTCTGATTATACACAACTGGTCATCAGCCACACTTAGTCCTATCATTGCCAGTGCTTTATCATTCTTCTGTTTCTGTGCTTCTGTGGGCTGGGCAGGTGGATTCTTAACAATTCCCCACAAGCCTGCTTTCTTTAAACAAAGTTCAATGCGATAAGCCCACGATAAATAACCTCCTTCTTTTAACTCTGGAACTGGAATGCTCACTGGCACCGCTGTTGTTTCTGCCATCCTCTCGGAGCCTCTCTCGCCTGCCACAGGCAACTCCTTCCCAGCTCAGACGCTCAACAGCTCCAACCTCTTTGTCACTCACGTCGGCGGCTGTGGTGCAGCAGAAGCGTGCTGGGCCCATAACCACTGTTGTGGTTTTTAGCAGAGTTTTATTTACAAAAGAATAACTTGGCAAAATAACAACATAACATAAATAGCTTTCTTCAGCATTCCATCTTACAGTCACAGAGTCCTTCAGCAGAGACGCGTAGCAGCAGGGATCATCATCAGGAGGTTGGGATGAAGTGATCAAGTGTTACCCACACTTGCTAACCACTATATACATAGTTAATTACACATTACAGTCAGCTGATCCCTGACTAACTTACTACAGTTACAAACTCTTAAGCAACTTACTTACAATTGTTAGTTACTATACTGTTATACCCTAACAGAAGACGTGTTGTTGTTGTTTCTCAAAGCACACAGTCTCCTCTGGAAGGAATCTCCGTGTGCGGTCTGGGTTTCCTTAATGGCTATCCCTTGGCCTTCGTTGTCTAAATCATGAAATCTGAAAAATCTGTAGTTCTTCTGCTATTGCAGGTGTTTTGGCAAAGTGATTTTTAAGAAGGAAACAGTGCTTCCTAATTGCTCTAGAGAAGAGCAGGGACAGGGACTGTGTCTCTCCACAAGGAAGGGTTTGTGTAAGTGGGGTAGTTGTAGCAAGATCACAATTTCCTTGGGATGAGAGTACGCTGTCATGGTCAGGTGGGAAAGTCCACAGGCTGATTCTTCCTCCCATCTTCTGCTTGCATTCCGCAGGTGATGTCTTCCTGCTGCCTACCAGGGACAAGCGTAACCCTTTGCTTTACGCTGTTTTCACCACCTCCAGGTAAAAAGAATTGGATGCCTTCCTCGAGAGAAGAGCAAGCAAATCTGAATTGCCTTTAAAAAATCTAGAATATTTGCCAGGCAGAGGCAATTGTGTATCATCTTGCCTCCACACACATTCTAAGCTTAAGAACATAAGAAGAGCCATGCTGGATCAGGCCAAAGGCCCATCTAGTCCAGCTTCCTGTATTTCACACCGTGGTCCCACCAGATTTGTTTGGGAGCGCATGAGACTAGATCTCTGTCTCCTGATACCACTCCCCTGCATCTCGCCCTTGAAGTACCCGGTTTTAAGCCTGGAGATCACACATCGCCATCATGGTTTGTAACCCATTATGGACTTTTCCTCCAGGAATCTGTCCAATCCTCTTTTGAAGGCATCCAGGCCAGATGCCATCACCACATCCCGTGGCAGGGAGTTCCACAGATGTAACAACACACTGGGTAAAAAGCTTAGGACTTTGGTTCAGTAGAGATGTGGAGTGAGCTCACCGCCGACCACTTCTGATCCTCCCCAAGCCCTCTTCATTCCAGAAGTCCGATTTAGATCGAAAAAGCCCTGTCTTGTTTAACCGCTGGGAGTCAGGTCCTGGCTGATTTGCTGTGGAGCACCCCGAGATCTCCCCATGGATCCCAATCTCCTTTCCAACCCTCTTACATCCCTTTTGCCCCCCCGCCCCCCCCCCAGGTGCCTTTCACCCCACTCAGCTGCAGGCGTCCGGTCTGGCTTTGAGGCAGACATCCTTCTAGCCATTGCAGGGCGGGGCTGGGGTGGACACAGTTTGGCTAACGGCTGCCTTCCAGCTCCTGGCCCAGCCTTTCTGCTTAGGCGTCTCTTTGCTCTGCTCCCGCAGCACCGTCTTCAAAGGCTCCGCTGTCTGCGTCTACCACATGAACGACATCCGGAGGGCCTTCTTGGGGCCGTTTGCTCACAAGGAAGGGCCCAATTACCAGTGGGTGTCTTACCAAGGCCGCGTCCCTTACCCCCGCCCCGGAATGGTACGTCCCTTAGACTCTGGAGCCTGAAATGGAGGAAGGTATTTTTATTTTATTTTATTTTATTTTTGCCTACGGAGCCTAGAGACGTGTGAGCACCCATGGAAACCTATCCCCAGAGAAGCTGGGCTAGAGAACGGCGTACTGAGATAAGAAGAGTCCGAAAAAGGATGGGATGGCTTCTGCATCTGGATTATGAGATGTTCCTGGCATTCAGGACTTTAGGAAATACATGTGGTTCAAACTGGAGAGGCGTTAGGATTAGCTGCATGGGGGACGGGGGAATGTGGTTGGAACCAGAGGATATTCCAGGCAGGAGGCATGGAAGGCCATGATAGGGAATTTCTAAGAACAAAGGGTTTTGAGCCGATCTTAGAAATGTTACTTTTTAAAACTACAACTCCCAGAATCCCTGAATCTCGGTAACAGTGGGATCCGTAGTCCAGACTCTACTGCTGCTGAGTGAAACCGGCTTAGACATTCTGTCCCCCTTCACCTCCTTTCCCTCTTGCCCTCGCAGTGCCCCAGCAAAACCTTTGGCACTTTCAGCTCCACCAAGGACTTCCCAGATGACGTGATCCAGTTCGCCCGCAACCACCCGTTGATGTACAACCCGGTCTTGCCGCACGGCCAGCGACCCGTCTTCGTGCAAACCAACGTGGGCTACAGCTTCACCCACCTAGCCGTGGACCGCGTGGCAGCTGCCGACGGCCACTATGATGTCCTCTTCATTGGGACAGGTAGGTTTGCTGCCCCGCGGGCAGGAGGGTGCCGCCCTGAGAGCCAGCCAGCCAGCTAGCCAGGTTCTCCGCAGCTCCCCCTTTAAAGCTGCAGGCTGAAAGATGCCCTTAATTCAATAGATCAAAAGCATGTGTGTGTGTGTGTGTGTCTTGTTAAAGACACTTTGGCCAGGCCCGTCAGAGCTGATCCATAGCCCCGAGGTCCCTGGGTACAGCTCAGTCTGTGTTGAACAGCCCCACAGGGGCGGAGGAGACATTAATATGGCAGGTAAAAGAAAGCAACATCTTAGAGCTGCTGATTTAATAAAAAGTGTTATGTTCCATTCTTTAACTTTGATAAGGGACGGGTAAATTCCTATACGGAATAGCGTCATCACTGCTTGAAGAGAAGCTATGTCAGGCCTGCTAAGCGTCCTCTGACAGTCATGGCCTACTTTCTGCTCTTCTGTTCCCCCAACTTCATCTTTGTCCCCCAATCTTTCTACCTTTTCCATTGACCACTGAGGTTCGAACTTCCTCACCATGTTTCTGCATGATGCCACACGTGCATTTCCACCTCTGCATCCTATAACACAGCAAACATGGGAGGCTCCTTTTCCCACCATGGTTTTTCCCCATGGAAAAGGGTCTCTCCATTTTTCCCCATCAAGGAAAACTTAAGTGTCTGTTTATTTTTATTCTTATTTTCTGTGCAAGGCAAGGAAGTGTTTCTGGCAGGCCGCTTGACTGGGAAAATGAAAAAAAGGGAAAGGATTAACTTTTTCATCTAACGCTCAGTCCGAACTCCTGCCCTGGGTCGGCTCCTGAATTCAAAATTGACTCCTGCTTGTGGGCTCCTTGTGGTCTGCCAAGTTTAGCCCTGGCATCTATAATTGGGCCTGGGTAAATTACGCCCGTTGCTCTGCCGAGTCAGCTAGTTTCTCCGACAGCGGTACCTTCTAGGGATGTCAGGCTACAGTATCCATCACGACCAGCCACACATCTGGAGAGCGCTTATACCAGGCCTGCCCAAAGTCCGGCCCGGGGGCCAAATCCGGCCCGTCAGCCCATTCTGAGTGGCCCATGGTTGGCTGGCCCGCCCCTCCCTCCCCCTCCTTTACCCACACATTCCCCTACGGTGGCCACGGCTCCCTGTGCTTCCTTTGGTCCCCACCTTCCTTCTTTCCTCCCTCCTTTGGTCCCCACCTTCCTTCCTTCCTTCCTCCCTCCCTTGGTTCCCACCTCCCTCCCTTGGTCCCCACTTTCCTTCCTTCCTCTCTTGGTTTCCACCTTCCTCCCTTGGTCCCCGCCTTCCTTCCTGCAGGTGGGGTTGCAAGGGGTCAGTGGGTGGGGCTTATGGGTCAGTGGGTGAGGCTTGCAGTGGGGTGGCAGGGTCGGGGAGCAACCGGCCCCTGACACATTCTCAGCCACCAAATCTGGCCCTCCTCACAAAAAGTTTGGGCACTCCTGGCTTATACCATCTTAAGTACAGCTGCCCTCACGCCTCCACCAGCACAGCACCTCTATGTTTGGGGCAGGGTGGGGAGTAGGAACTCTCTCTGGAATCTGGCTCTCGTGGGTGGCCTCGCCCCTTCCCTGTGTGGCCTGAAAGGGCCAGCTTCAGGCTCTGGTCTGGTTTGAGAGAGTCGACAACGTCGGTGGAGATGGAGTGGAAGGGAAAGAGGGGAAACGGCCCCGGAGGGAAGCCCTCCACCTGCCCTGCAGCCTCCACTCGCCTGCTGATGGTGGGTCTCCCTTTTCCTGGCAGACATTGGGACCGTCCTGAAGGTGGTCTCTGTGCCAAAGGAGTCTTGGCAAAACATGGAGGAGCTGCTGCTCGAGGAGCTGCAGGTATTCAAGGTAAGCCCAGAGGAAAGGAGGAGGCTGCCTGGGCCGGAGCCGAAGCAGGCGAGGGTCAGAAAAAGGGCTGAAACATGACCTTGGCCATTGACCTTTTAACCATGCCCTCCTTTCACCACTTCCAAGTGGCAAGGGCTCTCATGTACTGCAGCAAAGGTTGCAGCTTAGGTGCTGTCCCACACTGGTTACAGCACTCACCGGGCCCTTTACAATTTAATAGACATGGGCACGACTCAGCGAAATTTTCGTTTCCGTTTTCGTTTTTCGTTACGCAACAAAAACGAAAATGAAAATTTTCCAAAAACGAAACGGAAACGAAACGAAAAACTTTGCAGTGTTTTTCGTTTTCGTTGCAGCAAGTACATTGAACTGAAAAGAATGCTAACGAAACAGAAATTTTTCGTTTCCGTTTTCGTTTTTCGTTTTCATTGCGCACCGAAAACGAAAACGAAAATTTTCCCAAAAAAAAGAAACGGAAACGAAACGGACCCCCTCAACGAAAAACAAAAAACCATTTTTTTAAAGTCGTGCCCATCTCTACAATTTAATTATGCAAGCTACACTGTAACGTGGGTACTTAATTTGCTGACTTCAGAAGAATGGGCCCCTGAATCAGCCTTGAGTAAGGGTGACCTGAGGCCAGGATTGAATTCAGGTCATGTGCAGAGACGTGCCTGCAGCACTGCAGCTTAGCCACTGCACTGGGAGGCTCTCAGCTACTTTCACGACATCTCGGGAGAACAGATGGGGTGGTTCTTGGAGCCCTCCTTGCCCAGGAACAATACTTGAAGGGGATGCCTTGCAAGGGTTGACCCTCTATCAGCAATGCAGTATTGTTTGTTTTGCCTTTTTCTCTTTGGCAGGATTCTTCTCCAGTTACCAGCATGCAAATCTCTTCCAAGAGGGTACGTAGCGCAACACAAAAGCTTTGGGGAGGTGGTGAGGGAGGTGTATTTTTAAGCCTTAAAGGCAACCTAGAAATAACTTAAGCAAATGGAAATATTAAATATTGCTGTGGGGCAGAGCAGGTTGCAGTGGAAGGCTTCGCAGAAAAGAGATTGGGATGAGAGGGCAGGTGGTTGGTCTAGGTGTGTGCACATTTCTTAACAAAAAGATTTTTAGGTAGATCTTAGTCTTCCTAGTGGTGCTGGGGAGTTTCTGGAAATCTCCAGGATTTCCTCAACCCCTTGCTGAGCCTTGGGAGTGACTGGCTTGTCTCGCTCCCTCTCAGTGTTGAACTCAGGGCGGGTAGATCTGTCAGTCTCCAGATGTTGTCGGATCACACCTCCCATCCTTCCTTGCATCTGGCCATGCTGGGAGAGGGACTCCCTGCAGTGTCGGAGGCCCACCAGTTCTGAGTCCTGATTTAACTACAGTGGTGCCGAAGAGTCTTAGCCCAGGCTGGCCCTTACAGTCCCCAGAGGATCCCCCCCCCCCTTTCACAAAGCAGAACACGCGGCTTCTCTTGAAAGCTTCTACCTCTGTGGAAAGCTTTGCAGAAAGAGGACATGGCCTGCTTCTGCTCTGTTCTGCTCAGTGGTCTGTGCTGTGCCCTGTGGATTGCCCAGTGGCTGGCGGGCTATTCCTTTGCTTTAGGGGAGGCTGAGAGCAGTCTCTCTCTCTCTCTCTCCCACTCAAATGGCTCAGCATGGAGCTGGCTCTCGGCTCGAATCAGGCATGACTCCAAAACAAGCAGCAGCAGACTTAATGGAGGGCGAGTGGCTGAACGGGGTGGCTGTGGCTTTGTCTCCCTGACAGCAACAGCTCTACCTGGGCTCCCGGACGTCCGTCTCCCAGCTGCCTTTGCACCGCTGCGGGATCTATGGCAAGGTCTGTGCCGAGTGCTGCCTGGCGCGGGACCCTTACTGTGCCTGGGACGGCACCACCTGCACCCGCTACATGCACAACACCAAACGGTACGGGGCCCCCTGGGGGCCTTCCTCGGAAAGGTTGGGTGGGGTGCAAGGGAGCCACCGAGTCATCAGGGAGCCCACTGGCTCTGATCCAGTGGAGCAGAATGTTCTACCATCCCCAGCGGGAACCTCCTGAGAGCACTGCCCAAGGAGGCAGCAGCATCCGTGCCCAAAGGAAGAGGCTGGAGCTGAAGCGTGGGCCACTTGCCCTTCTCCAGGCCTTGCTGGGCTTCCACTCCCAACAGCCCCCCTAGCCAAAATAGGCAGGGGTAAAGGGTGATGGGAGCCACTCTTCCACACAGCCTGGAGGGCTAGAACTGTCCACCCTTGAGGTAGAGAACCTTGGACCTACCTCCATGATTTTGCCCCAGCATGTCTTGAGCTACAGATGATTGCTCTCCAGTCCTACCTGCTGAGGAGCCTTCCCTTATGAACCTGTTGGGTTGGTAGGGCTGACGTTGGGGGCGGCAGAGACATACCACATTGCCCGTGGGCATTCAGCTGTGCCCAGTCTCCCCATTATCAGCTGGGCCTGGAGGACGCCTAGCGTTTCCCATCTCTTCTTGTCTCGCCCCTCCTGGAAAAACTGGTCCACGGCTCTGCACATAAACTTAGGAGGAGCCGCCAACCCAGCTGTACCAGATCCCCTGCTTTGTACCCTGGCAAACATCTGTGCTCTTTCTTTCCCTCCCTTCGGGCAGGCGTTTCCGGCGCCAGGACGTGAGGAACGGGGATCCAAATGCCTTGTGCTCTGGAGGTGAGTGTGCTTGTTTTTATAGCTGCCACCACTTGCAACAATGCTAGCAGGCTCCAAACAGCACAGTTCTCTTCCAGGAATTGGTGCTAGGCACAGGAGAGGCAGATGCTTTTCTCCCCACCACAACACACCAGCGTGCTCCCCACTCCTGGCCACAGCCTTTTCTGTCATCCCTGGCAGAGGGGCCAGAATCTAAGAGGTGCCAGAAGAAGAAGAAGAAGAAGTCATCCCAGACTTGAAGTAAACAAAGGATGAGGAGGGATCAAGTGCCTCCTGCCGTCTTTCTCTCCTGGTGCATGTAGCTTCCCAAAAGACAGGACAAATGTTTAACCTACACGCCTAGTTCTGTCCAAAGTGAAGGTGGGAGAAGGTGAGGAACAGCCGAGGAACGGCCATGGGACTGAGGTAGCTTCAGCCTGGAGAAGAGAAGGCAGTGGGCACCCGTAAGGTAGCCATCTCCCAGGATGTGAAGGGTTGTCACGTGGAAGATGGAGCCCGAGGGTGGTTTTCTGCTGCTCCAAAGGTTCAGATTCGATCCAGTGGCCTCAGAGGTGAGTCCAGATGGACACGAGGAGAAACTTCCTGATGGCAAGAGCTCTTCATCAGCGGAACAGATGGTGCCGGGGGGACTTTCCTTCATTTGAAGTTGTTGCTGTTGTTTTTCCCATAGAGGTTGGGTGTCGAGGCTAAAGGCAGCTTCAGCTTGGATTTCCCCTCCTAGTGGTCGGAAGCGGGCCTTGATGGCACTTGAGGGCCCTTCCAAAGGTTCTTGGGTTCCAGTGACACCAGGCCACTGAGAAGAATCCATGCTTTGAGCAGGAGAATGAGCTAAAGGCTTAACCGCTCACTTAATGGTCATCCGATTCTACATCTGAGACTCTCCGGCTGCATGATATTTATCCCTTCCATCCACGGATCTCCTAATCCAGGGGTGGAGATTTCTCACAGGTCGCTGGGACCTGCTCTTTGAGCCAGCCTCTCTTGCCCTGACTCCGGCCTGGTCTCTGGAGTGGGGGGGGGGGTGTCACTATTTATAAGTGCCTGCCTGTATTATTGATGACCCCATTCTGTCCACACATAGCATGTGTAATCCTTCGCTGTTTCTGTGCAGATTCCCAGCGAAATAACGTGCAGGAAAAGAAGCTGTATGGAGTGGAGGGCAGCAGTGCCTTCCTGGAGTGCCTCCCTAAGTCACTCCAGGCTCAGATTGTGTGGACCTACCAGAAGACCAGCAGTGCCCCACAGAAAGAGGTACGAGCTCTGCTGATGGGGGGCCTAATAAACACACGGGAGCAATTTAATCTAGCCTGGTAGACCAGCGGTGCTGAGATCCTGGAGCTGTTTGAGCCTTCTTTCCAGAGGGAAATTCCCCCCCCCCCCCCGAGACCCTTCCTACCTCCCATCAAACTGTCCATGTGATATTTGGGTCAGGAAGCTCTGCCCTCCTCCCTTTTGCTCTGATCCTCCATCCTTCTTGGATTCAGGTCCCTCTTTGTTGAGGTGGACCAAATGGAACTGTTGCGGAAGAAGCCCACTCCCTCTCATTCCCTGATTGATGTGATAAGAACATAAGAAGAGCCAAAGGCCCATCTAGTCCAGCTTCCTGTATTTCACAGTGGCCCCACCAGATGCGTTTGGGAGCGCATGAGACTAGATATTTGTCTCCTGATACCACTCCCCTGCATCTGGCCCTTGAAGTACCCTGGTTTCTCCATCATGGTTTGTAACCTGTGATGGACTTTTCCTCCAGGAATCTGTCCAATCCCCTTTTGAAGGCATCCAGGCCAGATGTCATCACCACATCCTGTGGCAGGGAGTTCCACAGACTAACAATGCGCTGGGTGAAAAAACATTTTCTTGTCCCATCTCAGTCCGTCCCTACTCATCCCGCACGCCCCCCCAGCCCCACCCCGTTGCTTTGCTGAGGTCCCTCTCTTTCTCTTTGGTGCCCCTCCAGGTGCTGTTTGATGAGTGGGTCATCAGGACAGAGCGGGGCGTCCTGTTGCGCAGCGTGCAGCCCAAAGATGCTGGCCTCTACCGCTGCTACGCCACGGAGCACGGCTTCACCCAGAGGCTGCTGCACCTCCGGTTCGAAGTGATCTACGCCCAGCAAGCCGACGCCCTCCCGCCCTCCTGGGAGGAGGAGGAGGAGGAGCCCACGCAGCCCTTCCCTCGCAAGCTCTGGTACCAAGACTTCTTGCAGCTGGTGGACCACCCGAACCTCAGCACTGTGGACCAAGTGTGCGAGCAGCTGTGGAGCCGCAAGAACCACCAGCGGAAGAAGAAGCCGCCGCTGCCCCCTCCCCTGAGCGCCAAGGCCAAGAACCAGAAGTGGAAGCACCTAGAGGAGAAGAGGAGAACACGCAGCCGGAGAACCCACGAGGTTCCCCGCGCAGAAAGGGGGCCCCGGAGCCTAGATGTATGGTGACCTACGAGGCAGATGGCTGGACAGACTCATCGCCGGGAAGGGACCTGAGCCACAGGATGGGAGTATGGGGAAAGGGGTGGAGGGGGAGGGGGGAACGAGAGCAGGACTATGGGTGGCCTCTGTCGCTTGGAGAAGGCCGCTTCCTTCCCCCCTGCCCCGTAACTCCTGAGTGTTGCTTCATACATAGTTTGTAGGGGATGAGTTGTCGTTCTCATAGCAGTCTAGCTGCCGCTCTTTGAAGCCGGGCGCAGAGCAACAGAGCCCAGCGGGAGTTGGGGTTTCTGTCCCCCTGGGCCTCTTCCATAAATGCAAAACCAAAGATGGGGCACCCGTTTTCCAGGGATCCCATGAACTGAGAAGCCCCTTTGCCACTTGGGCAATGGTTCCTTTTCGCCCGTCTGTTAACAGATCTACCAGCTAGCAAGGTGTTAACCTGAAAACCAAGGTGCCCTCCGGCCTTGGAGCTTCTGTTGCCGCTCAGCCATCTTCCTCTGCCACGGATGGAAACCCTGCTCAGGACTCTTTCTCAGTAGGCGGGTTTACTGGTCCGCCTTTCCTCTTGCTCCCGTAGCCAAGCCTGGTGCCCCTCAAGGGTAGCGCTGTGCTCTCCGCCTCTATAGAGACACAACCGAACCACTGATGTATTTATTATTAACAGATTGTTTACTGATGAATGTAAATCCACCCCTGGGTGACCCACCAGGATCCCAGCTCTGTCCGAAGGAGTTGGGCTGCTTTCGCCCGGAGGACTGCGAGTACATTTCTGGCCAAGGCGTTTTTGGGTGCATGTGTGCCAGGAACAAAGGGACGAAGACTTTGCAAGGGACGAAGGGAGGAAATCGATGAGGGGGGATGAGGCTCGTGTATTTTCTGGTTTGGTCTGTGGGGGGAGTCATCAAAAGCCTGAGTCCTCCTCAAAGCCAAATCTAGCCATCTGGGCACCCAAGGCTTCATTGCCCCATTGGTTAAGCTTGGGCCATGGGAGGCTGACATATGTGGGGATGATAGAAGGAGGGGAGGGACACCCGGGCCTGGGTGCACCATGGCCAGGATGGCTTCCATGCTGAGCCTGCCCCTTGATCATTGCTTGTGTACCTGGGAATTTGCTACCGGAGGCAGTCCATGCTCTGGAGGCAGGTGGGCTGAGTGAGCCATAACTCAACGGGTGAGTTCCAGCAGCATATTCCAGCAACTCTTCCAGCAATATACTTTTCGCATCACCTCCCTCCTATATTATGGGAGCCAGGGTCAAAGCCCGGTTGCTCTGCGCTGTTTCTCATTTTGCAGGAAAAATCCGAAGCTTCTGTGTCAAGGGGTAGTGGGGTGGGCCTTTCATTAGGCAGAGGAGGGCAACAGTCTCTGACAGGGGGTGCTTGGGGGCTATGGTGGCAGCCTGGTAACTTTTCTTCTTGCTCTCCCTGGCTGTTACAGATGTGCATGCCACACAACTAGTCCTGGTTCCCCAAACAATCCTTTCTGCCTCCCGTGCACCAGAAAACACGATCCCTCACCAGGGTTCAAGTATGAGCCACCTTAGCGGTCATCTTCAGCAGCAAAATGCCTTGGGCTAAGTCTGACAAGGGAGTTGCATGTGTCTAGGGTTGTAGCCCATCTGGAGCAACTGAGTTCTCAAAGTACATTCCTGCCACTAAACCCATTAAGTGCATGAAGACCAACAAAGGATTTATATGCAGCTCAATTTAAAATGGATGTTGACAACCTTGAACGGGTCCAGAGGAGGGGGACCAAGATGATTGAGGGTCTGGAAGAAATGACTTAAAAGGAGTGGTTTAGGGAGCTGGAATGTTTAGCCTTACAAAAAGAAGGCTGAGAAGGGGATATGATAGCTATGTTTAAATATTTGAAAGGACGTCATATTGAAGAAGGGACGGGTTTGTTTTCCATGGCTTCAGAGACTAGGACTCGGGGCAATGGTTTCAAAATACAGGAAAAGATGTTTAAACATTAGGAAGAACTTTCTGACGGTTAGAGCTGTTCGGCAGTGGAATATGCTGCCACCAAGGGTGGTGGAGTCTCCTTCTTTGGAGGCCTTTAAGCAGAGGCTGGATAATGATCTGTCGGGAGTCCTGTGATGGGGGTTCCTGCATGGCAGGGGGTTGGACTGGATGGCCCTTGAGGTCTCTTCCAACTCTATGATTCTCTGAATGCAGTACATCAGAGAAAGGTGGGATCCGCACTACCCATTACATCTGAAAGCAGCCATTGAGGGAGCAGGAAAATTAATTTGGAACCCGCCAGTCTTGAGATGAGCACCGCAGCAGGAAGGGCGAGTTATTCCAGGCACTCTGCGCAGGTCCACTCATGGGGAAGCAAGCATCGACAGCTCCCTCGCTTCCCACGCTGTCTTCCATCCACACTTGGCCTTCCTTGATGTGTGTGCTGCGGCTGCCCCTAAATTACGCTATCACTGAGAAAAGTCTTGGCTGATCAGGCCACCTACAGGCCTTAATGCATCCTGACACAATGTAATTTGTCTTCAAAAATGAACTGTCCCTTGCCCTTTTCTTTTCCTCTGCCTCTAGGGTAGACAGCTGCCATAGCTTTGAGAATTTTTATTCACTTATATGTGAGCTCAAAGAAAGAAAGAGAAAAAGAAAAAAGTTCCTTTGGCATCAGGTCCTTGGAGATGGAAACAATTCTCCAGTATTCTACAAATAGCTTCTGTTCCATTGCAAGTTTTTTTTTTAATTCTCTTGCCAGGCCAGCTGTTGGTTTAAAATGGAAGCGCTCCCCCACATATACAGATCTTGCGGGTGATGGGTTTGAAACAGAACATTTGGTTTGGTAATTCTGCAAGTGACTCTGATGACTCTGTGGAGTTTTGTGTCAAAGTATAAATTGGGAGGCAGGAGGAGTGATCAGAAGAGCCTTGTGTAGGCCAGTGCACTCATTGGGGACCTTTGCACACCTCTTGCAATCAAATTCTGGGAACATTGAGGAACGCAAGGTTGTTTACTCGGTGCTTGCTGGCCCCTGGCTTACTGCCGTAGCATTTGTGCTACTGGACGCTGGAAGAGAAAACTGCCATTCCCTGCACAGTTAGCGGTAGCTAACTTACAGGGTAAGCCCTCAACAGGCAGGTGAGTGAGTGAGTGAGAAAGATTTGGTCGCACATGAGTTGCAGGAAGGCTTTACTGAGAACAAGCTAATCCCCTGCTGAAACTGTTCCTTATCAAGCTTTTTAGCAGTGGTTAACCTGCAGCACTGCAGCCAAGACTCTGCTCACTAATCCGAGTTTGATCCTGACGGGCACACAGGTAGCCAACTTGAGGTTGACTCAGCATTCCATTATTCCAAGGTGGGTAAACTGAGTACCCAGTTTGCGGGGGTGGTGGGTGGTGGGGGTTAATGTGTAGCCTGCATAATTAAATTACAAACCACTCAGACTGCTTTTAAGCACTAGGGGGCAGTATATTAGCAGCACTTTGCTTTACTTCCTGTGCACTGCAGGTGGGATGTTGGGTAGCTGGATGCTGAGGAGGAACTCTACCATTAGGCAAAATGAGGTGGTTGCCTTGTACTGAGGATGTTGTGGTATGTAGCATCAGGACAGTGTTGGAGGACAGATGAATTTGACCAAGGAGCAAAGCTCGGAAATATTCCATTTTTGGATTACAGCTCCCAGCAAAGTAGATTTGGGGGGACAGGGGACAGACAGCTTTCTCAAATTTAGCTTAAGAGCTGCCCTGAAGCTCCTAAAGCTAGGCCATGGTTCCAATTATGTTGAAGGGCGCTATAACCAGTATATCAGCCAGTCTTGTCAACCTTTGTACATGGAATAGGAAGCCATGCCATCTTGCTGTTTGCTTCAGGCTGCAGCACCTTTCAGGCAATACTTCTTTGCGCAGCGTGTTGTTGGTCCGTGGAAGTCCCTGCCACAGGATGTGCTGATGGAATCTGGCTTGGATGCCTTCAAAAGGGGATTGGACAGATTCCTGGAGGAAAAGTCCATCACAGGTTACAAGCCATGATGGGGATGTGTAACCTCCAGGCTTAAAACCGGGGTACTTCAAAGGACAGATGCAGGGGAGTGGTATCAGGAGACAGATATCTAGCCCCGTGTGCTCCCAGAGACATTTGGTGGGGCCACTGTGAGATACAGGAAGCTGGACTAGATGGGCTCTTGGTCCGATCCAGCAGGGCTCTTATGTTTTTATGCTGTTCTGCATAGCAGTAGCAATAAATCCACACCTGGGAGGTGGAATACTGGAAGCTGAGGGCTCTAGTCCTTTCCTAGATCTGGGAACACAGGAAACTCCCTTGTGCAGAGCAGCTCTCTACTGTTTTCTGGGCGTATCTGGAGAGGCTGGAGCCTGAAATGAATCTTCTGCATATCAAGCATTGGCTTCATCCCTGGACTTGAATGGGAGGGTAGTGTTCAGTTTAATGTGTCAAGTTCATAAACCTTTTGACCTTTTCCCTAGTCAGTTATATTGTCCTGAGTGGAACACATCAGCAGCATCTGGCCACCACTAGAGTCCTGAATATGGTCTATCCAGCCATGCTATTCATGAGTTCCGTATGTTGCATTTAGCACTTCAACTAACATGAATATGGGGCTCCTGCCAATTTTGGGAAGGGGTTATTATTTGGGGACTGGAGCTGGCGCTTGCACAGCATGCCACAAATTTAAGCCAATTTTATACTGCTAAGGGCTGAGGTATGTATTACACAAGCCCACCGACAGAGCTGAAATCGCATGACATGTTCCAGAGACATGATTTAGGCAGACCTTTGTGTCTGACAAATCAAACTAGCAAATGAAGTCCATGTTTACCACCCGGACAACGAATCACAAGTGAAGTGAGCTAATTTGCAAAAGACAAGAGGGTGAGATCATCTGCTGCTGAGGCAGTTAATGAAATCTACGTTTTAATGACACATTCTCTGTAACATACTATTCAGGCCCAAATAGACAGTAAGGGCCTTAATAAGGTACCATGTACACAGGATCTTGAGGAGGATGTTTGTGATTGGCCGCAATTCTGTAGGCACATGGCAGTTGTGAAGAATTTAAGTAACTTGCATTTTTGGTGTGGATGGGAGATGAATTTGATCCCTTTTCCTGGTACTTCAAAGGAATGAGTGAAAGAGATCTTTGTTCTGGTTCACATATGCCCCCAGATGTCCACGCAATAGCTGTCCCCAGGCTCTCTGTGTGTTAGACTATAATTCCTATCATCCCCAACCCCCCTAGTCTGTGCTAGCTGGGAGTGATAGATGCAGTCCAACATGTCTGGAAAGGACCAGGTTTGCTAGAGAAAAGTCAAAGGTAAGATAAGAAACCATGTTGAGCCCAGGACAGGAATGGTAACTCCTTGTATTCTTTTGACAGTAACTTGGTTTAGCCTGAACCTGAAAGCCAGCATACCTGCATTTCCAGAGTATCTCCTCTACTTGCTTATTGCCCTCATTTGTCCAAATAAGAATACATATGACCCCATATACTAGGATATGAAAAATAATCCTTGGAAAATCTTAACATGTTGGCCATTGTAGGTTTCACACTGAAGAAACCAGCAGATGAAATGGGGGAATCCTCAACCAGTAATTCTTCCATTTTTATATACAGTATATCTTACCAGCAATTATAGCAAACTGACAGTAAAGGAAAAATAAAAATAAAAGCAAGGAGAAACATCTGGCAGGAGTTACTGAAAGTGAAGAACAGATTTGGATCAAGAAGACCTCGAGGTGTTGTTTAAGTGAATCAGCCCTGTTTGTCACGGAGTATGCTGGATCCAACGGGGTGGGAATGTATTAACACAATAAAGCAGTCATTTTAAGTTTGTGCATTTGGTGTTGTAGTTTTTTTGCATGCTCTTGGTAGCTTCAATGTTACCTTTTAATGTACTAAGATGCCTCTCCCAATTCCCTGTTCTTAACCTGAATCTATCTTTAAAATGTTCTGGGCTGTATCTTGTCCAGCCACCTTGGGTCTTTTTCCAAGGAGAAAGGTGGGGTAAAAAATATTCAAAATAAAGTTTTAAAACCACTAGTTAAATATCCCACTTACCTTGGAAGCCCTGTTGGAGTTGTTAAGTGGGTTCTGACCTGGTGGCTCGTAACCCAGGCATAAGTAGCAACCTCAAAAAAGAGCTGAGTCTATATACATCTTAAATGCTGCTTTAGACACAATGTTATGTCTGGTTCTCACTTCACAAACATTGCAATTTGCTGGAAGTAGATCAACCTACCCATCCCTCCAATAAATACCCCAGTGAACACCAGAAGTAATGATGCATTTATAACATGTAAGCATACCAAGGTGTTCAGAATGAATTTTGGCATAGCTTCCAGCCTTATAGGCTAACAACATACAGATGTCCAGTGTGGTGTAATGAATACAGGGGTGGGCTAGGCCTCTGGGGAACAGGGTTGGAACCCCCTGCTCAGCCATGGAAAATGGGGAAGTGGAACTGATAAACTCATTCCAAAAATACCTCGCCATGAAAGCCCTATTACATTAGTGTAAGTGGCACAGAACACATACAAGAACAGGAGGAAGGTGGTAGAAGATGCTTCACCTGTTTCATGTCTGCCTGCCAGGCTGCTTAGCACAGGCATATGGCCAGCAGAGAGAAGGTGCCAGCTTTGCCTGGCAGATCTCCTTTCAGCCCAGATGCCTCTCTGTCCCATGACCTGCCTCCCTTCCTGGGTTGCACAGCTGTTCTGAACGCACCACACGGTTGAGGTAGGCTAAACATGTTCTTCGGGGTAAGCCCTGAGCCCGGAGGCCCAATGAGACGCTAGCCTCACTCTCCGTTTTCCCTTCCAGGCCCTGGGAGCTGGTTCCTGGGGGCAAAGGTGGGGGCAAACTGTTCCCCTCCTGCTGCCTGGATTTCTCAGTGTTTGCCTGTGGACATGCCAGCTCTTCTCCAAACCCCCTCCCCGGTTCTGCCAGCTACGCCTTGCGCTATCCCACCCTCCACAACGGGCGAGTGGCGAAACCTGAGCCCAACCGAGTGTGGTATACCGTGATACCTTGTATAAAGGAATTAATTCGTTCCAAATGAAATCATGTTAAGCAAATTTTCCTTTATACAAATTTCCCATAGGAATGCATTGAAAACAGAGTAATCCCTAATCGCGATCATTTTTATGTTGTGCGGACTCGCCCCATAGGGCGATTCTGTTAAATAAATTCCCCCTATCTCCGGAATTTTTTATGTTGTACAGATTTTATGTTAGACAAATCGTTTGTTATGCAAGGGTCCACTGGAGTTAATAAGGCGGCATAAGACCAATTTTTCACAGCCAAAGGGCCTTCCTTTTCCCTCTTCCTGTGCGCACTAACGAGATTAGTGTTTGTTTGTGTAGGGGGGGTTGGGGGGGTTCCCTGGGGTGCAGGAAGCACACGATCCGAGAGACTGGGTTTGACGGGAGTTCCCTGCCTCACTCGTTTGGAAAGCGCAGGATTGGGGGGAGAGCAGCGATTCTCCCCGCATAAATTCAAGCCCGGGGTTTCACCTAATCCCAGTACTGTATTTGGGATTCTTTGTCACTTGAGAATGGAATTGGTGCTACAGAGCAGACCTCGAGGCTCCACGTAGCCCAGTCACTTACCGGCACAAGTCTTGAATTTTGATTTCGTTTCCTGCCGGACCGAAAGTGAAACGCGAAACTTAGCGGCCAGGGAACACCCTTTTCCTTCCACGACGCCAAAGCGACTCGAAAGAGAAAGCCCTTGGAAGGCAAGGCACCGCCCCGCCCCCACCGGCTTCTCCCTTATTTAAGGGCTCGATCAGTCAGTCCGCTTACTCTCAGGAACTCCGATATTCAGCAACGAAAGCCCAACTCCGACAACAGACGGCCTTGTTCTTTGTTTTTCTTTTTTTTTTTAAAGATTATTTTATTTTAGAATTTTAGCAAGCATTTTCCCCAGAAGGATTGTTTGTGACATCGGTGCTAGGACGTTCGACAAAGCAGACCCCCGAAGATCGAGTCCGGAGTGAAGTGATGGGGATGATGGAACTCTACGAACAGCCCTCGGGCAGGCTCGATGCCTACATCTTTAACTATCTGATTCCCAGCGATGAGTTCTCTCGGAATGTTAGAGAGGCCGTGCACAGGATCTGCGATTTCCTGAAGACCAAGTGCTCCATGGAGGCCCGAGTGATCAAGACGGTGAAGGTGAGTCCGCCCTCAGCAAGAGCTCGGGGGAAGGTGACTTGCGTTGGAGAACAATGCCCAGAATGCCCCGATTTCGTAGTAGGAGCTGAAACTCCTTGCAGAAGGTTAAATGTCTATAGGTCATCTACCACGAATAGGTCTCAGGGCATTTAAAGGCAGACCTTATGCAGAATGTATTGGGAGTAATCAAGCCAGATATGTATTAACTTAAGACAGGAATGTCCAAACTTCAGCCCTCCAGATGTTTTGGACCACAAATCCCCCAGTCCTTTGTCATTGGCAATACAGGCTTGGAATTCTGGGAGCTGTGGTCCAAAACATCAGGAGGGCCGAAGTTTGGACATGCCTGACTTAAGAAATGGAAGTTGAGTCATGGCGACTGGACTTCTTTTCCTGAGAGATTGAAACGTTTTGCTGCTCATCCAAACAGTGTTTTGTCAGAGATGAAGCTGTTTGGGTGAGCAGCGAAACGTTTCAATCTCACAAGAAAAGAAGTCCAATTGCCATGACTCAACTTCCAGATAAACTCAACTGGATGACTGAGAATCTTCACAGACATTAAGAAATGGAATTAAAATGTGTGGTCTTTCTGTAATTCAAGGCTAGTTGTCTTTTCTGGTTCAAGGGATCTGTTCAAAAATATGGCCAGAGGGCTTGCCAGGCCCAACTGGCACTTGCCACAGACCCATCTTGCCAGCCGGCTGTAGTCAGTGGTGAAGTCGCATCTGTGGTTGTCTGTGGGTTGAAGCACACCATTGTGTTCAGTCACACTGCTTGTGTTCAAGGCCCACAGATCCATTGGGAAGACAAGATGCTGGGGTGGTTTCCCAATTCCTCATAGGAAATAGGAGGGACAACAGGACAAGATGCTTAGGCCACCAACACTGCTGTCTTTCTTTTATGGCAACCCTGAGCACTGAATTACAGTGGACCTTTGTATAACAGTTTGTATAACATAAAATTTGTACAACATAAAATGTTCCGGAGATAGGGGAAATTTGCTTAACAGAATCGCCTATGGGACAAAACCGTACAACATAAAAATGAGATTACTCTGTTTTCAATGCATTCCTATGGGAAATTTGTATAAAGGAAAATTTGCTTAACATAATTTCATTTGGAATGAATTAATTCCTTTATACAAGGTACCACTGTACTTATTTTGCCTGGGAAGGAAGGGCCGCGAAACAAATGTAGGGGGAAAAGCACTACCATTCCCTCCAGACCCTTTATGGGTCACATAAAAGGAACACCATGATGGGAGTGGCAAGACATACCACAGCGGACCACCAGGGCCTGCTTCCCAAGAATCCCGAATGTGGGAAAGGAAGGAAGTGACACCATTTAACCCTAAGAAGATCTGTCTAGATTGAAGGAGGTTCAACATTAGTCATAGCAGGTCAAGGAGCCTCGGAAACCCTCTCTCTGTTTAATCCTCCCAGTGGAAAGACATCCACATTTTCCAGGGTGAGCTGAGTTATAACCTGTTCCTGGCAACATTTGATAAAGCTCTTTGAAATTTTCTGAGCTCTGCTCAGGTATGGAAAACGAAGAGCTAATATTCATTTTGATCTCTGGTAAATTTTGTTCTAGAGGTGCAATATGTAAATCCCTCCTTAATTGTTCCGTCAACTGCCACATCTCATCATGGTCTTTCTTAGCTTTTCCTCACCCTCTGCCCTTTGCTTCACCTGTCACTTTGACCTCTCTCGCACACACAATTCGATGAGCCGGTTGGATTTCTCTGATCATCCTCGTCTTGGAGGAAACCCAAAGGGGTTTGATGGCTTCTTTTTGGACTTCCCCATATCAAGCTTCTCCCATTCAAGATAGAACTCTGTCATCCACTTGCTCAATGCTCCTTGTTTTCCTTGGAGCAGTAAGCAAGTGGATCACAGAGGGCTCCTTGTTTCCTTGACTAAATGTTGAGTTATTTGTTAAATTATTCCTTCTGCTTCTTTGTAGAGCGGCTCTGCAGGAAAGGGAACCACCCTCGAGGACAATTCAGATGCTGACCTAGTTATTTTCCTCAGCTGCTTCTCCAGTTACAAGGACCAGGCAGAGAAGCGTGGATCCGTGATCAATACCATTGAGCAGAACCTGAACCGGTGTCGCATGAGTATTGCCTTCCAGGTTGACATACACCCTCCAAGGACAAAGGGCAGCCCCCCACGCTCACTCTCTCTTACCATTCAAACAAAAAAGAAGAAGGAGGCTGTTGAGGTGGACATCCTTCCAGCATACGATGTTTTAGGTAGGAGGCCCAAGGCTGTCCCACTGGCTCTTCTGCTCTCCACCATGCTGGGTGGGTCTGATGGGAATTCTAATATGTGTGGAAAAGCCAGGCCTTCCTGAACCTGAAGGTAGACCAAGGGAGCCAGAGCAAAATATTATAATCATTTTGATGTCCTCTCCCCACCTTAGGACAAATAACGGAGATATTCAAGCCAACTCCCCAGGTCTATAGAGATTTGATAGAGGCTGGAGGGGAACCTGGTGAGTTCAACACATCCTTCACCGAGCTGCAGAGGAATTTTGTGAAATGTCGTCCAGTCAAAGTCAAGGGCCTGCTGCGTCTTGTCAAGCATTGGTACAAGGAATGCAAGAAGGTGGGCTGCCTTTCTCTTCCACTTTCGGGGTGCTGGTGGGGATGCCTAGCCTCTGTGTTGCATTTTTGTCCCCTTCCCTCTCCCCTGCCCCATTGGCTTGTGGCCAGCTGAAGTTCTCATTCAAGAAGCCCAATGAGTCACGAATCAGTTCTTTTGTTCTTTCGTACACGCACTATCACTTTCAGGCATAACAAGGTCCATTTGACGGCTGGGTTCAACAATTCTAGGAAAAGTTATCCTTTTTGGATTGGAGACCCCCCAGGATTTGGCCATGGTGGCTTGGAAGGTTCTGGGAGCTGTGATTAAAGACAGAAGATGAAGATTTCCCAAGGCTAGAAAACATACTGTGTAGAAAACACATACCTGTAGAACCACCTTTGTGTGCATACATGTCCACTTCAGTATAGAGATATTAATATACTTTTCAATTGCCCTTGTGAGGAACCTGGTCGACACAGAGGAAACTAAGATTCTGCAATCTCCTTTGATTCTGTCTGTCTGTTTACATTTAACAGAACCTCAGAGAGGCGAACCCATCATTATCCCTTCCGCCCAAGTTTGCCCTGGAGTTGCTGACCATCTACGCTTGGGAGGAAGGGACGGGTGGTGCTGAGAAGTTCAACACAGCAGAAGGGTTTTGCACTGTGATGAAGCTGATTGGTCAGTTCCAACATCTCTGTCTCTACTGGACTGAGTACTATGACCTTGAAGACAGCGTAATAGGGCCATATGTGATAGAAAAGCTGCAAGGACCACGGTAAGAACTCAAAGTCCCCCCCCCCCACTAGCTCCCTTTCCTTACTGAAACTTTTCTCAGCTTGCCCAAGCTCATAATTAGGAGCGATCTCTCTCTTAAGATGGCAGTTCTGTCCTCTTCCATGCGGGGATGTTGCCAACACATCCCAGCATGCATGATTCACCCATTGGCCAAAAGTGTATTTGACCACACAAGCTCCTCAGCATCTTCTCCCAGAGCCAAGTACTGTAGCTTGAGACTCAGACTGCACTGACCAAGGGCCGCCTTTATAAACTGGCTGATACTTGGTGGAATGTCTTCCTGGGTCAATGCACTTGCTGACCAACCCCAAACATTAGGCTACCTGAAACAAAGGATAAGAGGCTCCTCGTTCCACTGTTTTAGCATGGAGAAGCTGATCAGGATGGCAGCTCAGCCTTACATGGTAACAGCAAGGCGGCAGCAACTTCTCGGGAGCAGGAGGATGGCTTAGGGATCTCTGGGCAAGCAGCATGAGCCACATGCCTGAGTGGCAGGTGATTCTTTCATTAGGTCATAAGCATCCTGCTTGCCTCCAACAAGAATCCGGTCCTGCTGGCTACAACATCATCTAGCCATGGATTTTAAGATCATCTAAATAAGGACTTTAAAAGTAACCTCCTGGTGAAGAACCTCTTTCACCATGTCTGAACTTCTGGGACCTGCTTTGAAGAAGGGTGATTGACTGCACTCGAAAGCTTGCAATGTTCCTTTTTTATTTTTAATAGTGGTCTATGAAGGTATCGCCTGTCACCTATTTTTGTAACTGTGTTTATGATGGCCACACGGCTCAACTCCTTTTTGCTTTTATTTAAGAGACAGTGAAGTAGGATTAAACACCGTAGGAAAATCACATCAAACGGATGATCATAAACTGATACCACTGGAGTAGCAAAATGATGCCAAGCACTTGTTCAAAAATCGCTCAGCCAAGAGTAGCACTAATGCAGTGAAACGCCAGGTAACAGAATAAAGCCAAGTGAGATAGGTGAGAAATTTAAGGAGTGGCTTTACCAGTGGGTTTTGATGTGTGAGCAGGGATTTGCACCCACTCTTGAAGGATGTGGCCAAGTCTCTGGCTATGAGTCTCAAGTCAAAATCAGAGCCTTTGATACCTAGTGCCAAACCCCAGGTTCGACTCCTTGTGAAAAGGAAGGTATTCCTCCCCCCAGGAAAAAAGGGGTGGGATCCAAGTTGAGTCTAACTCATGGGGGGAATAACCTGAGTAGAGAGCAAATTGAGTCCCTAATGTAACTTAAGTCTGACTTGCCAGCAAGTCTCACACCTCAGGTCTCTATCCTTAGCGGTCTTTGTTTCCCAGTCTTTCCACTACACTGCTCTGGCTCTCTCAATAAGGTAAATTGTTTGCAGTGTAATTATTCTCTGTTTAAAAATGTGCTTATGTTTGCAGTCCAGTGATCATGGATCCAGCAGATCCAACTGGGAATGTAGCCTCGGGAAATGGTTGGGATCTGTTGGCCAAGGAGGCATCCAACTGTCAGAACCAGCCTTGCTGCAAGAAATTGGATCAGCCTGTTAAATCGTGGAATGTGCAGGTATTCTAACTCGTAAAACTCATCAGCTCCATCTGATTTTATGTCAGTTCGGGTGCATTGTTTATTAGAACACTTGGGGAAGTTACTGTGTTGGACCCTTCCCCCCCACACACCGCCAACCAGTTGTCAGAATTCGCCAGCTAGCAGGACAAATTGCCATGTTGGCTTGAGGATTCTGTATACTTATAGTTCAAGAACTAGTTTTTTCAGGCTCTGAGTTTAATGCTCACTATACAAATGTTCAGATCTTCATAAGATCTTCAACATCCCATATCAAGACTGTTCCTTGATGATAATTTTAAGGCAGTACAGTAGGACCCCAGTATCCGCTGTGGATTGGTTCCAGGCCTTCCCGTGGATAACAAAAACAGTGGATAAGAGAGAATGTCAACACCCCACCCACCCCACCCCAAACTGCTGTTTTATGACAGTAGCTTGCTTTATGGCTGCTGAATTGTTTATTTAATTTTTTCTTCTGCCAACTATGGAAAACAGACTCACTGAACATAAGAACACAAGAAGAGCCATGCTGGATCAGGCCAAAGGCTCGTCGAGTCCAGCTTCCTGTATCTCACAGTGCCCCCACCAAATGCATCTCGGAATGCACGAGACTAGATTTCTGTCTCCCGATACCATTCCCCTGCATCTAGCCCTTTAAGTACTCTGGTTTTAAGTCTGGAGTTTACACATCTCCCTCATGGTTTGTAACCTGTGATGGACTTTTCCTCCAGGAATCTGTCCAATCCCCTTTTGAAGGCATCCAGGCCAGATGCCATCACCACGTCCTGTTTCACAGACTAACACGCTGGGTAAAAAAATATTTTCTTTTCTCTGTTCTCACTCTCCCAGCCCTCAATTTGAGTGTATGTCCCCTAATTCTGGTATTTTGTGAGAGGGAGAAGAGCTTCCCTCTATCCACTTTACTCATGCCCTGCATTATTTTGCACCTCTCAATCATATCCCCCCTCAGGTGCCTGTTTTCCAGATTAAAGAGCCCCAAATGTTTTAGCCTTTCCCCACATGGGAGTTGCTCTCTTCCTCACCTTTTCGTTCCACTATGTCTTTTTTGAGATGTGGTGACCAGAATTGTGCACAGTACTCCAGGTGCGGCCTTACTATCATTTTATACAATGGCATTATAATGTTGGCTGTTTTATTTTCAATCCCCTTTTTGATCATCCCTAGTATGGAATTAGCCTTCTTCACCACTGCCACACACTGGGTAGACACCTTCATTGAGCTGCCCACCAGGACACCAAGATCTCTTTTCTGATTCGTCACGGATAGCTCAGAGCCCATGAGTTGATAGATGCAGTTTTGATTATTTTTTTTTGCCCCAATATGCATTACTTTACATTTTCCTACATTGAAACACATTTGCCATTTCACAGCCCATTCCCCTAGTTTAGAAAGATCCTTCTGGAGCTCTTCACGATCTTCTCTGGGTATTACCACACAGAAAAATGTTGTGTCATCCACAAATGAATGGTTAATGAATCAGTGGATATGGGGGTCCTACTGTATACATCTGCAGCCCCAACAGTACCCACAGAGTCTGATTTGCTTGCCATCACCTGGAAGGGATAATTTGTGAAGCAACACTAGATCTTCACAGAGGATTTGCAGAAGGCAAATCTCATATTTAAGCCATCCTTTAGATACAGGATTTGTTGAATCTTACGAAAATACTAAAAATTATCATAATGTCATTGTTGATCATGAACACCAGAATTAGTCATCATTACTATGGTTCCTAGTGTGCCTTTCCTCACAGGACCCTATGAAAGGTAGCAGCATGTGTAAAGTATGTTGCTTAAAAGCATCAAGACCACATAATATAAATACCTATAAAATATAGCATAGTGCAATACATTGAGCCTCGGACACCTGATGAAACAATTGCTTATATCCTAAAAGCTTTTATAAATACTAAAAGAATGAGCGGACTTGGTCAGGATCCCACAGAAGACAAAAGGGACAACTCTTCCCACTGTAATCCTTCCCTGTGTAAATGCTCCCTGGAGAATAAAATACAATATACAGCAAACAAAATTCACTGGGAATTCATCTTCAGCCAGCATTCCTGAGCATTTTCAACCAGTGCTTGTTCCTGTTGAGCCACAGGCTACCCCTGTGAAGAATGAGTTTCTTTAAAATATAATAAAGAAAATTCAGAATTATGAATCACACATTGAGTTCGATCTAAGCTTGTGCAGGGTTTCTCTAATTTAAAAAGTCATCCAAATGGAATAAACATCTGGCCTGGATGCCTTTAAAAGGGGATTGGACAAATTCCTAGAGGAGAAATCCATCACAGGTTACAAACCATGATGGAGATGTGTAATCTCCAGGCTTAAAACCAGGTTACTTAAAGGACCAGATGCAAGGGAGTGGTATCAGGAGACAGATATCTAGTATCGTGCACTCCCAGAGGCATTTGGTGGGGCCACTGTGAGATACAGGAAGCTAGACTAGTTGGGCCTTTGGCCTGATCCAGCATGGCTCTTCTAATGTTCTTATGTACTCAGAAGTAATTGGATTTTATAGTCAGGTGTGCATAGAATTGCAATTAGTATAGCACTACTGAAGACAATCTAATACTCTTGCTTCCGCATGCTTAGGGCCCAGGTTATGTCAGTCTACAAATTTCTTGAACATTTTGGTGATTCTAAATGTTTTGTTCCTCCAGCCAGCCAGAAACTTTGAGGTGACAGAGATGGAGATCTGTGTGAAGGACCACAACAATAGATCTTCGGTCTATGCAATTTCACCTAGCCAAAGTGTTTGGGATTTAAAAAAAAAGATTGAAGCGCGTATAAATATATTTGCCACTCAACAGCGCCTGTTATATAATGGTAAGGAGCTAAATGACACCAATACACTTGCCTCCTACAACATTAGGAGCAAAGACACCGTCTACCTGCTTTTGAGGCATAGAGGTGGGCATTTCTCTTTGGGAACAACATCTATCTGAAGTGTTCATTTACCTTTTTAAAAAACAGTGTTTCTTCCTAACTTTACTTAGCTTTTTCATGATGTTCTTCAGGCAGGTATAGGAAAGTAACCTTAAAAATTGGCCCTAGTTTTTACAGGTCCTCTCCAGTATAGGTTATGTGCTCCTGCAATGGAATTGGCAAAAAGAGGGTTAAGGTTTTAAATGCCAGCAACTTTAGCAAAATTTCCTTGGCAGAAAGTTTGTGGAGGAACGCAAACTGAGTGGTGAAAAGGTCATCAGGGGAGGCCTTTCTCTAGGTCAGGCCTGCCCAACAGGTAGACCGCAGGCTATTGGTAGCCCGTGAAGGGTTCAAAAATAGCCCGCCAGCCATCAATTTAAAAGTGAGGGGATAAGTTCTCCACCCCTCCCTCCCCCATCCCAAGGACCACCACTGCCCCATCAAAGTACTGGATCTGCCAGCCCACTGCGTCAGCTGAGTGGGGCAGTTCAAGGGCCATGGCGCATTGAGATCTGTTCCCTCCAGAAGAGATTAATTGGTTTTCAATGCATTCCTATGGGAAACCGCTACTCACAAAGGTTTTTACTTATGAGCATGTGCTCGGAATGGATAAAATTCATAAGTAGAGGTTTTAGTGTAGTAGCCCTCAGGCACTTTGGGCCAGAAAAAGTAGACCTTGGCCTGTTCAAAGTTGAACAGCCTTGCTCTAGGTAATACCACCCTCAGAGGTAGACACAGAAAAGGGCCTTTTACTCCTAGACCCAGGAAGATCCTCCATGGGGACCTAGTTTTGTTGTCCTTCCGCAAGCAGGCAAAGAGCTTTTTCTCTAGACAGTCTTTTGCTAAGTGAGAGGGTGGTGTTTTTTTAATGGACTGTTGTGCCCTGGTGTTTTCAAGTATGTTTTTGTATTTGGGTCATTTTCAATGCAATACTTGTTTAATTCTTTCTAAATACAGTGGTACCTCGACTTATGAATTTAATCTGTTCCGAATGCATGCTCTTAAGTCGAACTACTCTTAAGTCGGGGTACCTATCTAAAAATTGAAAAAATAGTGAAAAAATGAAAAAAAAATTGTAAGTTGAGCAGACCATATCTAAAATTTCTAAGGCGGCAGTTAAAACACCAACATTTTTCTGCTCTTAAGTCAAATTGCTCTTAAGTCAAGCTGCTCTTAAGTCAGGATACCACTGTATTTGTATACTTATTGTACTTAGCTTTTTAATATTGATCTTTTAATGATGCCTTGGGTCCTTTTGCTGAGAAAGGAGGGCTAAAAATATTTTAAATAAAATAAAATAAAATAAGCTAGTTGCCACAAAGCTTCTGTTGCTTAACTTCATCTCCCAAGAGAAGATACCGGTAATCTATGACTGCCATTTTGCTGAATTCTCAATATGTACTGGAACTAGGCTGCAGCTTTGCTACTTTATAAGTATAGATTTTGACAGCTACTTTTATATCCAGGGGTCTTATTCTTTACGGCCTACTATCTGAACAAGTTTTTTTTCACATTTGATTATGGAATTGCTTCACGTCATTTGGAAGTTTTAAACCTGATTTTGAACTTGTCATTTTGTAATACATTCAATAAAAATAATAAATATTTACAGCTGTGTGGTTACTCATAAAGACCCAGGGCTTGGTGGTTCTGAAGAAAACGTTGGGCACTTGAAATTCTTTTAGTAATCTGTGGGATTTTGCCATTACAGTACTACTTTGCAGGCGTTGTTTGCAGTCACACACAGTGACTTGAACCAAATGCTGTGCTTCTTGAGCCTCATGGAACAGTGGTTCAACTGCTGTACTACAGTCATAACTGTGCTCACAACCTAGAGTTCAATTCCAGGTAGCAGGCTTAAGGTTCACTCAACCTTCCATCCTTCCAAGGTCGATAAAATGAAGACACAGCTTGCTGGGGGAAGCAATGTGTAGCCTGTATGATTACTTGCAAACCTCCCAGAGAGTAGTATAAGCGCTATGGGGTAGTATTTAAGCAGCATGTTTGTTTTTTGCATTTTCTTAAAGATACAAAACAACAAAGAAACCAAGTTATTCAACTAAAGGACTGGGTAGAAAAGATGGAGAAAAAAGAACAAATAAAAGATATAATAGGAAGGGGAGAACGATAATGGTTTAATCTCATGGAGTTAGAGCGGTGGACAAAAGACTGGCTGAGGTAAAAGGGTAAATACAGGGAATTTACAAAGTATGAGGGAATGTTATTACAAAGTGTAGAATAAAATAACGCATTAAAAGGCATGAAAAGGAAAACAAAAAAATACTAATTAAAGCAAAAGATCTACAGGGCCAACTGAAAGTTTTAAGGGACTATGACATGAGGAAAGATATACAGTAAGTACTGAGAGCTGGGAGAATAAATTGGATATAAAAAGATTGAAATTGATGTCTAAGGATCAAAGAGAATTTTTATAAAATGTTGTGGCAATGATATTTAACTCCAGTGAAATTAAATCAAATAAGTAAGAATTATCCTATGTTGTGTTGGACAGGATGCCAGGAAACTGGAACTTATTTTCATATGTGGTGGGAATATTAGAGTGTGAAGAAATTTTAGCAAATAATATTTATAGAAATAAATGAAATAATCAAGCAAAATTTATAAATATGCCCTAAAGTATCTCTTTTATCAATACAGTACTTGATAAGGAGGAATACAATTGGCTAACCCAAGAACTAGTCTGCAATTTACTAACAGCAGCCAGAATAATAATAGCTAAGTACTGGAAAATAAAATATGACTTTCAATTCAAGGAATGGTATAAAGAAATTTGGACCATAGCTACTGTTGATAAAGTGCAACATCTGATTAAAGAAAGAATGGTTAAAGAGGCATATTTTTAGAGATTTGGGGAAATTTTATTGATCATGTGTTAATAAACAGAAAAGGATGTGCACCATTACATGCTACAATTATAGAGGGGGAATGGGAACCCTTGAAGGAGAGAATTGTTTTTCGACTCCTAGCATCCTGGTGGTAGGGGACACAGTGTTCTAATTTCAATCTTTTGTGCATAAAATTGTGCTTCTACTTTTTTTCTACTAATTTTCTACTAATTTTTAATTTTTGATGTGTAGTGTAATACAGTATACGTTATTGTAAGTAAAAAATTTTAATTCCATTTTTTACGAGGATTTATCTTCTGTCACTCTTAACATCAACAGTCTGTTGTGACGAGCTTCAGGCTCCCCCAGTGACATGCCCATTTTGTATGTCTTTTTCCAAACAGCTTGTCAGTGTTTTGCTTTCCAAGTGGAACTAGAATACAAGGCTATTATCCACAAGTATTATCACCAAGCCTTATCTAATACAAGAACTTTCTATTATACTAATACATACCCTGTATTTCTTAGTTTCTTTGTGGCTTCTTCTACTACTACTTATACAATATAGTGTCAAAAAGGTTCTCAGTATTGGCGACCAGGTGTGTGTGTGTTGAAATTTCTAAGACAACTTTGATGATGATGATGATGATGATGATGATGATGATGATGATGATGATGATGATAGGACCCAAGTCCTATGAGATAAGACTAAAGGAAATGGGCAAGTATAGTCTTGGAGGGAGAAAGTAACTGTGGAGAGATCTGATAGCACTTTTCAAATACTTGAAAGGCTGTTATACAGAGGAGGGGCAGGATCTGTTCTCAGTCAACCCAGAATGCAGGACAGACAACAATGGGTTCAATTTACAAGAAGCCAGATTTCGGTTGAATATCAGGGAAAATTTCTTGTTAGAGCAGTAGGGCAATGGAGCCAGGTATTTCAAGAGGTGGGGAGTGCTCTAACACTAGATGCAATCAAGAGAAATTTGGACAGCCACCTGGCAGATATCCTTTGATATGTATTCCAGCATGGAGGAGGAAGTTGGACTTCATGGTCTTGTAGACCCCTTCCAACTTAGTGATTCATGATTCTGTGATTAGAACCTTAATCAGTCTTTAGCCTTTAAGCATATTAAATACGCACGCACGCACGCACAATTACCATGTTCAGCCAGCCAGGCTGAATGCATTGCATGAAGAAAATACAAGTACATGTCTTGCAATTAACTTTATTAAACTATTCTTCAAGCTTCAAATTTAAAAGTACTCTCATTTTCAGTGCTCCTTTTTCTACATGCCTTCTCATTATTTCAACACTTGATACATAAAATTTCACATACAGTGGTACCTTGTATAAAGGAATTAATTCGTTCCAAATGAAATTATGTTAAGCAAATTTTCCTTTATACAAATTCCCATAGGAATGCATTGAAAGCAGAGTAATCCCATTTTTATGTTGTACGGATTTTCCCCATAGGCAATTATGTTAAGCAAATTTCCCCTATCTCTGGAATTTTTTATGTTGTACAAATTTTCTGTTATACAAGCTGTCTGTTATACAAGGTACCACTGTATTTCAAGTCCTTTGTGTTTTATACGCTCTTTTAGGAATTGATAAAATAACCTGAAAGCAAGATTTAAATTCTTTTTTGTGCTTTTTCCCCTCATTTTATTTTTAAATGAAACTTCCATCCCTTACCGTACTCCTTCAGTTCTGAGTACAGACAGTGGCTGGACTAACAAATGAATATGGCATCAACCCATCCCTGGCAATGTGATGAGGGGCGGGGGGGGGGGGGGTCCAGCACCAAAATAAGGTCATCAGCTCATTTCAGGAAGGTGTGATGCAAGGTGCACGGCACACGCAATCCTGTCCCCAAGAGAAGAGAAAAACAAAGAGCTGAGGAAGAAGAAGAGCTGAAGGCAGTTGGCTCATTCTGCCTAATGGCAGCATCTGGCTGACCCCGGTCTCCTCTCTACAGTTTTCAGAGATGGGAAAGGGAGCTCTGTTGTCATTCTCAATGAAACCCGGAGACATTTGGAAACACCTGAATTGTCAAAACAAAACAAAACAAAAGAATGATATCCCTATATCTGTTTTCCTTTGAAGGAAATTCATGATGATGGATTTTTTAAAAAATCTGAAAAATCTGAGCTGCAGAAGAAATAACCGCAGGGAGGCACAGGAGTACTGCTGTCTTGTTTTAAACTCTTCTACTGTATTTTATTTTGAAAGTTGTCTAATAGTTTGAGGATGCAGCTGCCATGCTACAATTACCTTCCATGTGTTAAGAACACACTTCTAGTTTTAACAAGACACAATGTCCCATGTGATTCAAGATGTGGGTGGAGGAAACGATTATATTAATACAGTACTGTACTGTAAATATGAATGATGCATGTAAGTCCTCATACGGGTTTTAAAACATTCTTCTTGTTCAGAATGTTGTTTCTTTGTGTATGTTATTGCTTAGTCCAACCCCTCACCATTGCTTTTAAACTTTTCCAAATAAACTGCATTAGTTTCATTTGACAGATGTACGAGGGTTTAAAGGCCTTTGGGAGCAATCCAAACGAGCTAAGATGGCTGAGCTGACAGTAAGTCAGCTGATGCTGTGGTGAGTATAAGACCGTAGGATTGGTAGAAATGTTTGGGCCTGTGTAACTCAGCTGCCGCCTGCTTCTCCCTTTCTCTGCTACTTTTTTGGTTTCATTGCCAGCTGCTCTCATCCATTATAGTAGTTATGCTGGCAGACCCAACACAAGAGAGTTTTGCTGAAACAAGGGCAGTTTTGTGAACACAAGAGGCCTCTGCCCATTCCGAACTTAACTACAGTCAGCTAACCTTGGAGTTTGGATTGCACAGCTCGTCTACCCCAATCTTCTGACCATCCCTCGCTTTACTCAGGAAAATAAATCCCTATTGAAAATAATGCTAACTGTTATTTTAGGAAACAAGTTTGCCATTCCAGCTGTGCAGAACTCTAACATCTCCAATTCATTTCACATCCCACTTGTCAGTCAGCACCAGGAGCCACAAGGCATTCTAGGTCCAGAAGGTGCCATTGTTTTGTGTGGTGGCAGCCCTCAAGTGGGGTGGCAGGATTTATGACTATTCGTTTGTCCTTTTGGGAACCTTGGAGTTCCGCTCAGCTTTCTGGTGCTTCTCTCTTGTGAAGAGAAGGTGCCATGTGGTAAGTAGTTACAGAGCTGAAATGGTGATGCCCATTGGTGCTTCCCTCTCGTGTGGGGGAGGCACCATTTTGACTACTGTACTACTGGCAGTTACAGAACTGAAATGGCGACGCCCATCAGTACTTCTTTAGAGCAACTTGAAATTTCAAGGAGAGCTTCCATGCCTTGTTTTTCCTAGCAATTCACTTATAACCCACCTGCCATATGTAGCAGTCACCACTCCACTCATGGTTTTTAAAAATTTATACTGACACATCCCGTACTTTTCACCTTATTATCTCAATTACTCTTTTAAATGGCTCAGACTTAGAAAGAGAGGGGTTTTCATCACGAACTTGTGCCTGCTCTGTCCCAGTAGAACAGTACAATGGCTACACATGCTATGAAATGAAACAAGCCAAAGCTAATGAAAGAAACTGCTCCAGATGTTTGGCAATTCTCCTTTCAGACTCTTGTTCTTCAAGGCCAAGCGAGGAACACAAATGGTTAATCCCACTATTCTTTGTAGCAATAACAGTAGAGTTCGGATTCTAGTGATGAAAACAGCAGCTAAGCTCTTATTTCTGGGCTCAGGGTGGCCAAACTTCCCCCATGGAGCTTACACAGCTGTATGCATGTACAGTATATACAGCTGCGGTGCAGAACCTTCAGCCCTCCAGTTGTTTTTGGACCGCAACTCTCACAGTCTTTTGTCACTGGCATGAAATTCCAGGAGTTGCAGATTCTATATAATCAAGGGTCAGTATAATCAATATAACTGAGGCTGGACTACTTACTAGGTGGAGTAAGATAATTCTCATGAGACAGTGATGGCAGCCCCTTGGTTATTCTTCCTAGACTCCTAGCTGCTTACTGAAGAGCAGAGCTGTGTTCTTATGCCACAGAAGCAGTCCTGTTTCCCTCCTCAAAGCTTCCTGTAGTAGATGACATTATCACATTGCTATCAGTGGACTACTGAGCAGCTACCCTGATCATGAAGTGTTTCCCCCCAAGGTGCATTTCAGATGTGCTGCTGACCCCTGCAATTCCCCCAAAAGTGAAAGATTCAGCTAAATCATTTCAGGCAAAAAACAAAGTGTTGTGTTTATATACAGCTCTTAAAGCACTCTCTGGGCGGTTTACCATTTAACAGTGCAGGCTACACATTGCCCCCACCCCCAGCAAGCTGGGTCCTCATTTTACTGACCTCGGAGGGATAGAAGGCTGAGCCAACCATGAGCCCGCTCTGCAGTACAGCTGCACCATGGCTTATGTATAATTAGCTGTTCCATAGGAAAAAGAAAAAGAAAAAGTCCAGAAGCTGAAGGTGCAGAATATCGTGGGCACCAAATTCATGTAGCCTGAGTGAAAGTAGGGTTGCTTATTCTAAACTTGGAGTGAATTTCCTCTCTGGTTCAGACTGCAGCCCATGCATCGATGGGTGTTCTTCTTTCTCTGAACTAGATATGGTGGACTTGATTTAGTAGCATTTGCCAGGGGCAGCCCATACCCTGCATTACATCTAAACTGCGTGTCATAGCACATCTTCCCTCACAGACTGTTGCTACAGTGGTAGCTCCAGGCAGGATGAATCATTTTGAAATGTTCCCTCTGAATGTCTGCAAGCCCCCTAGAAAGCACAACTTTCTCTGCTGTTGGTGAAGCCGGTGTTAGCTTATTTTTGCCTCTAGCTGCTAATCAGCACAATACTTCAGGAAGAAGTGGCATAATGTGCTTATCTACACAGAACAGATTTCAAGGTGCTGGGAACCAGATACCACTGGTACAGCCACCTGAACGCCTGCTGATTGTGAAAAGTCTGCATAGATGGTTTTGGACTCGCTGTTGTAGTTCTTTGCAGGAGTCCTTTACAACAAGCCTCTTGTTTGTTGTGTTATTGATGAGAGCAGCCAGATCATCACCACAAGGCCTCTAAAGGTTCCCAAAGGTTTGTCTGACTGCCCCTTTCTGCATTGTTCGCTTATCCTGGCTCCTAGGGGCCACAGTTACTCAGGTCATCAATACCATGCAGAGCAGCAATCCCAAACCAAGTTATCATGTGATGATCTGCAAATCTCCTCTTCAAGATCTGCTAAGCATTGGGTCTTTTAAATGTCTTCTCTGGCCCTCTTTTGTCTGATGAAGAGGACTTGTCCACAAAAGCTCGCATTAAAAAATATAGACGTTTGTCTTAAGGTATTGTTGTCTCTTTTGTAACTTTTCTTTTCTCTTTACCTGTAATCCTCTGACTTGGTTTGCAGTCCAAATGCAAAAGACATCTTCCCATCCCTCCTTGTCACACTGGTCCTCCTTTCTACTTCCTTGGTTTGGAAGTGGTGACAGCAATGAGAACAGAACAAAGTGAGGCTTATTTCCCTGGCAACTTGGAACGCTTTTACAAGACCCCTAAAGTCCGCTGCAAAACACTTGCAGATCTGGAGCACAGAATTGTTTTCCCACCAGCAGCTAACTTTAAAAAAAATAAAGTACGCCCACGCCCACTTAAGCGCGCCCCAGTGCACTTTACAAGTACCTGGTCTCCGGAGGTAAAAAAATTTCCAATGCGGATTGTAAAGCTGTAGATGCCAGGCTCTCCTCTGCCTTCTGTTTGTTCTTGTTGTCCCCTACCCTTTAACAGACTGGAATCCGTACGGGGCTGCTCCGAGGCAGGCGGAGGTGAGCCTGCATTTTTTCTCCCTTTTTTTCTTCCTCCCCTCACCGCAGACAGAAGCAACAGGATGCGGAAGGGTGGGAACACAGAAAGAGGAACAAAACCCATATGATATCTGGCTGGGGGGATCCGAATTTAAGCTACCAGCGGATCTTAGGGGTTGTGTAAAAGGGCTCTTGGACAGTTCTAGGGCACCAAGGCCTTGGGATATATAATTTTCCCAGGGCATCAAACAACTTTAAAGAAACAGCGGGTGCCCTGTAAACAAAGTAAAAAAAATGTATCAAAACACCAGTCACCGAGGAACCCACCAATACTGATGGAGAGGTCTCAGACATTCTGGGACAAGTACAGATGCCTGGAAACAGAGGTTGCTCATGGTTCAACCTGGAGGACAACTTACCTCTAAATCTTATCATGGGCCTGAAAGAGGGGTACCCCGGGGTCTAAGACCGCTTTCCCACCAGAGCAAGGGAGCTGAAGAACACGCCAGAGAACGAAGTTCGAGGAAAAAGCTTTACTTCTCTGCAGAGTGGAACTCAGACAAATCTCTTTGTCGAAACTGAGCCCGCAGGCTTACGAGTGAGTGTACATTTTATACAGACAATTTTTCTGAATCCCCTCCCGCAAATCCGGTGAAAATCGGACGTGGCTACGCGAAGATATCAACGAAAAACAATATCAAAGGAAACACATTGTTTAAAATTGTTACCACCCACTCCTGTCTCATTTACAATTTATCCAAGGCGCGCCTACGCATTGGAAGTCATTAATCAGCATTGCGCGGCAGCGCCTCCTGTCTGCAGCTCCACAGGAACTGCAGGCAAACAGTGCTGAAGCGGGGAAATGTCAAACGCTCCTTTGATGCATCGAAAGGAAGCCGCTTTCCGCTTGCCCGCTATCTCTGAAAGCCGTGCAGGGTAGAGAAGGGTCGTGACAAATAACCCTGGCCCTCCTGGCCCTGATAACGGTCTTGGGGCAAGAAAAACAGGACACAGATGGCAGAGAGAGAGCGGATGAGAGGGGGGCTGAGTATGCTGAGTGTGCTGCTTTGAGTCACGTAGGCATGTGTGAAAGGAAATCAAGGGTGAATTAAGGGGCAGGGGAATGAACAAGGCTGCAGCCATTTTATGTACAATGACTGCCTATATTAAAAATTGGCATATTCCCTTCATACCCCCTCCTCTTGTTGTGGGCACTCGACAGAGCTGCCCATCTTAACAGCCTCATAGTCTTGCAGCAATGCTATGAGCTTGGGACCTGTTGTTCTGTCTACAATTCTAGCAATCACAGACTGTATAACACGCAATAAACATGGAATACATATTATAAAGAATAAAAGCATGCATAATGGAGCAATTAAAGAACCAGCTATTGTTTTCAACCATGTTTGAGGCATCAAATCATTCAGCCACTGCATTTGCAAGCCTTTCCACTCCTGAGTTGGATTGAAAGTGATCTGTCTAATTTCTGTGGCAAGTTGGGTAACAACCTTCCCTACTGGGTCAATTTTCAGACAACAATTAGTCAGATTAAACTTTCCACATACCCCATTCTCAGCAGCGAGGAGATAGTCCAACGCTAATCTGTTTTGATAAACAGCTGTTCTTATTTGATCTGTCACTGCTGCTATGGCTGTAAGTGCAGAAGTGATGCGTTGGCCTGCCAAGTCCAGGACTGCCTGTAATCTGATAATCCTGTTCAGCATATAAATAGGGGTGCGATACCCCCAGGACCCATCTGCGGCCCAACTAGCAGGTCCATAAACACACACAATCCTTTCAGAGGTCCAAATATCTCCCTCATATTCCTCTGGGTTCTTGCAGGCAAAGCCTGAGAAAGGAGTGTCATCATGCTTCCTCCTGTTTAAGGGCCCATATATTGGAGCAGCCAAGTATTGCTGAGTCTGGATTGGAATTAGAAAGAATGAGGGTTTTATGAACCCCAAGACACATGAGCCAGACCATGACTTGGGCAGGAACTCATAAGCCATGTTGCCACAGACCCAGTACATGTTTACTGGGGCCATCCACACACCTGAAGCTGCTGAGTACAAGTGAGGCAATAGTGTGGCATTAAACTTCTCTGGCTGTGGGGCATTGGACGGTGAGGTCCAGACTCCATCTTCCCAGGTACCTATGCAGGTCAAGAGGCCTACAGGCACGGTACCATTCTTAGAGAAGCAGACACGACCAACTAACTTTGATGTGATGGTCCATGTCATATTCTGGGACTGAACTCTCTTGGTGACATTGCCCATCCTTGACATGTTATTATATAATTGGGGAGGGATTTCCATGGCTTCCCAAGGCCAGTCCTCAGCAATGTTTGTGCCTCCACACACATAACAATTTGAAACACCCAATTCAGTGGCTATAGATTGTGCCATTTCCAGAAAGAGGTTCTTAGCATGCTGAGGAATTTCAAAGGGACTTTCCTTCAGCTTCTCAATGGCATTCTCCACTGACCAAGTGTGGCTCTTTTTCTGGCCTTCCCTCTCCTCCTCACGAGTAATTGTCAAGTAGGTGAGAGGATCCTTCCCTGGGCCATCTATTCCAAACCCATAAACCTGGATTTGGGGGTGTGCCTCACTGATGACAAGACTGACACGATTTCCCCCTACTCTTCTGAACTGTGACAAGTGTGCACATCCTGGGTATCCTCCTGCGGTGTGTGAACAAACACAACCCCATCCTTGGCATATTCTATTTGATCCACAGGGATCCCAAACTTCTGGGTTTCCTGCTCTGGCACATTCATGGGGGTAGCATAAATACTTATCACAGGACTTGTAAGCATTGACCCAACTGGCTGATCCACAGCGCATGCCTAGCCCCTTTCCTAGGGCGTCACAGGCATCAAACCAGATCACTGCTCTTCTGCCACTATTTTTCAGAACAGTGGTGGAGTTTATGTAGAAGAGAGACCCTCCACCCTCAGGATTGTCTCTCCTGGGCACCTTCGTCCTTGGCAATCCTGCCCAAATGGTGTACCTATACCTGTGAGGGATTTCAGGCTTATAACAAAGGAATTCTCCAGTCATGGTTTCACAGATGTGATACATCTTGTCCTGGTTAAGACATGTGGATCCTGGCTGGGGACATTCAATGGGGCGCTGAGTGTAATAAACTAGTGTATTCACCACTTTGCTCCCTTGAGTGGCTGCAACTATACAAGGCTTGCATTGTTCTAATTCCTCTTGGGCTGCTGCTGAACACAGAGGCATAATAAACAAACAAACAATAATAATGACCACTAGTCTAAACATCCTAGTAACCCCTTGCATCCTAATAGCATCAATTAGTAGCATATATAATAAGCAATCAAAGATAAAACAAGTTAAATGCAGTTTAAGGCAACTTTTCCCAAAGGCGCTGAGGCTTCTTTAAGGCTTTTGACAGCTAGCTGCGGTTTGACAGCAGTTTGACAGCTGGCGGCGGCTTTGACAGCAGTTTGACAGTTCTTCGAATGCTGGATGACAGGTCGCTTCGACTGCTGCTGCGCTACCGCAGATCGGCTCTAGTTGCGGCAATGTCCTCTAGCACTCGGAAAATAGGCTGTTTAAGGCTCAATTAAGGCAGGAAACTAGCGAATAAGCACAGTCTCGAACCAAATGAAGGCTAGTCTCGCTTTCTATTAAAGCAAGTCCGCTCTGCCTTAGCTGGAAAACCTCTGTCCCTCCTCTTGTTTTGGAGGGGGAATTTAAAGGCAAAGTGTTCAAAGGCTGTGAAGGGGAGTCAATTCTTTAAAGGAAACTCTTCAAACGCCTATGCAAGGGAAAGACCAAGATTTTTACTTTGGCTCCCCACTGTCCGGAGTCACCTTTCTGAAGACCAGTTTCAGATCATCACCCGGACTGGGCTGGACTGTCCATTCTTCTTCCTCCTCTTCTGAAGCTGCCTTCTTCACACGGGTGTGATGAATCCAAGACTTCACTTCAGCCACTTTGACAGCCGTCGGGGTTGCCAGTAACACCACGAATGGACCCTTCCAGCGGGGGCGTAGAGGCTGTTGGTCCCAATCCTTAACCCAAACCGAATCTCCTGGCTCGAACTGGTGTAGGGGCTCTTGGAGAACCACCGGTAGCCGGCTAAGCGTCCATCTATGCAAAAGAGAAAGAGAGCGGCCAAGCATCTGGAGATATTTAGCATGCGTTACAGAAGCTATACTCTCTGGGCGTATTCCATATGAAATTGGGATGGGTCTGCCATACACTAGCTCAAAAGGTGAGATGCCTGTCTTACTAGAGGGAGTGGTTCTGCATCTAAAAAGGGCAATGGGCAGCATTTCTACCCAACTCCTGCCAGTCTCTTGAGTAAGTTTAGACAGGTGGCTCTTTAAAGTCCTGTTCATCCTCTCAACCCGACCTGAGCTCTGGGGCCGGTATGCCGTATGCAGGTTCCACTTGATGTTTAAAGCCTTAACGAGACCTTGGAGCACCTGATGAATGAAGCTGGGACCGTTATCTGAAGAAAATGAACGGGCCATCCCATATCTGCAAATGTAATCCCTTAAAAGGACCCTAACCACCTCACTTGCCCTCTCAGTCTTGGTTGGAAAGGCTTCAGGCCACCCTGAAAAAGTACACACTAATACAAGCATGTAACGATAGAGTCCACATCTAGGTAATTCTGTGAAGTCTATTTGTATATCTTCAAAGGGTTCTTTCCCAGAGTACTGAATTCCTGGGGGTGGCAGGTGCCCTGCCCTTGGGTTGTTCCTTTGGCAGAGGACACACCTGCGGGACATGTTTGAAGCCAGCTGGCGTAACCTAGCTATATACAAATAGGGACTCAGGTGTCGATAAGCCACTTCCGGTCCTTGATGTGTACTCTCGTGGTGACTTTGAACCACCAGCCGTGCCATGCCTTCTGGCACCCACAACTGTCCACTGGGCAATTTGTACCATCCCTATGGAGTCTTGTCAAGTCCCTCATCTGCTGCAAACTTTTCCTCTGCTGATGAATACTGAGGCAAAGTTGGGGGAAGAATGTCAATTGGAATGAGACTCAATTGCATGTCACTATATGTGTCATTCTGTTCCTGGGCTGCTTGCTTGGCAATCCGATCTGCCAACCTATTCCCTCTTGCTTCTAGGGAGGGACCCACTTTATGGCCGTGGCAGTGAATCACTGCTACTTCCTTTGGCAGCCATACTGCATCCAAAAGCTTCAATAAAACCTCAGGGTGTGCCACAGGAGACCCCTCAGAAGAAAGGAGCCCCCTTTCCTTCCAAATTGCCCCATGTGCATGCAATGTCAAGAAAGCATATTTGGAGTCAGTGTAAGTGTTGATCTTCTCTCCCTCTGATAACTCCAGTGCTCTAGTGAGGGCTATCAGCTCTGCCAACTGGGCTGATGTATTTGGGGGTAGCTGCTTAGATTCGATTACTGTGTCCTCCAGTTCCACAATGGCATATCCTGCCTGCCTTTTCCCATTGATGACTGAGCTGCTGCCATCCACAAACCAAGATCTCCACTGTGGATGGGGAGTGTCACGTAAATCTGGGCATGATGAATAGGTTTCATCCATGACTTGAATACAGTCGTGGGAGGCTGGCTGATCACTAATTGGCAAGAGGGTTGCTGGGTTCAAACCCTCTGTGGTTTGGAACGTAAGACCTGATCTTGAAAACAGCTTTTGGCACTTTGTCATGGCAGCCTGAGATAGGTGATAGCCTCCCTTTGCGTCTAACAGGGGCAAAATGGCATGTTTTGTGACGCAGACCGTTGCTTGTCCAAAAGTGAATTTATCTGCCTTCTTTAAAAGGGCAGCCAAAGCCACCACACCTCGCATGCAAGGGGGAAGTCCCCTTTCTGCTGGGCTCAAAGTCTCTGACAGGTAAGCCACAGGTTGCTGCCAACTCCCCAGCTTCTGGCACAAAACTCCCTTGGCAATGCCTTGCTCCTCATCCACATATAAGCTGAACGATTTGGACGGGTTTGGAAGACCCAGAGCAGGTGCAGTGATTAGAGCCTGCTTGATTGCTTTAAAACTTTCCCTTTGATCAGGTCCCCAAACGAATTCATCAGTCTCTTTGCCTCTTAAAGCCATATTCAAGGGTTTTGCTAGAAGACTGAAGCTGGGAATCCAAATTCTACAGAACCCAGCAGCCCCTAAAAAGCCTCTGAGCTCTCTCCTGTTCTTAGGCTCAGGAATTTGGATAATTGATTGCTTCCTTTCATCGCGCAATTGACGCTTGTGCCGTGAGATGTCAAAACCTAAATAGTGCACAGTCTTTTGACAGATCTGAGCCTTCTTTTTGGTTACTCTGTAGCCTGCTGCTGCTAGATGGTTCAGTAAATCAACTGTAAGCTGCTCACATTCTTCCCTGGTTGGCGCCCCAGCCAAAATGTCATCAACATATTGGAGAATTACTTGCCCTGGCTTCCTAGGGAAACTTGCCAGGTCCGATGCCAAGGCAGAACCAAACAAAGTTGAGGAGTTTCTGAATCCTTGTGGGAGTCTCGTGGGCATTAGTTGGATTTTTGTGCCTGTTCTAGGGTCTTCCCATTGAAAAGCAAAGATGGGCTGACTCTGGGGGGCTAGCCTGCAGCAGAAATAGGCATCTTTTAAGTCTAAGACAGTGAAGTAAGCAGCTTCCGGCGGAACTAACGAGAGAATTGTATAAGGGTTAGGCACGCTCTGATGGAGAGGCACAACTGCCGCGTTCACCAATCTCAAGTCCTGAACCGGACGGTAACTCCCATCCGCCTTCCTGATTGGGAGAAGGGGCGTGTTCCATTGTGATTGACAGGGGACCAGAATGCCATAGTCTATCAGTCTCTTAAGGTGGACCCAAATGCCTTCCGCTGCCTTTCTTCCTATCGGGTATTGGGGAATCGATACTGGCCCTGCAAATGGTTTAAGTTGCACTACAATAGGGGGAATATTCCGTGCCATGCCTGGTGGGTTACCCTCAGCCCATGCCTCAGGGTTAACCTTGTTCAAAAAGTCTTGAGATAACTGGGCTGGCTCTTCCTGGACCATCATCAATCGCCATCTCTCTCTTAAGGGGTATTCCAAACACAACTCTCCTTCTAACTCTCCATTTTCTGTGGTCATGTGGATCTCTCCTTTGGGAGTAAAGTGAATTTGCGCCCCCAACTTAAACAGCAAATCCCTGCCCATCAAAGGGACTGGGCAGTCGGGCATATGCAGGAACTTGTGTTTAACTATCTGCCCTCCTAGTTTGCAGGTGACTGGTTGCATGAAATAGGCGCGCTGTGCCTTTCCTGTAGCTCCCATCACACTAATTGAAAGGTTCCGATCCAAGGGCTTGACTAGCTGGGGAATAACTGAATGGCTTGCTCCCGTATCCACAAGAAATTGCAGTGATTTATTCCCCGCTTGCATCGTAATTAGGGGCTCCCGGGAGCCAGAGCCCTTTTCCTGTCAAAACTGACTGTCTTCCTCCAGAGCCATCACGTTTTGGTAGGGTGGGGTCCATGCTGGTCCCTGTCCTCTTTGGGGGGCTTGCTGCGCTTGACTTGGCTGTCGTGGGGCTTGACTATTTGGCTGGAATTGCCCTCCTTGTCCTCTGTTTCCCTGGAAGTTCCCTTGCTGTGTAAAATTAAAGGGACCTTGCTGCTGGAATTGATTGTAGCCAGAGGCTTGTGGCTGCCAGGGGCGCCTTGGACCCTGATTGACACTTCCCCTCTCCTGGTTTTCGGGGTTCAGGTAACAATCCTTGCGCCAATGTCCCAGCTGGCCACAGAGAGCACATTGATTTCTCATTAATGGCCCTCGTGAGCCCCCTGAAGCATTGAATTTGCGGGGGTCGGAAACCTGATTTAACGCCATGACTTTCCTGGCTTGCATCTTGCTTTTTGGGGTGCTCTGATCTTCCTCCCTATTATTAAACTTGGTCTGAGCAAGCTGAAGCATCCAATTCAAAGATTGGCCCATAAAGTTCACCTCTTTTTGGATTCTTTTTCGTATATCTGGGGCACTCTGTGCAACAAAAACAGTTTTAACTATGCCCTCCATAGCAGGGTCCTCTGGATTAATTGGAGTGTACCTTCTAAATGCTTGATATAATCTGTCCAGATAAGCGCCTGGAGATTCATCAGCTTTTTGAACAATGTCATTCACCCTTGCCATGTTAATTTTCTTCCTGCCAGCAGCCCTGATGCCCTGCAAGATGGCCGTATGGTAGTTTCTTAGAGCTGTGCGCCCTGCATCCGAGTTATAGTCCCAATCAGGTGGTGTAGTGGTAGGAACTGCTGCTTCTGCCTGTGCCTGATTGTCTCCCATTGCTGTTCTAGATTTTCTAGCCTCCTCGAAAATCTTTCGGGTTTCCTCTGAGTTAAATAACCCCTTAACTAAGTGTTGAATGTCCTCAAATGTGGGCATGTACACATTGAAAATACTAGACATCATTTCAAAAACCTTATCTGGATCCTCCTCCAAGCTTGGAAGAGTGTTTTTCCAGTTAATTATGTCTGAAGAAGTGAAAGGGAGATGCTGCATTGTGAAACTTCTTGGCTGGTTCGGTACCACTGGGTCATATACACGCCTTAGGGGCATCACTTTTGCCTGCTCTTCAATCTTCCTCTGCTCAATGAAATTCTCATGCTTCCTGGCTGCATCATACGCCCTTAAAAGGTACCTCTGCCTCTTTGCCCAGTGTTTCTCTCCTGCAGCTTCCAAGGCATAATTTCCCACTTCCATCACGGATTCCTTGTACTTTTTTTTATCAATTCTGCCACTCTCTGATAGTCATCTTCGCCCCATTCCTCATTTCCTCTGTCTAAAACGAAATTCTTCCTCAGTCTCCTCCTCCTCTTCATCCCCATCTTTCCTGCCTTTTTCTCTAGGTTTGCTTCTTTCCTTAGGGACTTCATCTGAAGGTCCTGGTTGAGGAGATTCCTCATCTTTGGGGGGGGGCCCTCCTCCTGCTCCTGCTGTGGGGAGTTGAGCTGGGGGTTGTGCAGGGGGTGCTGCTGGATTTCCAAGGGGAGCTGCTGCATAGGGAGGCGGGGGCACAAGGATATCGTAATCCTCTGGACGGGTCTCTAAAACGGGTCCCTTTTTCTTTAGAGCTAGCAACTTCGCTTGCGGAGGCAGCTCTCTACAACATTGGACCCATGAAGGATTTCTCTTCACGTTCCCCTTCCAGACTTCAATGTAGGGAATTTGTTCAGGGTGATTTTTAAGGATTTTCAGCCACAGCTGCCTAATGATGACTTCATTAAAAGATCCCTCTGGGGGCCAATTTTCCTGAAGAAGGGGCCATTCAATTTGGCAAAGAGTTTGCATTCTTTCCGATCGCATCTTGATACCAAAGTCAAAGTTTCTTATTGCAGCGTGCCAATTCAAAAGGAAACAGTCCAAGGGGGTTGCTGGCTTGCTCGGTTTCTGCCCCATGGTTTTTATTTCCTGATCTTAGGGGAATTTCTAGAGACTACCCGCACACTGCTGCGTGACTCGCACCTAAAAGTATTCACACAAGCACACGTACACTCGCTTCTGACACCGACTCCGAAAGTCGCCTTTCAAGAGAACTGCAGATGTCCACAGACGCTCGGTCAAAGAGGCTGCTACGCCCCCACCTTCCACTCTCTCACAGATTCATTGAGTCACGCAACCTCTCAAATCACCCACAGTTTCCCAGCCTCCCAACCTAACTAGCGCCCAATGCCTACCCAAATCTTATTAATCTCTAACTAAAACATCAACAACCAAAATTGCTTCTTTTCCACCACGCTCCAAGAGGGTCTCCCGCCCCTCACTCAAACTCCTGAAGAGTCAGAGCACAGCTCTCCTCCCCTTTCAAACCCAAAATCACCACTTCAGCAACCCTTTTACACACGAGGAGGTCACCTCCCACCTTCGGGGATCCCAGAGACACTCTCCTTCCCCCCACGGACCGGTCCCAAACCTTACCAAATCGTCTTCAAAGCTCTCCCCAGCCGGCAACTTCGATTTTTCCTCCCGAGCAGTCCGTCTCCGCCTCACGCCGTGAGAGAGTCCCTCCCTCGAAATGGAGGGTGCGCGCTTGGAAGTCTCCGCAAGACGCCAGGCTGTTCGGCACCCACTCGGTCTGGCCTCCCTGCTCAAAAGAAGGGGGTATCCCGGACACGAGCCCCCAGAAATGAAGGAGGGGTACCCCGGGGTCTAAGACCGCTTTCCCACCAGAGCAAGGGA
>JAHTLZ010000015.1:48829859-48893450 GCA_023846285.1 Phrynocephalus versicolor | reverse complement strand
TCTATCTCTCAAAAAAGAAGTCCAGTAGCCATGACTCAACTCCCAGATAAACGCACCTGGATGACTGAGAATCTTCACAGACGTATAAACATACACACCCCACACGTAAACATGGACTAGCCCCATTTGGTCCTAGGGGAGAAGGGTTAGATTTCTCCTTGTCAGACAAAATGTTTGAAGTCCCGTTTTAAACTGTAAATGAAACATTTACAGAAATAAAGGAAACATTTACAGGAAACCTCTTCTATGCAAACTCAATTATGATACAGGACTCATTTGTTTTGATAGAATAAAGTTCATGAAATAGCAAATATTTGAAATACTAGCCTTATATTAAATGCTCCCTCATTCCCTCATTTCCTTCCTGCTAGGTTGCTAGGCTGCAGCGATAAAAACATATGCCTTTTGAACAGTTTTATAGAAGCAGAAGATGCTGCAGCTGTGAAGAGAGAAATGAACATAAGAATGGTTTTACTTAAACAGATCAAAATCAACTACTACATGCAGCAATCTGTTCAAAGAGGGGCCATTCCAATGAACTTTAAAGGCAGAGCATGGCTCCCCTTGGTGTATGTGAGGGGTCAAGCAATAGTGAGCCGTCTGAGAGAGCACCTGCAGAGTGGAAGATTGAGGAAGAGACTGAAAAGAGAGAGATCACAGTAGCTTTGAGAGAAATTAGTATGAAAGAGCAGAAGAATGTAAATAAACCTGATGAAGAGGTATTGTGGGTAGCGGAGGATGCGCGCGAGAAAGGTGACAGGCACGCGAGCGAGAGTGATGAGTGGGTGGAGTCTGAGGGCGGAGCCGTGAGAGGTGACAGTTGGAGGCGACCAGTAACTGACAGGAGCTGTCAGACAGGGAACAGCTTCTCTCAGGAGGAGGAGAAGAAATGGAGAAAGAGAGAGCCTGAGGAATTCAGGTGGTCAGTCCAGGTCAAACCTCTAAGGTGGCCAGAGACCAGTGAAAAGTTCCAGGCAGAATGGAGAAAGCCCAACCCAGAGAATCCAGTCGCACAGTGGGCAAGACACCCGTGCTGCGGCACTCAATTCCTGGGGCGGAGGACGGTCGGTCGCCCTTATTGCTAAGGGGATTGATTCAAGAATACAGTCCGGTTCAGTTAGATTTAGAAGAACCTTTATTTGAACCTGTTAATTTTGTCTAAGTTACTGAAACAAGCACAAGTGCCTGAAGAGAATGTATCTTCAAGTTGTTATGCAGTTCCTGTTAATAAAAATCCATTCAATGTTCAATCGCAACCTGACTCAGACTTCATTTATGGATCAGAACCGACCCTAGAGAGGATCGAACCCTTACAGTATACATTCCCACTTTTACTGTATTTAGTGATATACTGCCTCTGCAAGTGGAGAATCATACAGCCTTCCTATCTGGTCTCCCTACCAACATTTTCATTCTTCATTGGGGTTGGTTGTTGCAATAGAAAACAGCAGCATCTTTTAATGCCATTTAGCCATAAAGAGGCGCATGGGATAGGCTAAATAACTGCATATATCCTATATGACACCCGCTGGCCCCAAGGCTTGGTGCTATGTGGGGTACACCAGTCCACAGAAAGGAAAGCACACTCTGACCTTCAGCATTGCTCAGAAGACCAAGGGCCACTGGGAGGAAGGTGTGCTGTCTGCTCCCAAAAAGTTTGTCCATGGTAAGTGAAAGGCCAGAGTTGACCCATCCAATAGCCAAAAGATACAGCTGCAAGAAACTGGCTTCCCTGGTCTCTGTCAGAAAGAACATTGGGGACTGCAAACTCAAAGAAATGCATGCATCCAAAGGATGACCTCCCCTGAAAAACATCAAGGCAAGGAGAAAACCAACCTGTCCCACATTCCTTGGGGGAAAGGAAGGACATCTTGACAGACAGAACCGCTGGATAGCTCAATGGTTTAGGTATCTGGCTGTGGAGCCAGAGCTTCAGAGTTTAATTCCCTACTGCACTTCCTTGACAGGAGCTGGATGTAACTACGCATAGTAGTTTTATTTTATTGGTCATTGATGTTGGTTTTTATCCTTATTGTAAACCGCCCAGAGTTCCGTCTGGAAGATGGGTGGTATAAAAATAAAATAAAATAAAATAAAATAAAATAAAATAAAATAAATAATAGGGTCCCTTGCAGCCCAGCAATTCTAAGACGCTGCTGCTGCAGCTGCTGACACTGCTGACAAACATACGGGAGAGCCAACTGCCCTGAGAACACAGAACTGAAGGGAATCTCGCCCTGCCCGGAGGATGAAGGGCTTTGGAATTGTGAGTGTGTAGATATGTGAATAGTGCTTGGAAATGTTATTATTTGGAGTTACTGTACATTGTGCAGAGTCTTCAAGCTACATGGTCACCGGTTATACTGTCTGGGTTACTCTGGGAGTTGTCCTTCTAACAAAGAACTTCTCCAAGCTCTGTTTGTGAGTCGGGAGAGAGATTCACATGTTTTCCTGTTTATGGCATGTTGTTAGCAGCCCCCTGAATTCATTTATGGGGTGCAGTGGTTTAACTCTAAATCCCATGAAGAAGAGGGAGAAATGTAAAATAGCAATTAAAGGGGAACCAGTTTTTTGTGTGTGAAACCTTTACATGCAAATTGTAACATACTTTTTCGGAGTTCGTTGGCGATGCCATTTCACGGGCAGAAATGAAGAGATCTTCTAGAAGATATAATTAGTGCAAGTTGGAGATAAGCAGGTTCCCCACACTGAAAAATTTGCAATGCAGATGGCTAATTAGGAGTGCTTAAGTTTAAATTACAGCACTTAGCTGAATATGTTTGGATGATCATTGAACTGAAAAATAGTTTTCCAACGGAATTGCAAAACACACCACACAATAATACGCTGAAAGTTTTATTACAAGATTTAAGGTGAAGATATGGTGTTTCATGCTATATGTTAAATGTGCTTAATTCTGTCTGATCCAAACGTCATTTCAGTGTGTAGTAGAAGGGACTTTTCAGAAATGTGAGATCTTATCGGTTTAACAATTCACTTTATCTTCCTTGGATTAATGCATGTTGTCAGTTAAGATTTAGGCACCTGCCAAATGCAGTAAAATATGTGCGGTGCACATGATGCAGTCAAGTTTTAAACACCTTTAAGGCTGCAACTCCAGACGATTCCTGGCATCAATCCTGACACCTTTTTCCTGGTATGTGAGATATTTAAGGAGTGCTTTTATTTTTGCCACCCCACATATTTTCCCTGGATGAGCCGAGATTTGAACCCAGGGCTCCTGATTTCCAGTCCATTACTCTACCTATGACACATATTTGCTTCTTGATGGTACTTGTGGTGGTCAGCCTTTTGGAGTGCTCAGTACAGAGTAGTAAAAGGTTTCACCTCACTCTAGCACAGGCCCCCAGTCATCTCACGGGCCATTGACCTGTACCACTTTAGCCTCGAGTTTTGCTGCCAGCCACCATTCAGAGTATCCCAGTTCAATAACTGAGTCCCAGACAAGATGTAACGTGGTAAAATAAAAGGAATGTTTATCGAATAGAGAAAGATGTTGACTTCAAGTTTACTTGTACAGTGGACCCCTGTATAACAAGCAGTTTGTTTAACAGAAAATCCACTTTAAAAGGAACACATTTCCAGAAATAGGGGGAAATCCCTTAACAAAATTGCCTATGGGGCAAATCCATACAACAGAAAAACAGTTGCAATTGGGGATTGATCCATTTTCAATCCATTCCTATGGGAAATTTGTACAAAGGAAAATTTGCTTAACAGAATTGCATTTGGAACGAATTAATTCATTTATACAAGATACCACTGTATGCAGTTATTTAATGTTACACAAAGCAGTTCACTCAAATACTGTTTTTAGTTCCCTCAACCAAACTTGACGGTATCCCTAACTGTCCGATCTCTTCATGATATTTCAGTGCCACCTGTGCTATCTTGGACTCTTGGGAACTGCAGCTTAATATTATCTAGACAACTGCTGTTGTACGCACCAAACTCTTTCCCATTGTATTTTTATTTTTTATTTTTTTAGATTTAATGATGCTTGACGTTGTCACAATTGTGGTCTTTCTCTGCATAATAGTGATTTTAAAGTTTGCATTCCTCTTGTGCAGGGTCATTTATGATGTCTCTGACACTCGAGACATGTTAAACATGGTTTCCTTTCCTTGCAGGAGGGGTGGAATGAAGCCATTGCTTCACTGGCAGTGGTCCACTTTCATAAAGCGAAAATGCCTCCCCAAAATGGAAACGTTGGAGGCAACAAGATTCATGAAAGCATGGGAGAGAAACCAGTGGTGGGCCAGATGCTCATGGACTGCTGTGCTCCCCAGCCCTAGCCAGCATAACCGATGCTGAAGGATAATGGGAGTCCTCCATCATCTCCATGGTCACATGGTATTTTGTACCATATCCTGTGTTTGAGTGAACCTGGCTTTCTGAATTAGTTGTGCTTTGCCCAATGCAAGGGAAAACTCAGCAATACTCTGGAACCTAAGCAAGTCTATTTAGAATAGGCTAGACCCAAAGAAAGGCGAATCAGGGATTCCTCCACAATGGTGCCACGTAGACCCCAACACATTTAACCCTGATTTTATGCTATTCTGCTTCCTTTCTCTCACAGTTGGGAGAAATCACCTGTCTGTACTACACACCTTAGCATTTCCTAATCAGCAAGGCCATTCTGGATGTTGGGTTACTGGGACATGCAGCATAAAAAGTGACTTTTCCACACTCAGCTTTATCTAAATAGGGATATGAGCCTGTAGTAGGTCACTTGCGCTCCCTGCTCTTAATAACTCCAAGTGGAAGTCTTCCTAGCATGTGCCTAAACAGCTTCCATTTTAAGCAGTGGGGCAGAGAGTTGCTTAGGTCTGACAGGGTTGTCCCCACTGGGTTTGATTAGATGCTGGATATTAGAAGAATTCAGTGCATGGTTAGTGACTGATGATAGCTCATTTATTCATGCATGCAAGAGTAAGGGGTAGGTGGGTATGTATGAAGGAGACCTCTGTATTCCTTTGTTGTTGTTAAGTTCATTCTTGAATATATACAAGTTTCCATTCAATCACAGTCATTGATTTGTAGTCAGCTTTTGAGAGCCCAACAAAGCATCCTTAAGCGCATATTCTTTCAAGAAAAAAAAATCTCTGTAAGGGACTCGTCGTTGAAGGAGATGCTTCTGGCAGCCCTTTAAACTGTCCTCATTGCAGAATATTTTAACATAATGGATGGCAACATTTATATGCAACATCTGGATAAAATTATACAAGCAGGCGCTCAGCATTCTGTGACAAGTTATTGGGAAAACCACAACCAAAGACAAGGTTTCTCCTTTGTTCTTATCCGATGTATCTGTGAAGGTGCCAAGATGGAGAGAAAGGCCTCTCTTGAAGACCTTAGCACCCAAACTGGCTCATAGTGGGAGATAAGGTTTTTGAAGTTATTTAGACCAGTCCATTCATTGGTTTTTAGGTTTAAGCCAGCAGTTTGAGTTGTGCCCAGAAACTGACCAGTTGTCTATGGAGATGGTGGAACAAAAGTGTTATGTAATCCTTGTAACCAGACCCAGTTAGCAATCTAGCTACTGCAGTTTAGACCTGTTGAAGTTTCCAGTGAGTTTCATTTGGTAGCCCCATATGAAGCATATTACAGTAATCCATAAGTGACTATGGTTTGTGTCACAGTGGCCAGAGTATATCTTTCAAAATATGGTCATAGTTGGTGCACTAGTTTTAACTGTGCAAACGCACCCCTGGTCACTGCTGAGACCTGAGCATCTAGGCTCAAGGATGAGTCCAGGAGCACCCCAAGCTGTGCACCTCTTTGTTCAATGGGAGGGCAATCCCATCCAGTACAGGCTGCATCCTCTTTGATTTACCAGAAGCACCTCTGTTTTGCCTGGATTAAGTTTCAATTTATTCACACGCCTCCGGTCCATTATTGATATCAAGCACTGATCTAAAGCTGTAGCACCTTCCTTGGATCCAGGTGGCAAGGATAGAGTTCAGTGCCATCCGTATACTGGTGACCCCAAACTCCAAAACTCCAGATAATCTCTCCCAGTGGTTTCATGTAGATGTTTAATAGCATAGGAGACCAAAGAGAACCCGGAGGGACCCCACAGGCCAGTGGCCAGGGTGGTGAACATGAATTCCTTAGCACCATCTTCTGCATTCTCTCTTCCAGGAAGGACTTGAGCCACTGTAAAACAGTGTCCCAAACTTCCATTCCAGGGAGCCAGAATAACAGAATACAGTGGTACCTTGTATAAAGGAATTAATTCGTTCCAAATGAAATTATGTTAAGCAAATTTTCCTTTATACAAATTCCCATAGGAATGCATTGAAAGCAGAGTAATCCCATTTTTATGTTGTACGGATTTTCCCCATAGGCGATTATGTTAAGCAAATTTCCCCTATCTCTGGAATTTTTTATGTTGTACAAATTTTATGTTATACAAGTTGTTTGTTATACAAGAGTCCACTGTAGCTGGTTTTTGATGAGTATGGTAGGCACAGGCAGCCTGTGGTCTGAGCAGAGGTGGTGCCTCACCCAAAATTATGGGTCAAGGCTCAACCCAGAATCATCCAATATAAGTAATCTTTGTGCTTAGCAATAGCATTCACCAATGCACTTTCCCAGTAACACTTAGGAATGGCTAGGAAACTAGGAACAGGAAGGGAAGGAAACTCATTAACAGATTGCATTCATGCTGGTGTTTGTTTTGCCTCTTAAACCCAGATCAATCCATGAGCAGTTTAGAGTTAAAGGCCCTGCTAGTTCATAGGGCAATCCTAGATTGCTTTAAGAACCTAAGAACCTAAGAACAGCCTTGCTGGAACAGGCCACAGCCCATCCAGTCCAGCATTCTGTCTCACCCAGTGGCTCACCATTTGCTTCAGGGTATTTCCAAGCAGACGTCTTCACCTGCTTACGATTCCCTGCAAATGGCATTGAGAGATATCCTGCCTAATTATCTCTCCAACCCAGAGGTTGTCCTTAGGCATCCATAATGATAGCCATTGATAGTATGATACCCTTATTCTCCATGAACTTGTCTAATCCTTTCTTAAAGCTGTCAAGGCTGACAGCTGTCTCCTTCTGGCAAGGAGTTCCACATAAAAACTCATGATTAAAGGATTTCTGTGCCTGTTTCATTGGTGGACTGGTGAACTCCTAAAACATCACTACACAAATGTTATTTTCTGTAGATGAAAGCAATGGTGACCTTTTGGGTAATATTTTCTGGTTTTAATATTTAATAGCAACAATAACAGCAACAACGGCAACAACTTCATATTGTACTTCTTACACGGTTCATCCCATGTACCAGAAATGCTGAGAAGAAGTAACAACAATAACTTTTTGTCATATTTTCTAATATCATTTGCAATATTTTGTCATAAAGCAAATAAACAAAGCATAAATAGAAAGAAATAGCAGGTGATTCTATTTGGGGCAAGAAAACTGGGCTACAACAGTCCTGAAGCATTGGTTCTATTGGCCCTTTCATGTCCAATAGTTAAAGAGAGGACCTGAATCACAAATAAGCTTCCAGAGAGACAACCTGCATCCTTAATAAGCTGCCAGATCTGGCCTTGAGTGAACCCATTGCCTCCCGATTCTCCCTGTCAACCTGCAGGACTACTGATAGGCACCTCTGTTGCTCAGACAAGCATTCTCTCTGTACCTTTTTCCCTCTGCCAACCACTCTGTGCTTTCTAATGAGCAGTCCACGAAAAGGGGGGAGGGAGGGAGGGAGGGAAGAATCAGACAGCAGCAGCAACTACAGTACACACCAAGCAGCTCAGTGAGCTTTAGGGACTGAAGATGATCAGGCCAAGTGAAGGTGAGCACTAGTACTGTAGGACCCCCACATCCACTCATTCATTATCCACTGATTCAGTTATCCACGGTTGGCAGAGGGAAAATAGTAACATAATTTAGCAGCCGCAAAGCAAGCTACTGTCACAAAGAGCAGCTGTCAAGCAAGCTACTGTCATAAAACAGCAACCATAAAGCAAGCTACCGTCACAAACAGCAGCTTTAAAGCAAGCCACTGTTGCAAAACAGCAGCTGTAAAGCAAGTTACTATCACAAAACAGCAGTTTTGGGGACATTTTTGCGTTCTCTCTTATCCACAGTTTTCATTATCCACAGGAAGGCTTGGAACCAATCCCCAGTGGATACTGGGGTCCTACTGTACTGCAAACAGATTCTGCTGGAGAGGGAAAACACACTCTTTGAGTCTCCCAGTTGTAGCATTCACTGTTTCATCTTGTCCTTTCATTCTCTGAGCAATCCAGTTAGGAGGCACTGGAAGTCATTTATGGTGCTGTGCTCGAGGCAAGTAGTACGGCTTCATTATTAGATTAATTTATTGCAAATCCTGCACATCAACTGCAAGACTTCTTTGATCAACCAGGACACATGAAAGCAGTGGATTCTTTCCGATATCAGGACTAATCCCACAATGAGAATGGCAGATGGAGGCATTCCATTCTTCACAGTTTCAAAGGAAAAATGGCTCTTCTAAGATGTGGCCTGTGGCTGGACATGGAACCTTTATTTATTTATTATTTATTTATTTGTTACACTTTTATACCACACCATCTTCCATAAGGAACTCTGGGCAGTTTACAGATTTAAAAAGAAAACATCAGATAAAACAGCCACATGCATCAAGGCTTAGTTTCTTTTCTTCAAAGCTATTGTCTGAGCCGTGTACAGATGTTAATGAACTTAGTACGTTGGGAACTGAAATTATAACTTTCTTGGCCAACTAGCCAACATTTCTTTTATTAGGGGACAGGCCTTGAGGCCTCTCACTGTGAGAAATGGAAATATTTTATTTTCACATTTTATGTAATGTACTCTGAGCATAGACAGACTGCTTATGTTTGGTGCAGCAGGGACAAAGAGATCGGCTGGCTAGAAGTTGCATTCCAGGATGAACTTTTTTTCTCACCTTGAGGCCCAGTGTTGGTCCACATGCCTTCTTGACACTTTGTTGGATGGAGGCTGGTACCACCCGACCGAAGGTAGAGTGAAATTGTAAGATGGGAATACAGACTGGGTGTGTGTGGTTTAAATGCTTGAGAATTAGAATGAGCAAATCAGAAAGGGTGCACCTCTTTCTTTTATCCAATGGGAGTTTGGAGGGAGGAACTTTGGCAGCACAGTGGGGGCTAGTCAATAAAAACTCTTGGAAAGCTGTCCCTGGGTGCGTGCCTCTTTGATAAACACCCGTTATTGCAATAATGTTCATAAATATTGCTGTTTTACTGAGTAACTCTCCAATCAATTTTATTATCCTAATTCTTATCCAGAAATCTTAATCTTGAACCAAAGAGGAGCACGTTTTAGGATTTTGTATTCAAATACACCGGGCATGGGCGACATATAGCTAGTGAGCTGAACAGGTTCCCCCCCAAGGGGCCAGGAGTTACCTTGTAACATTTTTAGACCCCTAGGCTTTACACATTTTTTAAAAATCATAATAATAATTTGAGGGGAAAGGTGTTTCAAAATATCTCTTTGTACTATGTCTTGAGGGGGCCTTGGAATTCTTATGGTTATCCTATTATGGCCTAATTTTTTTTTTAAAAAAAATCTTTTTAATTTTGTTTGCCACTAGAGGGTACTCTCTTTTAAGTTTGGAGAGCAAGTGGCACATCTGTTATTTTGTCTACACATCCTAAGAACTCCTGTTTGCCTTCTGCATTGACAGAGCCAGAAAAGATGCAGAATGGGGAAGTTAATATGGCCAGCTTTATAAAACTACAGTATGTAGGATATGAATACTGAATGACTCTGAACTCATGGGGGTTCAGTACAAATAACACAAAGTACAGTAGTTGTTCACAAAACACAGTCATGTTGGCTTCTAAAAGATGCCATGATTGGTAGCCCTTCACCAATATACGGTAGGCGGTTTGAAAAGGTTAGACTATTTACAAAGAATAAGGGTATTAAATTGGCCTCTGCTAGTTATTTTGGATCCTATCCTGGAGGCAACAGTGCCTCCCAGCAGCAGCTGCTGGGAGTCACAGGAGAGATGGCACTGTTGCTTTCATGTCCTGCCTGTCGGTTGCCCAAGTGGCCATTGCAGGAAGAGAATGCTGACATGAATAAAAATTGAGAGCTCTTTTTTTTTAATCCACTTGCATTTAGAAAAGGGGGGAAATAATCACTTTCTAATTATGCAATGAGGAAGCAACTCGAGAGATTTCTACCTGCAAATACATAGCAAAGTTGTCTATGGCACATACTTCTGACTTATTTATTTATTTATTTATTTATTTATTTATTATTTGAGTATTTTACCATGCCTTTCTCCTTGGAAAGTACCCCAGGTGGCTTACAGTAACAAGGGACTATATACAGTCCAGTACAATTAAGACATGCTCATGTTTGAGAACAGGGAATTGAGGGACATCTTACAGCATTAAAAGACAACATTAAAGCTATAAGAGAATGTGAGCAGTTAAAGAGAGAGTAAAAATTCTATGTAATCATGCACGGTAGACCATCTGAAAAGGAGATATAAACATGAATAATATATAAACATGAGGTTATAAACACAAAGTAAACTACTTCTTATAATATTAAATAACTTACTGTCAATAGTGGAGTCCTTTAAGTTTTTAGGTACTATTATGTCTCAAGATTTGAAATGGTCATCTAACATTAAGAGTATTATTAAGAAAGCACAACAAAGAATGTTTTTTCTGTGTCAACTTAGGAAGTTCAGGCTGCCAAAAGAACTGTTGATTCAATTTTATAGAGGTGTTATTGAATCTATCATCTGTTCCTCTATAACTGCCTGGTTCAGTTCTGCAACTAAGCAGGACAGATATAGACTTCAACGGATAATTGGAACTGCAGAAAAAATTATTGCTACTAATTTGCCATCTATTGTGGAATTGTATACTACACGAGCTAAAAAAGAGGGCAATGATATACAGATTCCACACACCCTGGTCATAATCTGTTTCAGCTGTTACCCTCAGGATGATGTTTTAGGGCATTACATACTAGGACAACTAAGATACAAAGACAGCTTCTTTCCAAGTGCTATCAAACTGTTGAATAAGTAATTTTTCTTTTCATTTTCTTTTTCTAAATAATAGGTTATATTGTGTTGTTGTACTGTGTTTTTATTGTTGAAAATATTATTCTTATATTCTGATTTTGATTCTGATTCTGATTCTGACATGAGGTTATAAACATAAAGTCTATGTAATCATGTATGGTAGATTCATATAAAGACACACAATAGGTAGACTTGGCATGTAAAGCATTGCTCATGCCTATTCAGAGTATTTAAGAAAAGAGGAACCAGTCAGCCACTATTACATTTCTGCTAGAAATGAGCATTGGCATTAAGATTTCAAATACATGCTTTTGCCTCTGTCCTAAAATATTACATGGGAGCAGTCTCATTTCCACACCTGGGGTGGGGGTGGGGGGCCAGACTTTGCTCCATGTAGGGATATCCACCAAGTTCTGGAAGAGCATGCCAGTGCTCAGGGACTTTCGTCTCCTCTCCCGGTATCTTCTTTTACATTATGGTAATTATTCTTTAAAAACCATAAATAAATAATAAGGTGATTGATCAAAGGCTAGATTTCTTGCTGTGCTGTGGAGATGTTAATGAGGCGATTGAACGCACATGGCAGAGAAACAACAGGTTTGTTCTTTAATTACAGCTTGGGGATTCCTTGGCTGGGGCCAGACTGTCTCTCAGCTGTCATTATGCACCCATTTTTAAGCCACACACCACACATGGCTCCATGTTTGTGTTTGTGTTCACATCCCTTCATTTTGTTTCCATGTCCTTTTTGCTGGCTACATGGATGAACAACCAACTGGGTTTGCAACCAGAGGCTGCATCTGCAGTGCATCGTGCCACTGCATTATACAGTGGCAAGGGGGAGCTAAGGGACAAGCATTCTGGACTTTAAGAAAGCCAATGTAAACTTAGAGAATTATTGGTCGTCATTCCATGGAGCAAAACACTGAAAGAGAAGGGAGTCCAAAATGGATGGGAGTTCCTTAAAAGTGAGATGTTAAAGGCACAGTCTAACACTGTTATAACAACAAGAAAAATGGGAGGTGTCTAAATAAACCACAGTGGTTGACCAAAGAACTTTCAACTCAGCTAAGTATTAAAAAAACACATGTACAAGAAATGGACAAATGGGGAATGCACCGAAGAATAGAAGCAAATAGCTAATATATGCAGGGTGTGGCAAAACCAAAGCTAAATCACAGAATGAACTTAGACTTGCCAGAGAGAGTAAGATAGTAAAAACAATTTCTTCAGTTATGTCCGCAGCAAAAGGAAAAATAAGGAATTGATAGGGAAAGGCAGAATACTCAACACCTTCTTTGCCTCAATTTTCTCCAAAAAGGAAAAAAGAGTTCTGTTGGGACAAAGAATAGATGAGGTAAGATGAGACTGGCAACATAGACTAGGTAGGGAGTTAGTACAGAAACACCTGGAAACATTAATCAGGCATGTCCAAACTTCGGCCCTCCAGATGTTTTGGAACACAACTCCCACAGTCCTTTGCCATTGGAAATACAGGCTTGGAATTCTGGGAGTTGTGGTCCAAAACATCAGGAGGGCCAAAGTTTGGACATGCCTGCATTAAATGAACACTGGTCTCCTGAGCCAGATGGATTACCCTCAAGGATATTAAAGGAACTGGCAAAAATTACTTCAGAACCATTGGCAATAATCTTTGAGAAGTCCTGGAGAACAGGGGAAGTTTCCATAGATTGGAGAAGGGCAAATGCTGTCCACATTTTCAAGAAGGGGGAAAAAAGAGGACCCAAATAATTACCGCCTCATCAGCTTGACTACAATTCCTAGAAAGATCCTAGAGTAGATTATTTAGCCAACAGTCCATAATTATTTAACAAGCAATGCTGTCATTACGAGAAGTCAACATGCCAGAATAACTTGATCTCTTTCTTTGATAGAGTTACAGGCCCAGTGGATAAGGAAAACAATGTGGATATTGCTTATCTAGATTTCAGTAAGGCTTTTGATAAATTTCCTCATGGTATACTTGCAAAGCAATTAATAGAATGTGGGATAGATAGTGCTACTGTTGTGTGGATTTGTAGTTGATTGACTGATCGTACACAAAGGGTGATCATAAATTGTTTCTCCTCAGCATGGAGAGAGGTGAGTAGCGGGGTGCCCCAGGGTTCTGTTCTGGGTCCAGTGCTATTCAATATCTTTATTAATGACTTGGATGAGGAATAAACAGTATGTTGATTAAATTTGCAGATGATATCAAATTGGTTGGGGTTGCTAATTTCCTAGTGGATAGGATGAAAATCCAAAATTACCTTGACAGATAAGAGTGCTGGGGCAAAGCTAACGGAATGAGTTTCAACAGAGAGAAATGTAGGGTGCTGCATTTAGGTAAAAACACAGATACAGGACGGAAGACTCCTGGCTTGAGAACAGCATGTGTGAAAGGTATCTGGGAGTCTTGTTGGACCACAAATTGAATATGAGTCAGTAGTGTGACATGGTGGCCAAGAAAGCCAACATGATTCTTAGTTGCATCAACAGAACCATAGTGTCTAGATCAAGGAAAGTGATAGTACCACTTGATTCTACTGTGGTCAGACTCCACCTGGAGTACCGTGTCCAGTTCTGCATACCTCAATTTAAAAAGCATGTTGACAACCTTAAACTGGAGGAGGACAACTAGGATGTTTAAAGGTCTGGAAGAATTGTCTTATGAGGAGCGGCTTAGGGAGCCGGGAATGTTTAGCCTTACAAAAAGAAGGCTGAGAGGGGATATGATAGCTATGTTTAAATATTTGAAAAGATGTCATATTGAAGAGGGGGGGGTAGTTTTCCATGGCTTCAGAGACTAGGACTTGGGGCAGTGGTTTCAAACTACAGGAAAAGAGGCTCAATTTAAGCATTAGGAAGAACTTCCTGACAGTTAGAGCTGTTCGGCAGTGGAATATGCTGCCACAGAGGGTGGTGGAGCCTCCTTCTTTGTAGGTTTTTAAGCAGAGGCTGGATGGCTATTTTTGGGAGTACAGAGGTCCCCTGCCCTTTTGCAGTTCATATACTGTGGTCCTGCTATATTGCAGTACTGCAGTACATTTTTTTCTCCCTCACCCCAGCACCAATCAGCTGGAGCCCGGGGCTTGAGGGAGGGAAAAAAGGTTTTAACAGCCCGGCTTTTTAAACCTCCCCCCTTCACCAAGCCCCAGGCTCCAGCTGATTGGGTAGGGAAACAAAAGGGATCTCTCCCCCACCCCAGCGCCAATCAGCTGGAGCCCAGGGCTTGCCTCCATGGAGGCATTGTGCGCCGCTCCCCCGTGCCCCGAGGGGGGGGGTTCGGGAGAAGCGGCGCCCAATGTTTAAAATGTTTTAAAGCAACGGAGCCAAGCTCTTCCAACTCTTCCAACTCTATGATCCTATGATTTTATATCTTTAGGAAGATATAGATGTATATATATATATTTAAGATTTTATTTTTTAAAATCTTTGATCATAGAGGGGACACTTACTTCCATGTTTGGAGCCATACTAGATCCTTGCCTTCACAACCCACCCACCCACATCCATGAAATTATTACTTTGTCTTGAATTATTTTTAGGGGATGTGCGGGAACTTTTCCACTTCTTGTTTTAAGCATATAAAGACAGTCTGTTTTGGGTTGGGGACCTGGGATGGGATGTGGCTTTCCAAGTCCCAGTGTTGGGCATGCACAACCCTTGAGGCTATGGAGGTTGCCTGTCTCTGCTCTAATGGCTTCCACAGTTTTGGAAATGGCAAATTAGCTTGCAAATGTTTGGGGGCTGTTCTTTGAGAGGGCTTTGTTTGCAAACAAAAGGGTTTCACAGTTCAAACTTATGAAGATTTCTTGCCTGCAGTGATAAAGTTATGTGTTCTACGCTCTCAAATTGGAACTGATCTAAAGCAACCCTAATGGGGCTTTCAAAGGAACTGAGATATTTAAGGAATGGGTTTTACCAGTTCCACTTCCCCAGTGAGTTTTCATGGCCAAGTGAAATCCTGTTCTCCAGAGTCCTTGCCCATCACCCTTTCCACTACGTCACACTGGGCATCCCCCCCCCCAATTCTTAATTCCTTTGAATGACAAACTTGCCGTTTCTGCACTTTGTACCTGTGATATTCAGAAAGGGCCTGTCCTTGTGCAACCTTTTATGTGATGAAGGGGGAAAGGAAGAGGGAGCCCAGCTCTGCCTACCCAAGGGATTTCATGATGATTCTAGCTGAGAGCCAGAGCTCTCCAGAGGTTTGTGGGGCCTTGGGCAGTTGTGATGTTGGGGGTGTTCCCATTGCTCTCTCCAAGACCCTAGGGGCACTAGGGCTCTGGTGAGCAACATGGCCCCATGCAGTAAAAGAAAAACTGCATCACTAAATAGGGGCACAGACCTGCACAGAAACTGAAAGTGTCTCTGGCCTGCAAATATAGAAACAGACAAAAACAATCTGAACAAAACTGTAATACAAATTCACAAGTATTGAATATTGACCAGATGACTGTGTCCTGTTTAATCTTCTGTCCAGGGGTCAAGGGGTCATCGGCAACTTTTCAGAACAAGGGAGTCTTCCAGTAGACAGGCTGTCCAGTGTCAGGATTCCAAAAAGCGGAATAGAGCACATAGCTGTATCTAAACATTAATGCTTCATTGCTACACATTGCTTACTTATTATTGTTAAGTATTGCTAAGGATTAGAATTTATGCCAACAAGATCTGAGGTGGAAATCAGAGTTCCAAAGACAGACCAAACGTTTTAGAAAAGATTTTCTAGTTGGATAGGAGGAAATTGTTATTTCCTGACAATTTTTACTTAAGAAATCAAACCTGAGATTTTTCAGGATTTCAGCATGAGGCTTTCTCTGTCTCTCATTTTTCTCTTCTGCTCTCTGTCCTTGTTTCTCTTTCTACAACCGCCCCCCACCGCTCTCGATCCCTCTGTGGATGCATATGTCCCTACATGCATGTTCAAAAGCACATGAATAAACTCAAAGGCAGACTGTAGTGCAAAGGTCGCACATGTTCTCTCTTACACAGTGGCAAATGGGGCAGGGGGAGAGCAATGTTATCAGGCAAAAATTATAGGAAACAACAGTATTTATTTTTACTCTGTGACAAACAGCAGTGACTCAGATCCTGTAGACAGAGATTCAGTATCATGTTTCAAGATACACCTCTACTAAAATAGATGTCCTTTCTTTTGATGCATCTGAATCCGAATTTCTTTGCTTTCCCTGAGCGCGCGTGTGCATGAACGCACACACACACACACACACAAAGCCTTAGAAGTCTAGATGGGGGGCTTTGCTTTTATCATTAGGAAAAATTAACTTCTGTCACGAGCGAATCCAAATGGACAAGTGGCGCTAATCATTTCCCTCTTCCCCACTTCCAAAAGAACACTAACATTAATAAGTGTCTCTCACTCAGGTGCCACGCCACAAGGCAGCCTGAACTTTTAAAATTGGAGTTTAATCATTTGAATGAAAACGTGCGGAAGATTTATTAGTTCACCGAAATTAGAAGTAGTATTTTCCCTTTCTCTTTTATAAGTATATATAGTATCTGCTTTACTCATCAGCCTGTGAAGCCACAGAGAGGGGAAATCTGGTCACAGGGAGGGAATGAGATATTTCAGGAAGGGGATTAGTGGTGATGGTACTGTAAAAACAAGAACTGCACACATTTTGAGCCCTACTGGGAACTGTGCCAAAATGATCTAATCTAATTTGGTGCATAATCTGGACTTGGGGATGTCTCTTTCTCTTGGGGGGGGCGCTGCTTGGAAATCCTCTTCTGCTTGGGGTCACTAATGTGTCACATTGGCTGAAATTGTGAATTAAACTAGAGGAGGCTTTGGTGGGCATTTGGCATGGCGATGCCTCCATATATCCCACTGATTCAATGTGGCTCCTCTAGTTGCTACTTACGGATGGATTTCAGGTGAGGACGGTGCTGGATGTGAACTTCATTGGGTCCTTCATAAGGGAGTGGCTTTTCCTGTGTCTCCACATGTGTAGAGTCCGAAGCAGAGATGGGAATACCCCAGAGAGCATGAGCATACAGTTTTTGCTTCTCTGTTCTGAAGAAGAGAGCTTCACTTACCATGGAGGGTCTCCATATGATCAGGTACCTTGTGTTTCAGATCATGAGGAAAAACTCTACGTGTTGATGAGACACTCCTCTTTCTCCCCACAGCATGGAGGGTGACAACGGAGTGGGGGGACTGTTCTTGATTCTAAATGCCTAAACAGGTGTTTCCTCCAAGAAGGCCTGAGTTCAAATCTTTTCTTCACTAGAAAGCTTATTGCTTGACCTTGATCAGTCATTATCTCTCAGCTGGTTGTGTGACCAGCATCAATAAGAAAAGTAGGTTATAATTCATCATTTATCATCTCTGGTATATGTTATCAAGGTTTCTAAGTTTACATACATGCTGCAGTTGGCGAAATACATGTCTCAAGAGGTGATTTCTGGGAAACTTCAGAGACCTTCTTGGTTAATAAGTTCCCTCACGTAGCCAGCAAATGAAAAATTACTTTTCTCCTTGCTTTGCTAATAGAAGTATTATTTCTTAACTTCTTAGTAGGTGTATGTAAGAGATATATTTCAGTTCAAATGAGAAAGTTTCTTCATGTGTGGATCTGTTATGTACAAGATTGTTTACGTGTCCTTAGTGTTTGACATGGTATAAAAGTGTTCTGTTTCACCTTGGAAATTGTTCTTCTATTCTCCGAATAGAGGCACCCGTATGCACATTCAAATAAACCTTTCTCAGAACCTGAAGCTCCGATGTCTCTCTCTCTCTCTCTCTCTGTCTGTCTTTAAAAGCCTGCAAAGGCTAAACCCACTGCAATCCAGAATTGTTTGTGGGTGACATAGTATTTCAGAAGAACTGTCTTGTTAACCGAACACTGAAACATCTTCATATCTGGGAAAGGCTTTAATCACAGAAAGCTACTTTTAAATAAAACGTAGTCACAATTATATCTCCAAGGACTCGCCTTCTCAGTTATTTGCTGCTGTCTACAAGTAGCATCCATTTATAAGTAGTCTTGAACTAGTATATTTCAGGAAAGTAAGCATAATGTTCACTTTCAGTTCCACTGAGAAAAATAGAATGCTACAAAACACCCCCACCATTGCATCAACACCTACTACAGACCACAAGCCAGCTGTATGAGCCAGCAGCACTTGAACCATGGAAGTTCCTTATCTCTGACATCAGGGAGGCCACACCCTGTAACTTTAACAGTAATAAAAAGTTACAGTTACACTGTTGGAGAACTGTTATATCAGGGTTAATAGTTACACTACTGGAGTGAAGACATCCTTTATTAAGTTATTGTGATAATAAAGTAATGTAGCTATATTGACATATTAGAAAAAGGAACTGATTACAAATAAATCACTATTTCTAAGTTGTTGTTGTTGTTGTTCAGTCGTTCAGTTGTGTCCAACTCTTCGTGACCACATGGGCCAGAGCTCAACAGGCCTTCCTGTCTTCCACTGCCTCCCAGAGTTTGGTCAAATCCATATTGATTGCATCGATGACACTGTCCAACCATCTCATTCTCTGGCATCCTCTTTTCCTTTTGCCTCCAATGTTTCCCAACAATGGACTTTTCCAAGGGGTCCTCTCTCCTTCTGTGGTGGCCAAGGTACTGGAGCCTCAGCTTCAAAATTTGTCCTTCCAGTGAACATTCGGGGTTGATTTCTTCCAGAATTGATAGGTTTGATCCCCTTGCAGTCCAGGGGACTCTCAGGACTCTCCTCCAGCACCACAGCTCAAAAGCATCGATTCTGTGGCGATCAGCCTTCTTTATACAACAAGTAGTTGCTTCCAAATCCTGTTACAAGCGAACAAGCCCTGCTTCTTCCCTGAGTCCTTCTCCTCCTTGGTTCCCCCCACACACTTTGAACCAATAACTTTATCATGAGATCAGTCCAAAAGCCAAGCTCATGTTTGGTGGGATCTGCTTGGGAATTAGGGATTACTGCTACTGATCAAATCTTCTTTTTGTAATCTCAGGGTGTGAAGCATTACAAACTGTGTGAATGCTTCACACCCTGAGATTACTGCTGCTACCTTTGTTCCTGTTGTGTAGAGGAAACTACGCAACAGGATTTCAGCCAGTGTCTTGTGACACTTTGCAAGTGAACAATTTTATTATGACATAAATTGTGTAGAAATAGAACTGGACCGGAGCAAAGCAATGATAGAAATGTGGATCAATTATTTAATAGGAGAAAACAAATGCCAAATGTTAAATGTGGATGGTTACATTGATCTCAATCACAAGGGTGTTTTGACAGTAGGAGGGGTTAAAGCAAGCAATATTGCTTATTAATGGAGTCTAAAGAACAGGTGATGCAAATTAAATTGTTTCTGGCATTTTGTAAAAAGCATAACAATTCCATAATACCCACCTTCACCCCAGCTGTACCATCAGCATTAACTCTGAAGTTTTACACTTGAATCGAGTTGCTCTTAAATTTTTGGTGCACATTTTTCTAGGTATTAATTCTGCTGAGTTTCAGATGATCAGAAGTATATACATTGTACCACAAACCAATCAGTTTATTTACAGCCACCTTCATCAGAGGCATACTAATGGTCCTGCTCACTTGAAATGATAGAAGCTGTAAAAAGCAAAAAAGCAAAGTGTTCTGCAAAGGTAGCAGCTTATATACCACCCCATACCACTTCAAGTAGTCTCTGAGAGGTTTACAGTTTAATTACAGTATGCAGGCTACACAATTACAGTATGCAGTTGCCCCCACAGCAAGCTGGGTACTCATTTTACTGACCTCGGAAGGATGGAAGGCTGAATCAACCATGAGCTGGCTACCAGGGATTGAACCCCAGGTCGTGAGCACAGTTTCACCTGCAGTGCCAGGCATTTAACCACTGCACCACTTTGGGTAACCCAAGTTTTCTTAGATTGCATTCCCAGAAAACCCAGACCAGCACAGCTATTGGCAAAGGTTTCTGGGAGTTGCAGTCCAAGGACACCTGGGTTATCCAATAATAGAAACCAATGTTGTTGTCTAAGGCATTCGGAGGGCATATAATGTGTGACATGTGATATGAGATCTCAACATGATCAGACAATGTTAACATCCACATGGGTGGGAACTGAGAGTGAAACGGACTGACTTGATGAGTTTATTGTTGAGCAAGATTTATTTCACAACTCATCATATGGAGCTGTCCTATGCTGAGACCACTGGAAATATTCTGAGCATACAGTATATAGAAAAGCAATGGACAATTACAGTGATTATGAGAGTTTTGGTCCATCAGGCCTGATACGTTCCATCTTGACTGGGAATAATAGCTCTTCCTGTTGCCAGCTCTTGGGATGCTTAGTTATCTCCTATGGATATAGTGCCAAGCAGAACTCATTGCCAGTTGGTGGGAAAGTGCCTTTGATGAATAGTAGTTGGATGGTAATGTGGACATCTCTGTACTGATAACCATATGAACACATCTAGCAGTTTAAAAAGTTTTCATTCCTATTTAAGCCACCTCTGGAAGTATTCTTGTTCAGCTGTTCTACTCAGAATCTGTCTTGGAAGTGCTTCCATTGAGGAATGGATTGGCTACTTTGAGGTCAGAGGTCAGTTTTCCTGGGAGACCAGGGATGTTTGTTTTTGCTTTTTAAAAATACAGTACCGTACTGCCATATCATCACATACGTATACCTACATATCTACAGCTCTATTCAGTCATTGAGGGTCAGGATGAGATAAATGCATGAGGAAGAATGAGTCAGCCCTGTTCCCTCTGTTGTTGTTTTGTTGCTGCAAAGGAGTACAGCCTCCTGGAGATCACAATACCATGCAAACTAGAATTGTGATTATATATATTTTTGGTACCTGGAGAGCCTTTATGGAAAAATGAATCTTCACTGTTCAAATCTGTCCTTTTGTATGAGCCAAGCAATGATGGAGGAGGCACAGCAGGCTCAACCTTTTCCTTGCACATTTAGTGCACATGGATATTTAATGACTGAGTAGTGCTATATATACACATTTAAACCATTTACATAGTTAGAGGCATCAATAAATAATTTAGTATAGTACTATTGAAATGTATCTTCTCACATGGATTCCAACCCCACTTTCTTAATATTCTGTGTATTATAGATTTTTGAGAATAGTTCAATACTAAATAAAATTATACCAACAGAATCTAAGCAAAACACTGATCTGCATTCCTGGAGAGTTGTGGCTAGATGGTCCTGGCCTCACTGAGCTTGTGGTCTGATTTGATAACTTATTGTGTAATATCTGTGAAGATTCTCTGTCATCCAGCTGAGGTTATTCAGAAGTAGAGTAATGGCAACTGGACTTCTTTTCTTGTGGAATGAAAATGTTTAGCTACTCTTCCAAGTAGCTTATTCAGTCTGAGGAAGGTTGGTAGAGCTCCAATTTATGCTCCACCTTGCTTTAACTATGTGATGTTTTACTTATTGATTGTTTTGTTATTGCTTTTGTTTTTATTTTGTTGTAAACCGCCCAGAGTTCCCCCGGAAGACGGGCTGTGTATAAGCACTAAAACAAACAAACAAACAAACAAACAAACTTCATCCTGGCCTGAACTGGATCACTAGGTGGACAATGGCCAGGGGTGTGTGAAAGTCACATCTCTGCAGCCCTTCCCAGCATCCATTAAACATAGGTTGTTAGCAATGCCCTTGCTGGTGGAGGTGTGAAGCGGTCCTGTTTTTTCTGGGGATAGATGACAGGACAGCATAAATAGGAGATTGTGCTCTTCTACTGTTGAGAGACACATGGATAGCCTTCCTAACCCCGCTCTCCAACCACTTATCTTCTCTATGATGTGTCCATCTTCATCATTGAATGAAAGTCCATTGCACTTCAAACGCAGGTGCACTGATGATTCCAGTCCTGAGCTGTTGTCCCTCCTGTACTGGGCTGTTCTTCTGTTTCATGGCTGTTCAGTTTCTCCAATATAGATCTCTCTCTCTCTCTCTCTCTCTCTCTCTCTCTCTCTCACACACACACACACACACACACACTCCATTCCTTGCTGCATTGGACTATATACAGTATACAGCGGCACCTCTACTTACGAGTGGCTCTACTTACAAGCAATTTGACTTAAGATTGGAAAACTGTTGGCATTTTAACCTCTGCATTACAAATTTTAGATGCGGTCTGTTCTACTTACAATTTTTTTCTGATTTTTTAATTTTTAATTTTATTTTATAGATACGGCTGCTCTACTTAAGAGTTGCTCAACTTATGAGCATGCATTTGGAATGGACTGAACTCGTAAGTAGAGGTACCACTATACTACAATGTTTTTTTTGGTGTCTGGTCTTTTGGGTGGATGAGTCTCTGCCCTAGTGTGTTTGTGGGTTTCCTATTTGGCTGGTTGCTTTCATTGGCTATGTTGCTGATTATCTCCTTTTTCCACTGACTTCCAACCAAGTGGCAAGCACGGTGGTGACTCCATTCCCACCCACCCTTTTCCACACAATTTGACAGTTCTATTGACTGTAACCATAAATGGTTACTGTAACCACAAATGAATACTGTAAGTAAAGGTATTTTTTCTATTTTAAATGATTGCAGAGTACAGTACTTTTGCCATATAAAAGGCTCTTTTAATCAGGAAAAGAATTGTGTGGTATATTTCAGTAATGTTGCTTCATTGAAAAGGGATAGAAAATGTGATTACTATTAATAGAGAAAGAGAATGCCAGAAATATTTCCACATTTTTTTAGGAATCATCTATGAAGCTGAGATCCCAAGCATGACAAAAACTTGGCATATCATGTACACTGCAAATCTTTTGCCATCTACATATGCTGGCTGCCATTACAAAAGATATGCTAACATTTTCCTGCAGGGCCAGTGAGCTGCTAGCCTTTTAATTGGAATTTTTGTTAACTTCAACTGCAGGGATTCATTTGTTAGTCATGGCAGTTTCTTAACTTAAAGAATATCTCATATCTCCCCCTTTCAATGAAGCAAAACCAATAAGATGTCTGATCCAATGGATCAGTTTCAAGCCTAATGTAGCTGAAGCAACTTAAGAGAGGGAAAAGGACTCTCCAGATACATTATATGTAAATATCTACACCAATTAATATTTTGTTTGTTTTACAGAGACAGACCAAACAAATGGCAAAAATATTAAACAATTATACAGCACTATGAAGCTTTATGCTTGGTAACTTCAGGCATAGCTATTCCTTTTCTAGAACCTGAGAGGGCAGTTGCTCAAGTAGATATCTCAGCTGACTGGACAGCTCAGTGAGTTGGGTACCTGGTCAAGCATTTGATTCCCTGCTGTTCATCTCAGTAGAGGAGCCAGCCTATATAGCCTTGGGCAAGCTACACAGTGCTAGAGTGCTCCTAGGGGGAAAAGTCTGTGGTAGAAAACCCTGAGGAGCTAGGAAGCTGGATGTAATCCCTTCTGGTAGTAGGCCCATTGCACTATAATTTCCCTCCGCCTCTTAGGAACAGAGCCAGCCTATATAGCTTGAGAAAGCTGCACAGACCCAGAATACCTGCAGAACAAAGGAATGGTAAACTACTTTTGAACAATCTGTCTAGAAATCCCTGGAAAAGTGTAATGATTAGATGAAACTGATCTTGAACTGAAACTTGAACGACGGCGCATAAAAGGTGACCCTATTGAAATTTATAAAATCATACACAGTGTGGACAAAGTAGATAAGGAAAAACTGTTTTCCCTATCACACAACACTAGAACTAGGGGGCACTCCATGAAACATTTGGATGCTAGATCTAAAAATAATAATAAGAGGAAGTACTTTTTCACCCAGAGGATCACTGGTCTGTGGAACAAGAGCATAGATTGAAGAGTTTCTACATAGAGGGACTTTACTACACAGAGCACTTTAAGAGTGCATAGAAAATGATGATGTGTTGCACACTGCCAGTTGTGTGACGCAGTGCTAAGCATGAAGTGCAGGAAAAACCTTGGAGGCAGAGAAGCTGAAGGTATAATTTTAAGGGTTTCTTTGGGGTTAATAACAGCATTTCATCTAGTTTTAAAACCTATTTAAATCTATAGTGAAGTAATATCCCCACTGAATTGGTTTTGTTTCTGGACCATTGGTTCTACAGATGTTCCATTTTGGGTTTGTTGCTCAAAATACTACTGTACAATGAAAATTAAGCCGCTCTCTGAGGAAAAAAAAATATGTGCGTGAGACAGAAAATGAACAAACAAAATGGCTAGGTTATTGCAAGATAAGTGTTTTCAGTTTACAGAATATGTCTTCAACATTCTTTTGGTTTAATCCTGTGTAATCGTGACGTTCTAAATTTATTGTGATTTTATACCTTTATTTTGCACCATGGCCTGAGTTCAGTCCAGATGGATTCAAGCAGCTGGCTGAAAAATGATTCAACCTTCCATCCAATAAATGTGTTATTTGTTTGTTTGAAAGTATTTATATGTCATCATTTTTCCAAACAAGATTGCAGAGTGGTTTGCAACCTTCAGTAGTATGAAGATCTTTCTCAAGTTTCTAGTCCAAATGTTATGCATGGCATGGCACAAAAGGGGATAAAGGAGGGAAGGAAACTTTAAAGTTCAGCTTATAGTTCTTCTCATAACCACTTGGGTGAAACAGTTACATCAGCTTCATAGAACAGCTACTGCTAGGTGAGTCTGTGTTCCACAGCATACACTATTGAAGATCTGATGTTATATGTCCCATGCTCTAGGTGTTGCTTGATACATTTTCTGATACATTTGTTGTTATGTTGGGCATCTGATACAAAGATTAAAATCTTGGCTAATTACCAGGATTTTAACTGATTGAGTCATCAGGTAGTTCTGGATATGCTTTAAAAGTGAAAAACAACGCCTGAAGCCCAAGAAAATGCTGAAGCGTGGGCCTTCTACCATAGGTAAAAACTGAAGGACAACAGTTCCCCTTCTTCCTGGCAACCACCTTTGTCCTTCAAAACCTAAAGTGGGCAGGAAATATCTCTGGAATACTTTTTTGGGTGAAAAGAAGAGTTGGTGGATGGGAAAGGGATGAAAGCCCCATCATGCTAACAGATGTCCTCTGACCAAGTTCAGGCCATGAATTATGAATTAAAAATATCTGCTTTCAGATTGTACAGAGGTATTGTCACCCCATGAGATGAGAGGAGCAAGAACAAACTTGGAAAAGGAATTTCGACTCTGAATGTAGGGCGAATGTCTTATTTTCTGAATCAAATTATGCTTGATAGGATATTAAGAACACAACAACACAACAGTGCAGGTCATTTATATCCATACTGGATTAGCTGAAGGAGTGTGTATGTGAGGTCAGAGCAGGCAAAGAGGAAAAATCAAGCACTTTTTTCTTTCTTTCTTTGACTGCAACTGATTCCTTCTTGTGAAAGCTTCTGGGAAATTCTTTGTTGGAAAAGACTCATGCAACAACACTAAAGTTTGTCCTGAAATAAAATGGCACCTATTGAGCATCTGTGTGAATAGTGTTTTTTTAAAAAAATCTGATTAACTTGAGATAACTTTTAAAAAGATAACAATTAACCAATTAAACTATTAAATAACTAAAATTTGCAGCCACATTCATTATGGTTGTACGAAACCTTTAACACAGGAAGTCAACTGTGGCTCTTCAGATGGTGGACTCTCTCCAATGCTTGTGCTGGGATCATGGGATGTACAGTCAAGTGTCATTTGAAGCATTACAGTTGCCACTCCATCTTAAGAGAAAGCATCAGTGACTTGATTTGGGTTTGAAGATAGTCCAGAAGACATGTCTCTGAGCCTGGACGTTAGGGAAAAGAGCATGAGAGGGATCTGGGCAAATGGTCCCAGAATCAAGGTAGAGGCTGGCTAACCATGTAAAGTGGTAACTCAAAGTGGTGGTGATAGGAAATGGTTCTGTGTGGCTAGACTGACAGCGAAATGTTTATTATATTTTTATATACTGCTCAGCTGTGAACAAGCACTCTCTGGGCAGTATACAAACAGCCAAGATATCATATTACAAACAACAACAAAATGAGACATTAACAAATAAACTTAGTAAAGAAGACCATGTGGCATAATATCTTCTGATAAGTGAAAAGGATTAAATTAATATTAACATTCCTTATTAACATCCTAACCACCTAAATGCAAGATAATATACTGTAGTAAATGTTATGGCTGCTTGTGGGTTTTCAGGTGCAAGTCAATTTAAAGCTGCCCTGAAGAGTTCAGTTTTTAGCATCTCTCTGATGGTAAGAAGGGATGGTGTTTGGTGAACCACAACTAGTAATTTATTCCACAATAAGGGAGCCAGGGCAGAAAATCCTTCATTTCTAGTTATGGATTTTCTGCCGCCCCCCCCCAGTATGGGCACTTTCAATGATATATGCTGTGACGAGTGAAGGGAACAGGTAGACTGCTTCAGGGAGAGATGTTATGTTAGATATCAAGGCCCTAAGCCATTCAGAACTTCCAAGGACAAAATTAGCACCTTAAATTGAGGATGGAAGCAAACAGGAAACTAGTGCAGGCAGTCCAGAACTAGAAAGATTGACTCTACTAGTACCCTTAGGTCTGGATGACTACTCCAAGTGGCTTCATACAGATTCTAAAAAGCATTGGAGATATGATGGATCCCTGTAGGACCCCACAAATGAGATCCCATGGAGTGAAGACAGTATCTCCAAGCTTCACTATCTACAGCTAGCCTTCAAGAAAGGATTGAAACCACTGCAAGATGGTTTCCCCAACTCTTAAACTCTCTGGCCATCTCAGGAGGATATCATGGTTGATGGTATCAAAAGCTGCAGAAGGATCCAGAAGAGCAAGCAAGGTTACGCTCTCTTTGTCTGCCTCCCTTAGGAGGTCATCTTACAGGCTGACCAAGCCTGTTTCAGTTCCATATTGTAGCTTAAACCCCAAATGAAATGGAAATTGACAATCCATTTCTTCCAATAATCCTTGCTTTCCATCAGGTCATCACTTTTCCAATTAAGTTTTCCCAAAAAGGAACATTTGTGGCATATGTACAATTGTTCATGTTGTCGGATGGTGAATTTGATTTTTATTTGATTTTTAATTACCCAAATGTTGGTATGTTTTTAGCTAACAATACATCTGACCCTCTCACAGCAATGAATAACCATACACACCATCCATTCTGCAGTAGTCCCATTAGCTGATTTTATAAACCAAGAAGGCCAAGGATCAAGAGAATAAGTGGTAGCTTTACAACTTGCAAGGTCTCTTCCACCTCAACAGACCACAATAACTGAAATTCACCCCAGGTAACATGTCCATACAATACTTTGGACATCTCATTTAAGTGCCAGTTTAAATATGGAGTTCTGCTCTCAACAGATGCAATCAATTTAAGATTTAAAATGAACAGTCTGCATGTTCTTTTTAAAAATAGTTTTCACCATACCCTGTACAGCTCCCATATCATGCAGCCTACTTTTGACCTTTCACATTCATCTGTAGTCATTTGAAGACATTAGCACTTTTTGCAAATAATATATCTGCATATTCTAAATTATTGCTATTTCTTTCTCCAATTTCCATTCCTTCTTCATCTGAATCTAATCTAGTTTTTGTATGATATATTCTGCATATACTGTAGATGGAAAAGACAGGAAGAAAAATGCACCCTTTTATGATACTAATGCCTATGAGACCATTTCCCATATTTGACTCTAAGAAGAGCTTCTTGTCCAGTGTTATGCAGCAGGACAATCAATGTTGTCTTGTTGTTCATTTCTTTTGGAATGCCCCACAGAATTTTGCGATCTACCTCATCTTATTCCCTGCTCTTTGGTGTGGTGATGATGGGGAACAACAATCCACATAAAAGCACCTTCCCATTGGACCAGTGAGTCCTTGCACCAGATGGGAAAGGATCAAGTTTGGTGCCCAAGCTTTAAAACCACCTTCAACCAAAAACCAAAGCAAAAACTTTGTCTTACCCTAGTGCTAGGGTATCCATTGTGGTGTACTTGATAAAAGTGACAGATTAATAATCGGGACATTTGGGTCAAAATCCCACCTTGGATATTCACTTTCAGTGGTGTGTATGGAACTGGTCAAGCCTCTCCTTAAATATCTATCTTGAGCGTCCTGTTAGGTTCACTGGAAGCTGCTCCTGACTTCATTGCACATAAGAAACACTGGAAGTGCTCCTTGCCCTGATGTGCGTCTCCTGCAAAAGCAAAGTAGTTCTCTGAGGACCTGGCAATCCTACCAGTAAACACAAGCACTGCAACCCAGCCATATTATATCGCCCATGGCAATGCTATACAAGGCACCCCTCGCATCCTTTATGTTCGTATTCAATAATGCTGAGAAGATAACTGCCCTTCTCTGTCAGAAGGGTCTAGAGACCACGCAACACTATCAGCATTCAATATATTCACCAATATTAGTATTGGTGATAGTTGTCTCTTTTTAACTTCACTTATCTCAATAAGATTTACGAATCAATTTTCCATTGCAGACCCTTTGGAATGTATACAGGCTGCAGAACAGAAATCCCAGGTATACTGGGCTCTGTATATTCAAATATTACCCATGTTGGGGTTGTTGTTGTTGTTTTGCCTCTTGCTGGGTTCCTTATTTCTCATTTTATTTTATTGTATTATTGGTTTGATTTTTATTTGCTGTTTCAATTTTAATGTTTGTTTTGTGTTGGTTTTTAAGCAAATCGCCCAGAGTTCCTTTTGGAAAATCAGCGTGGTATAGAAATATAAATTAATAAATGCATACTTAAATGCATAAATAAATAAATATCCTTTGGCCAAGAACTAGCAGCTGGGCAACCAGCCCAGGCTTGGGGCAAGACAGCATGAGAGGAGACGAGCCCTGCCCTCCCTCAGGACGCAGTTCTGACGCCCTCGCCAGGCCGAGGGAATCTTTCGTGGTTGCGGTCCCTCATTGGTCAAGAAAGGAGTGGAGGGCGGGCGCAGGAGGATTCAGCTGAAGAAAACGAAAAGATCCTCTTCTTGACCATCCACTAGCGGAGGCAGGAAGGGCGCGCCATGCGTGCGCTGAAGGGTGGGGTGAGGTAGAACGGGCTCCCATTGGGCAGGTAAATGGTGGAGGGAACGAGAGCGCAAGTTCCTATTGGTCGGCTCAGAGGTAAGAAGGAATTCCAACCCCAACCATTCCATTCCGAGGACTGAGAAGTGGGGGGGGGCGCGGCACAGGCGGGTCTGCCTCGGCCGCCTGGGCGTGCGCCCGCAAGACGTCCCTTTTTCGGCTTTGGCGTTTTAGGCGGCGTGCGCCCCCGCTGTTAGGATGCTCGGAGGGAGGTCGAGTCCGAAGCGGAAACAGGCGCAGAGCCATTGGTCGCGCCACGCACGTGCTCCTGGTGGGCCGGCTTGAACTCTGCGCCCGTTTCCATTGGTTCTGGGCCCCGCGCGCGCGCGCGCGCCTAGCGGGCACGCGCCTCCCCCTCCCCCTCCCTCCCCTCGTGCGAAGCGCACCCTCTCGGAGAGAGGGAGGGAGGGTGGGTGCCGCCGAGCTCGCGCTCAAGTGGGCGCATGCCCAGTGCGGATGGGGCAGGCGGCGATGGTGGAGCTGGGCTGATGGCGGCGCAGGCGGCGCTGGGCTGAGGACGCTCAGGGGAGCCTGTCCCCCCCTCCGCTCATCCCGGCGGCGGCAGCTGCTGCTGCTGCCCCCCACCCCACCCCGCGCGCAATGGGCAACGAGGCCAGCCTGGAGGGGGCGGGAGCCGAAGGGCAGATGCCCCCCGGTGTCCCAGCCGCCGGACCCTCCACCTCGCCCGGGTTGGCCAAGCCGCCTTCAGCACCAGGCGCCGGCGGACAGCTCCCTCCCGGCAGGGCTCCAGCCGCCGCCGCCGCCGCAACGGGCCCCGCGCCACCGCCGCTGCTGCACGGAGGACCCTCCGCCGCCAGGTGGGAGACGACGACGAAGGAGGGAGTGGGGCGGGGGGGGAGAAGCGCCGCGGGAGGGAGAGACGGAGAGGCGGGCGGCCCCGGTGGAGCAGGAGGGACCACCACGGATTAACTGGGGCGGAGTTGGGGTGGGGTGGGGTGGGGGCAGAGAGGGAGGGAGAGAGAGAGAAAAACGCAACGAGGGGGACCCCCCCATCCCTTGTCGGAGGCTGGGGGCGGATGCTGGGGGGGGGTCAGGCAGGGAGAGGGAGAGGGCCAGCCTTTGGAGACCCCCCAAGAGGGGCGCGAGGGAAGGAGGGGGCTCTCAGGGAGGGAGGGGGCCGCCTCTCCACTAGGACGGGTGGATATACAGTATATAGATATACCAAGAAGTAAAAGGAAGCATGGCTCGGCTTGGGTTACCCACCTGGCTTCCCAAAAGGGTCCATCCCATAATCCTAGAAAGTCACGGAGGGATGCGCGACCCTCATTTCAGAAGGCTGGTCTCCTGCAATGCCCCTTGTTTCGGTCATGTCGACCCATCAAAACGGGCATTATTCTACCCCTCCTTGGTAGAGTTTTGGCGGCCGCTGTAGTGAGGCTGCGGGGGAAAGCGGAAGATTTATAGAGAGACCATGCTGGGTGCCATTGGAGAGTCATCTTTCAGGAGAAAGAGGATAGGCTGCCTGTGTTTGATAGTATTTGAACCATGAGTAGGAAAATCTTCTGGACCAGCGAGCGCTGGAGAAGGTAGCAGCATGGGTCTGGTATTGCACAGCCTGAGAGCTCTGGAGTGCAGTAGTGCAAGATGTGTTGGGGAGAGGGGAGCAGAGAAGCATGAATGGGATGCTGATTACACAGCAAAGGGAGAAATGAGTAGCACACAAAACAGAGAGGGAAGGACATGCTGAGGAACCGCACGAAGCTCTTTGTGGTCTCTTGATTGTCAAGCAACAATGTCAGCTTGGCTTGTCAACAAGAATGAACATTTCCTTTGCAAAAAAGGTCCCCATCACTCCTTTGACGCTCACGCTGTTGTGATGTTGGCTTACAATTACCCATATGATGGTGCATTGGCCTAATACACACACACACACACACACTCTCCCACATACACACACATATATACACATGCACATATGCCCTTTACATTGTGATGTGTAAAAAAGAGGTTATATAATCTGCATGTTATATGTCTACTACGTAGACAAGTACCTGAATGAAAATATGAGTGCTCGGTGTAGTGTCTCTGAAAAGAAAAGAAAGCATAGTGAATGAGAGGAGTCATATAATAAATGGATATCATTCTACATATAGTCAATTTAAAAGGGTTAAAATCCCCACAATCTTTATCTTCAACTAAACCAAGGCAGCATTGGCGGAGAATGGAAGTTTGCCAAAATCACACTGATAATAATTTTTAAAAGTCAACAGAGCACTATTTTTCAGCATCCAATCTCAAATATCTCTACATTCTTTTAATTGGAAAGATGGATAGAAATTTAATTAATTAAAATTCTATATTTGTCTATATTTGCAAATTTAAGAAGGATGTTTGCTGTTGAATACTCTGTTGCTGCATGGAGAACACAACAATGGATTCTGGAAAATGTAAATAGCTCCATGCTTTGTTTTGGAATTAATAGTGAACTTTCATTTTCATTATCGTGAACGTTTATAATCAGAACATTTGTTTAAGGCTGAGCAGAAGTTTTCAGTATTTGATTTTTTTAAACTTAAGGTTTGTAGAAGAAATCTGTTAAACATTACAGCTTGTTCTGTACTAATCAATTTACATAAATCATAACTATGTTATATGGATAGGGTTTTTTGGTAAGGGCTTAAATTTTTAGTCACTTCTGCAGAAGTAGATAATCCATTCACAGATTTAACATCTGTATACAGGAAAAGTGATGTTGGAAATGTACTATGGCAGATATTTCTATTTGGCAGAGTTCCAGATTTGTATTTGACCTCTTGGCAGAAGGTAGGGAAGATATAGGCCAAGCAGCAATGTAAAGCAAAGCAAAGTTCACACTGACATGAGAGTGAATGGATATTGAAATGCTTAGGAAAAATACATTTGCTTAAAATTTGGAAGGTGTCTCTGTAGATATATTAGAGATGAGGCAGAAAGAAAACAAATACTTTTGTGATGGGACCTTCTTATAGCTACAGCTGGAAAGGCAGGTATCTGGAAGCCTTATTTAATGTTGCAGTTTAGATTCATTTATGCACCATATAGTATTACTGATGGAGAGTGGAGAATTTTGTTTTCGGGCATTGCACACTGAGGCTCTTCTGTGACGTTCCTGCTGTGATGTGTCGAAGAGAAGAGCTGGGAAGCCATCCAAGTTCTGATACATTTGTGCAGAAACGTGCTGAACCTTCTTCCAAACCTAGACAACCCGTTCAACTTTTCTCTGTCAAAATAGACATCCTCTCTTGTTTGCGCCCTGATGAATGCATTCTTATTTTCTTGTAGGCTTCTACTTAGGGAACATACTAGAATAGTCATGAATATGGGCAGTTTTGACTTGTAGGGAATTCATGTTATCCTGAGGAGCAAAACAACAAACAGTCTTGCGGCAGCTTAGGCAGTGAGGAATGTGAGTTTAGACTTGCAATATCAAAGGAAAGTATAATCTCAGATATTAGAGATTTCTCTGGGCAACAGGATATTTATGCCATACTTCCTTTTTAAAATGCTTTGGGGGCATAATGAAAGGTATACAGCATTTTTAAAAGGAAGCTTATTGCTCAGTAAAATAGAAATGTGTTTAGTTTCACATTTCCAGCTATATCTATAGCTGTGTTTTAGATGCAAGATAGCCATCCTGCTGAAATGAGGAATACTGTGGTGTGTGGTACAGCAATATCTTTGCAGCTGGTAACAATGATAGAAGAAAAATGTAGCTCAGTACTAAAGAACATGTTTTTCACATAAAAGATTCCACATTCAGTCCCTTCTATTTTCAGGAGTGCCTGGGAAAGTTTTTTTTATTGAAACCCAGATGGGTCATTGTGAAACTGACCATTGTTCGGACTCAATATAAAGCAAAAAAGGTAAAGGTGCACGTGCTCACCTCTGTTTTTAAGCCAAAGAGCCAGTGTTGTCCAAGTCCTTGGCCATGTGGCCGGCATAGCTGCATTGAACACTGTTTACCTTCCTGCTTTTTACAGCAGTATCTATTTATCTGCTTACATTTACATGCTTTCAGACTGCTAGGTTTGCAGGAGCTGGGGTGAACAGCGGGAGCTCATTCCCCTGCATGGCACCCGGGATTAGAACTGCTGAGCTGCCAACTTTGCAGCCAACAATTTTCAGCGCTCTAGCCTGCAGAGCCACCACGCCCCTAATTTAAAGCCTCTCTCTTGCTTTTTCCTATTTTTAGCAGAACCCTCTTCTGATTTGTTGCATTTTGGTTCAGACTTTCCTTTGGTCCTCGGGTTTGAATGCTATAGATAACACATCTGGGCATAAACTCCATTAAGCACAGTGGGGCTCACTTCTAAGCATACGTGCACAGAATTGTACTTTAGGTTTTCATTTACCCTTGTTCTTCCAAATGTTACCCGTTCTTCCAAATGTTTAATATCTTTAACGTCATGGAGAGCTGCCTGGCTAGGTAGAACTCTCTTTGTAATAAGACTGCAAACTAAGAATGTAAATTACTTTTTTTATTGCAGTAGAAGTTAATATTGGACAAAACCTAGCCAAATGTGAAGGCTTGCTCTTAGTCTAGTGAAATGTACAGTATTGTAACGTCACCCCTTTTACCGAAGTGCTTAATGTTTTCCCAATTATTTATTTATTGTTTTAACAATGAAGCTGTTCCTAGATACATAGGTCAGTACTGTCAAACATTGTTTTTAAATCAACTGCTATAGCTTTTCATAATTATAACCAAATATAATCATATAATCATGTAATCACTTTGATTATAACTTACCAGATTTTCCTAGGTATAAAATATTCAGAAATGGTTTACAATTCTCTTTTTTTTTTGGTGGGGCAATCTGGGATTTTATTACTTGACCAAGGCTACACATGCTGGCTCTTTTCCTACAAGACCCAATTGAGAATTGAGCTCCTGTCCTGACTTCTGGCTCTGCAGATAGATGCCCAACTCACTGAGCTATCACTGAGCCTGCTGTCTTTAGAAGAGGATTTTAAAACATTCTTCCCTTTTTCATGCCATTCCAGTGACATTGACTGAGACCATGAAATACTACAGTATTTTCTAAGAATTACAGAATCAGTAATTAGAAGGAGGCCTTCTAGTCCAACCTCCTGCCCAAGGCAGGAGACCTCATCCCATCCCAGACAGATGGCTGTCCAAGCTCTTCTTGAAAACCTCCAGTGATGGGGCCCCCACAACATCGGGAGGCAAACTGTTCCACTGTTGAATGTCAAGAAATTTCTCCTTATCTCCAGGTTGGCTCTCCCTCTGATGGGTTTCCACCCATTGGTTCTTGTCATATCCACAGTTGCTACTAAGAATAAATCAATGCCTTTTAAAATTGGATTTTTTAAAAATTTAAATGCTTTTTGAGGAAAAATCTCTCTAAAGATCACGTTCTAGTTAAGATACATTATAGTCCAAAGGTTGTTCATCATGAAATTAATTTTTAATTATGTAGCATAAGGCTGTATGAATTCATTCACAATGTTATGCTCTCACAGAGGTTTCTGGTTATTTGAGGCAATATTTCTATCTAGAAGTTATTGTCAAAGATGCTTGGTTTTGCTATTTTCAAAACTGTGCATTTGGGTCTGCAACAATAACATGCCTCCTTCATAGCAAAAATGTTATAAAATAAACATCAGAATTGAGAAAAAGACTTTAATCCCATTGTTCCTCTGCAATTTTATGTACACAGAATCAACCCCTTACCTCTTAAGTGCTACGTTTCAAGAAGTTCAATGACTAGAAGGCTGTTTGGAACGGAATAGGTCTGGAACAAGGACTAAAGTTTGAGGAGGGAGGGGCAAGCAGTAAAACGAAAGGGAAACCTTTTGAGCCCAGTACTCCACATCTTGAGATCTTTATGTGTATAGCGGCCTGAGGGTTATCATATTATTCTCACGCTCCCCCTTGAGGAGAAAAACCTGTAATGGCAGCAGGCCATAAAAGAGACCCAGTTTGGGAATATTTTAATGAATTTCCTCTACCTGTGGATAAGGCAGGCATGTGTGCAAAATGCAAACACTGCAACAAAGAATTGCTATGCCTTGTGGCCCGAATGAAACAACATCATGAGAAGTGCAGTTGTCCAAATATGGATGACTAACCTATTAAACTGGAGATAGTTCACCTTTAAATAATCTCATAATTATCTATCTATGTATTTCTAATGGTATATAAAAACCAAATCAGTAACTTTCTGATATAGCTGTAAAACTAATCTGAAAAGTTATTACCGGTATTCTAAAAATGAAACCTTCATCTGGTTGTAAATATTAAGATGAAAACAACTCCAACAAAAATGAGTCTTTATGTAGAAAATCGTGATTTAATTTGAGCCTTAGTGACTAGTGATTTAAATTGCGATTTAAATCAAGTCCACCCTGTCCCTGTGGCAACCCTTCAGATATTGGAAGACTGCTATCATGTCTCCCCTCAGTCTTCTCTTCATTAGGCTAAACATGCCTAGTTCTCTTAGTTGTTCTTCATGTCCTTCAGTCCCCTTATCATCTTCATTGCTCTTCTCTGCATTTTTTCTAGGGCCGCTGTGTTGTGTTGTGTTTTAATTGTGGTGACCAGAACTGGACACTGCATTTCAAAAGTTGCCTCACTTGGGCAAGTATAGAGTGGTACGATCACTTCCAGTGATCTTGTGCTATCCCCTTCTATAACCGCCCAGAGTAACCTCGTTGCTAGAGGGCACAATATAGAAATCTAATAAATAAATAGATAAATAAGAGAACTTATAGGAAGTCACCTGTGAGAAGAATAAACTGAGTTTATTACATGAGTCAGAACATTTAAGTAAACTAGGTGCAAAAGAATAGTGGAAGGAAGCTAAGTAACCCATTAAGACAGGAGGGAAAGTGAGTAGGAAGGCTAGAGAGGCAGATGTGAATTTGAAATTACAAATGACTCATACAACACACAACTGCATGTTACTTATAAAAGTCCAGCATATAATTGGGATTGAAATTCCATTTTCTAGTTAATTCATTTTACTATTAAGTTCTCTTTCTGCATGTTATCAAACCTGACTAATGTCCAGCAGTAATCTTTAGCGAAATGCTTCTTTGTTTAAAAATGGTTTTATTTGGGGGGGAAGGCCACAATATAAATACAAAAAAATATTTATTTATTTATTTATTTATTTATTTATTTATTTATTTATTTATTTATTTATTTACAAAAAATTAGCTGCCCCACTACCAAGATGTCTCTGGTCTCTAATATATAATAACATTAAGGAAAATGTATTGATATATCCTAAGCAAGGATATGGATGCTTATTTTTATTTTTGAAAGAGATTTGTAAACCAGGAGGACATGTTGTAGTCTTAATTTGCACATGAGATAATATACAGTGATACCTCAGATAACAAATTTAATTCATTCGATGAGTCAATTTGCTAACCCAAAAATTTGTTATCCAAAATGAGGTTTACCGTTGAAATGAATGGGAAACCAATTAATCCATTCCAGAGGTCTGAAAAAAGGCTAAAAAGCTGGGGGTTTTTTCCAGACCTCTTTATAAAGTGCACTTTAAAGGTATTCAGAGCTGGAACACCCCACTAGAACACCCCCCTGCAGTGCAATGCAAACATGGAGAAAAGAAAGCAGCAAGACTACCCCAGTCTGTTCCTGCCCAAAATGCAATGGGAAAAATACAAACGTAGGCAAACACAAGCAGCAAGAGAACCCCGGCCCATTCTTGCCTGCAGAACAATGGAAAAGACTGCAAACATGGAGAAAAGAAAGCAGCAAGACTACCCCAGCTTGTTCCTGCCCAAAATGCAATGAAAAGCTGTGCAAAGATGAATAAAAGCTAGCTCCAAAACAAATGCCAGGTCATTCCTGCCAAAAGTGCAATCAAAACCAATACAAAAGCACAGAAGAAAGCAAGGAAACCTCAGCTCCTTACCTTTCCAAGTTCAAAAGGTCCAAATGCCTTAGCAAAAAGTGTCCAGAATGGCTCCAAAACATGATGAAAAAAGTGTTCTAACTCCTCCTACCCCTCCACAAACTATGGGGGGGGGGCACAATGCATCCTGGGTAGACTTCTTTCACAAAGCTTTATGAAAAATTTGTTATCCGAGGCAGCCCATAGGAAAACATTGTTATCCGAAACATCCCTATTCCAGAAATTTCAATTTGCAATCTGAATTATTCATTAACAGAGGCATTCGTTATTCGAAGTATTAATGTAATTGTGTGCCATTAAGTCAATTCTGACAAAATATGACCTCCTTTGCAGTTTTCTAGTAGAGCTTACTCAGAAGTAGTTTACCATTTCCTTCTTCTGGAGGTGGCCTGGGACTGGGCAACTTGCTTAAGGCCGCACAGGCTGGCCGGCCTGAGGTGTCCAGTAGGAAACTGAACTCCCTAAGTCCCTGAGGTATCCTTAGATACCCTAAGTCCCTGAGGTATCCAGCCAGATGTACATGTTGGATCCCTTTGTCGACTAATTTCGTTTGGAATTAAGGTCTGGCTTTGTGTGAGACAGTGGATGGTGTGCCGTCCGAAGTGCCAACGGCCAAGGAGGGGCAGGGAAGATCAAAAGTGGACATGGGGAAAGAAGAAGGGGGAAAGGAAGATAAAAAAGGGGAAAGAAGAAGCGGGTGCGAGCATCAGGGGGAAAGGGTCCACAACAGATGAGGGGACTGAAGGGATGTGGGCGTCAATTGGTGGGGAGGAAGATTCGGAGGGGGGAAATTAGAAAGAGAGTGGACCAATCAAGGAGATGCACGAGACGGGGATCCAAACGGATGGTGGGACGACAGTTGGGGCAGTTGAGCCCTGGGAGTGGAAAGTGACAGTTGTTCCAGCATGGAGTGGGACCCCCCCCACCCCCTCAGAGGATGAGTTTCTCTTACCAGGAGCAACGGGAACCATGACATGCCTGTTGCAGGACGTTGTGCCATGGGAAGGGGAGTTCCACCAAACCTGTGCCGAGTCTTTTAGGCATGTATGGGAGACCCCGTTAATTAGTGAGGTTGAAGTTCAAGCTAGTTCTCGAAACGAGTCGGTTATTTATAATGTTCAAGTTAATGCAAAAAGGCTACAGTACAAGAGGAAGAAACGAAGGATCCATTTGTTGTAAATTCTGTTAATAAAAGTTTATTAGAAATTCAGTCGCCTCCATCTGTCAACTCTGCATCAAGGATGAACAATCACCGAGAAGAACATGAACCCACTCACACTTTGGCACTAATCGTGACTTGGTCTCCATATGAAATGAAATTGGCTAGAAGAGAAGATTCAAGTGACTCTGCTGAAGCCCATCTTTGTCAGCTTTTAGACACATTGCTCAATCAAGGTGACATTTTGAAACTGCTGCCTCAGAAACTGCTGGATCTGTGACACTGCTTTTGGGTGCTTCGACACATACCTGTCTAGCTGTTTCCACTAGGTAGAAATAGGAGCTTGCTACGTAAATCTGTAGAGGGTCCTACAAGTCAATACAAAGGAGCTGATTGTAGTCATGCAATGTGATGTCACCAGTATGTGGTTTGTGCCTACAGTACTTCTATTTTTCACCTTATCCAGAGGAGGGAACAGAGGAACTAGATTGGTGCCTGGACATGGTAATAGGTTGGAAGAGGGTCAATAAACTTCACTCTAAACAAGCTGAATGCACTTATGTTAAAAAAAAAATCAGATCAGTAGATTGGGAATATGCACGTACCCCCTTATACACCCTTTACTAGCTTTGAGATGTAGAATACTTTATACTAACACAGGTCATCCCAAAGACCTTGACTTGTTGAACCCAAAATCTAATTCTGTGTCAAGGAATCTGATAGCCCCCTTCACTTTTTCCCTTCTCCCTTCCATCTTTCTTTTTAAAATCAGAACCATGAAGAAAGTATTAGAAACCCAAAATCTTAAAAACAGTGTGCTGCTCTTTAAAAACTAACTGCCATAATAAAAAAAATATGTTGATACAGATTTCTGATGCTGAACTTTGTGGGTCAACACAGCTACTTCTGTATTTTCCATTTGCTAAAGGTTATCAAGTCTACATGTCAAGCATAAGAACACAAGAACATAAAAAGAGCCATGCTGGATCAGGCCATCTAGTCCAGCTTCCTGTATCTCACAGTGGCCCCGCCAAATGCCTCTGGGATCACACAAGACTAGATATCTGTCTCCTGATACCACTCCCCTGCATCTGGCCCTTGAAGTACTCTGGTTTGAAGCCTGCAGATTACGCATCTCCAGCATGGTTTGTAACCCGGAATTTGTAATTCCTCCAGCAATCTGTCCAATCCCCTTTTGAAAGCATCCAGGCCAGATGCCATCACCACATCCTGTGGCAGGGAGTTCCACAGACTAACAACATATTGGGTAAAAAAATATTTTCTTTTGTCTGTTCTCACTTTCCCAATCCTCAATTTGAGTGGATGTCCCCTAGTTCTGGTATTTTGTGAGAGGGAGAAGAGTGTCCCTTTACTCATACCCTGCATAATTTTGTATGTCTCAATCATATCCGCTTGTGTCATTACAGTTGTGACCGACTGTGACACTGTGTCCATGGAATTTTCTTGGCAGGAATAATGGAGTGACTTGCCAGTTCTTACCCCAGGTGCCTAGAGCACCTGGTATTACCTGGTGGTCGCGCATCCAAGTACTAGCCAGGTTGACACTGCTTAACTTCCAAAACCAGGCGAGATTGAATATACTCAGGACATCTGGGCAGCTATATTTCCAGACTAAAGAGCCCCAAATGCAGTAGCCTTTCCTCATAAGGGAGGTTCCCCAGCCCAGTTATCATTTTAGTCACTCTCTTTTGCACTTTTTCCAGTTCCTCTATGTCTTTTTTGAGATGCGGTGACCAGAACTGTATGCAATATTCCAGGTGTGGCCTTACTATCCCCTTTTTGATGGTCCCTAGCATGGAATTGGCCTTCTTCACCCCTGCCATACACTGGGTTGACACCTTCATTGAGCAGTCCATCAGCACACAAAGATCTCTTTCCTGATGCATCATAGATAGCTCAGAGCCCATGAGTTGACAGATAAAGTTTTGATTTTTTTTTTTGCCCCAATATGCATTACTTTACATTTTCCTGCATTGAAATGCATTTGCCATTTTACAGCCCATTCTCTCAGTTTTGAGATATCCTTCTGGAGCTCTTCACAATCTTCTCTGGTCCTTGCCACCTGGAAAATTTTGTGTCATCCACAAACTTTGCCACTTCACTGCTTATCCCTGTCTCCAGGTCATTTATGAACAGATTGAAAAGTATCGGACCCAGGACAGTTCGCTGGGGCACACTGCTTTTCACCTCTCTCCATTGTGAAAATTGCCCATTGACACCTACTCTTTGTTTCCTGGATCTCAACAAGTTCTCAATCTATAGGAGGACCTGCCCTCTTATCCCCTGACTGTGCAGTTTTCTCAGCAGCCTTTGGTGAGGGACTGTGTCAAAAGCCTTCTGAAAATCAAGATAGACAGTATCCACTGGTTCACCCAAATCCACATGCCTGTTGACCTTTTCAAAGTGAGGTGTTGGTGGTTAATTGGATTTCTATACTGTGCCATCTAGCAACAAGGCCACTCTGGGTGGTTTACAGGAGGGCTACAGACTGAGAGCTGAACCTTTCATATCTGGAAAATACAACCTGGTCTATCCTATTGACCTCCCCCAACCCCCAATTTTACATCTTCAGCTATCTCCAGTCTTGTCAATATGGGGTCTGCTTGGTAGATGTCTGATCTCCCCCTAAACATTTCTTAGGTACAGAAGAAAGTAACTACCATATTTATTTAGTAACAACTATGGAGGCTTATCAACAATGGCCTTCGTAGGTTCATTAAAGTCTTTAATGAATAATGTTTCGTCCCAGCTGTTCATTAAGTCTGGCGGTTGCTCTGATGTGCTCAACACAGCTGCTTCCCAAACCACTCACAGTTCGGTGGGTGTCTGAGGGGTGATCCCCCTCCAGAACATAGAGTCCCACAACAGGGATGCCTCACCCACTCTACTTTTAAAAGGTCTCCGCCACAGTTGCTCACTGCAATCCATTTCTGCACCTCTCCTCCAGGGACCCTTCCCCTTTGGATATACATATGGCATCCATTCTAGTGGTTCCCCCTCACCCAAGTCCACCTCATCCCTCCTGCCTTCTCCCTCAGCTCCCCTGTCTTTTCTACCTCCTCTGACCAATCACATTTCTCTTTCACCAAAAGCACTCTATGAATGGCTTGCTCTTTCCTGCTCTTTCTTTAAATTCCCTTCCTCTCCTTTCCTCTATCTCCATCCCTGTGCATCACTTCCCCCCTATCCTGCTTGGGTAAGGGAGCGGACGGCTCACTCCTGGGCTCTCCTCTTTCAGGAGCTCTCTTGCCTCTACCCATTCCCCTTCCATTGCTCTTTTTGTCCATCCTTGCCACACACCCCAGAAATCTCAACCTGCTGCTTGCTGGATTTTTTTTTTACCCCTTCTATTTTTCTTTCTAGTTTTTCTGCTTGTCATCTTGTGTTGTCTTTTCCTCCCTTTTATTATCCCTCATCTGGATGGAATTTGACCAGAGGGGCCACATAAAATTAGAATAAAGGGCCCTGGGCACTACTTTTTAATTATTCATTCTTCATTTACTCTCTTTCACATAGAACAGTTTTTTAGGAGACAGGAAGATTAAGTGCTTGTTTCCTCACCTTCACATAATTTTTACAATTGACAGACTGTCTGTGAGAGAAGATGTCGGAAAGAGAAAGCATCTAAAATGTTCCTTTCAGGTGATGTGTCAGAGTTATTAGGAACTATGACACTAAAAGCGCTGCATCTTTGGGCACATTCTGAGGAAGGTACCTATAGTAGGAAAAAAAAACACTATAGAAAAAACAATTTGTTCCTATTTTAATCTCAAATAAATTTTAACTATTTTGTAGTTTTTGAAGAGTAGCCATGATAGTCTTTCAAAAATAAATAAATAAATAAATAAAAGGGAGATGCCAGATGTTTTTGTCTTTTGTTTTGTTTCCTTGGATTTTGTCTGCATATTTTAACTGTGTGCTTATTTTAAATTGAGAATTATTTTATTTTATTATATTTATTTTTGTTAATAATAGAAGGGAGGAATAGAGGTTTCTCAAAAATAAAAAAATGATTTTATGGTGTCAAGTTTGGGAACTGCTGTTTTAGACTTATTAATAGAAGAAATACTGTCATGAACTAAGCAAAATACTCAGGACATTCATATTAATGCCTAGCCAGAATATTCAGAGGTTGAAAATCAAGTACTGTACTTTTTCATCAACTATCTATCTATAGAGCTGTCTGGGAAGATTCTCAGTCATCCAAGTGGGGCTATCTGCAAATTAAGTCATGGTAACTGGCCTTCTTTACTTGAGAGATCAAAACGTTTCACTACTCATCCAAACAGCTTTATCAGTCTGACAAAGCTGCTTGGATGAGTAGTGAAACATTTTGATCCCTCAAAAAGAGAAATCCAGTTGTCATGAATTAGCTTCCAGATCTATAGAGATGGGGTGCACAAATCCTTCATGTGATACACGATGTTTTATTTATTTGATAGCTGTGTTTGACCGTGTTCTGGAAGTTTTTCTTCCTGACATTTTGCCAGACTCTGTGGCCGGCATCTTCAGAGGGCAAGGAGCTCAGGGAACTAGGAGTACTCTCTGTGCTCTGGGGTATAGAGTGAGTGAGACTGTGGGGATTTAAAGTTGTGGGAAAGAGGAAACTTGTCCTATGCAGGAGAATAGGTGTTAGTCATTGTATTGTGATGGAGGGATTAAAAGGTTTCACTGCAGTCAGGTGTGGCAGTGATCTTTCTCTGCAGTTGATGGGTGTCGTTAGCTTTCTATTTGAACTGATCACTGGTGCTTGTGGCTGGGTGGGAATAACTGAACTTTGATCTTTTGCACGCTGTAGCTTTTAGTACTGGAAGCCAGGCTTTTTTTGATTTTTAGACTTTCTTTTTATTTATTTTTTATTTTTCTTTCTTTCTTTTTATTTATTTATTTATTATCAAATGTATATACCATTCCATTTAGCTACATGGCTACTCTGGGCAGTTTATTACCCTGTTCCTCTTACATGCTTAATTCAGACATTCAAAGAACACTGTTTTCTGCTCTTAAAACTGATTACTCTCCAGCAACGTTATTCTCTTTGTGATGTTTTAATATGCAACCAGACTTACAAGGGATTCTGTTTTTACATGACAAGGATCAATAAAATATGTCCTGGTGACTGAGGAAAATCAGTGATTTTTAAAAATCAAATTGATTTAAATCACAATTTAAATTTTTCAAAAATGATCTATTAAAATTTAAATACTTTAGTTTAATAAATCCATTTTTATTAAACATGTGATTAAATAAAAAAATTCCCTCCGCCATCTGCCTGCTTTTTTTTTAATTATTGCCATTTTGTGCCCCGGTGCATACTTGTTTTAACTTTGTGTGTTGTTGTTTGTCGTGAGTCTGTTTGTCTAGGCTGAATTGGATCAGCTTTTTGTACACCGCCCAGAGTTCCTTCGGGAAGATGGGCAGTACAGAAGTCCTATAATAAATAAATAAAATAAATAAAATTGATCCACCCTGGCTTGTGAAGTCCCCCAGTATTCCATGATTCAGTGCTTCCTCTTCTGTCTCTATTGCTGTCAATAAGAGCCTGGGTTGTAATCATCTGTTCAACAGGAAGAAGGGGTTTTACATACGGTGGAATAGTCTGCTCTAGAATGTATGTAAAAAATAGCTAGAATTTGGATTTAACCTCTTTCCTCTTTTCAGCATAACAGTGAGTGCAAGGCATGGGGGTTGCTTGTTTAGGTATACTACTGCTTTTTGACACTCCGTCATGTCTTTCTGTGGTGAAGAATATGTGACGTAGGGTTGCAAGCTTATATTGACGAATCAAAGCTAGGAAATTGCCAGGTATCTAAGCTGGAGAAAAGAGGTGCTTTTACAATTAGTGTTTCTGGAACATGATGGAATTCTTTCTATATAAGAGATAGCAGGACATCTAATTCTGACCACAGCGCTGCCTTCACAAAGAGAAGTTTGTTAGTACATTCTTCCATCTTATGGCAAGATATAGATTATTTTCTGCTGTTTTATTACTGTAAATTTCAAATAAAACCATTAGACATAGTGGAATTTAATCAGGAGAAACCCATTCAGCCTCAAAATCATCCTGGGGGTAACTACATTCCCTTTCCCCTCTCCCTCTCGTGGTCGTATTTTACAAAATTGTTTCAGAGCCATTTTTAAAAAAGCAATACATTTTCAGTACTCCTTAAAAAACCAGGGCTTTCTCCATCTTCTCAACAGCAACTTTTATACACTACAGTTCTTACATTTAAATATCGCAATGTTATGTATATGATGAAAAAACATACAGTATAATGCATAAAATCAATATGCATTACATTAAGTCTGTCACCTGTAATGGTAAATATATGGTAGGCAGAACTAGATCAGGAAAGCTTGCAAAAATAAGTGCTGTATGTCTTCAAGGTACATCTAAAATTAATCATTGTAGGGACTTGTTCTACTATCAAGGGAGGAATATTCTGTACAGTTGAGTAGCTGTACCATACCATAGTACTGTATATGCCATGCTCTAAATAACTGCATGGCAGATCTCAGGGGTAGGTGCTATCAAAAACAGGGCCTCTTCAGATGATTGTAAGGACTTCAGTAGAAGACAATATCTCAGTTATTGAGACAATCTCATCCTTATGCAGAGGATGTTTTAAAAATTAAATTGTGTTCTTAATACATTTTGAATTTCAGAGTACAGTACTGTATAGCACAATAAAGAATCCCAGCACATATACAGCAATGAGTAAAATCCACATTTCCATTAATGTCTTGAATGGCAAACGTGGCTATGGCTTCTTCATACACATCTACTTCAGTTTCTACCCCTCAATTTATAGGGTTCGGTGCGCCAAATATAATGATAAATGCAGCAGTATCCTTGATATGTGATATCTCAAACCCTTTCCTGGAAATCTCTTGTTTTTCTGAGCATTTTACTTCCAGCACTGTTCTCCTTCACAGCCTTGCCTATCTTTGTGTGCAAACCCTCTAGACAGAGGCCAAATCACTTCTGTTTTCTCTGCAGTGGCATTAAATAAGCATAAAGTACTAGTAGCAGTACTGCTTCTGCAACAGGTAGGAATACTGAAAAAAGATGATGGAAAAAAGTAGGAAGTCAAAAGCCCAGATGACTGAAGGAGATTAAAAATAGTGTTGGTGTATGCTGGTTTTAAATCAGTTAAGTGCTGGTTTCTTGATTAATGTTGGTGGGTCTCATTTTATTCAAAGAAACATACTATGCACATACCCACCAATTTTTGTTATTTTAATTTTCTTTCCATTTTAATTTGTGATATTCTTATCTCGATAGAAATATGTTGGATGTTTGCCTGCATGATTTCTTTCTCCCATTTTTAAAAGCTTTGGTTTCCCCCAATTTTCTTGTTGCAAAGTTGGTAGAATGTGGGCCAGTTGGATTAATAGTCAGGTGGATTTTCCCCCAAGATGCCTCCCTATTACAGATGGGAATGAACTGGCAAAAGGGCAGTTCATCTTGGTTTGTTGTTTGTCAAGGTTGATGAACCACTAATTCCGCACCCATGAACTGACTAATCTACAAATCTTTACTTAAAGTAAAGCGGGCCACCTTTTTTTTGGGGGGGGGGGTGGCAATGACTTCTCTTGCCCTCAGTGAAGTTGTGACTGCCATCTTGGAAAAGGGCAGTCTGGGTTCCCATGAGGCCTTTGGGGATCTGGGCAGCTATCTTGTCCAAGATGGCAGCTACAATGGTGATGGATGCCTAGACACCCGGGGCCAATGTTAAGGGAGGGAGGGGATGGGGTGTTTTGGGGGGCATCGGGCCCTTTGGAGGTAACTGGTGGATCTTTCTCTCTTTTTTGTTTTTAGACCAATGAATAAAAAGTAGAAACATACTTTTGGAGAACAAAATAACTAGTCACATAATGAAAATACCATACAAATCTCTTTTGCTTGAAAAAAAGTAAAGCTCGCAGCAGCAGGGGAGAGGGGACTCTTCTTTAGAAGCAAAAAAGGCCAGACTGATTTACATTGCTATTATATCATGTGACCAGTTTTATAAAAATTAAAACGTATTGTAACTTTTATTTCCCCAACAATTCCTATACTATTTATCTGTGTAGTTGTAGCTTTATTTCAAGCTATAGCCCTGTTTTAAAGATATCTTTAGGAAACTGTCAGATCCATAGACACTGAGCAATGAGTCTAGCTTTCAACAACTCATGCTGGGTCAAAAAGAATAGAAATTTGCAGGCATAACAAAACATTTGACATTTATTGCATAGTTATTTTCCATGGCTATTTTCTATAGATGCCTGACATGTAGGTTTTATTAGACTCATAGACTCATAGAATGATAGAGTTGGAAGAGACATCAAGGGCCATCCAGTCCAACCCCCTGCAATGCAGGAACCCCCATCAAAGTAGCCCTGACAGATGGCCATCCAGCCTCTGCTTAAAAACCTCCAAAGAAGACTCTTATCACCCCCCGTGGCAGCATATTCCACTGCTGAACAGCTCTAAATGTCATGAAGTTCTCCCTAACAATTTATTATAACTCCACTACTTAATATTAATATGGTGTTTAGAGTACAGAAACATGGAACTTCAAAAACAAACTCATTGTGTATTTTGTATTATTTGGTGTGCACTGTTAGAGACGAGCACGGACCTTGGTTCAGATATTTGTACTTGAAGGAACACAGGCGCCATCTGCTTGTATTCCCCCACTTCCCCAGCCAATGAACCACTCACCCGTCAGAGCACGCTCCTCTCCTCCTCCTCCTTCTTTTTGGCTGTTGGACCAATCCCCAGCAAGAGCAAGGCTTTGCCTGTCCCACTCTTTGTCTGAATTGGCAGCCAGCCAAGGAAAGCCCCTGCTCCAGCCAGAGCTTGGTTGAACAGCCAAAGAGGAGGAGAGGAGGAGCATGTGTCAGCTGGTGAGTGGGGGACCCAGCCAAAGAGGCAGGAATGGGAACACGCTGCTTGCACAAAACAGCACAAACCTCCCAAATGAGGTTTGTGCCCGTTTCTACCAGTAACTACTGAAATTACTTGGCTATGTGTGTACTGCTTTCGTGTTACCAGTTCTAAAATATATAGTTCAGACAGTAGTTGTCCTTTTCTTTTCTCATTTGTTTGCAAAGCAGAGCTCAAGAATTGACATAGATGGTGGGAAGGAAAGATGATGACCCTTATCAAATAATAGAGTAACGAGACCAGTGTCAGTTGTGTTCTTATCTCCCCCCCATATATAAACATGTTGTAATCTCACACATGTTAACTAACACAAGATTTGATGTGATAAATGATCATATTTACCTAGCTTGAGCCCCAGGGAGCAATGTCTTTCTGGTGCATGGGATTTCTAGCTGTGAGTTCTTGCTTTTTTCAATAATGATGTTTTAATTATTGATTCTTTTATTGTGGTTGTCAGCTGCCTTGAGACCTCTGGGGATGGGCAGGTTAAACATTGAAAAAAGCAGAACAGGGCTCAAAAACAGAGTGCACATGTCAAGTAATAATTCAACATTTTGTCAACTACATGTGTGGGAATGAACATCGTTTTATTCACAGCTGCCATAGACCCAGCTGCTCCAGTTCTTTCCAGGAGAATAACTACTGGGGCTAAGGGTGTGGCCCATTCATGTCTGCACTCTTACCAAGGCTAATGATTCTTTAAGGGAATTTGCTCAAGCATGCTGCTCTTTTAGGAGCTGTTCTTTTTTTGATCATGAACCCACGCTAGTAAGCCCCACTGTAATTACCCATTTCTCCACTCTGAGAAACATTTCACATTTTTAGCAGAAATGCATGTGCCCTGAAACAACATCTGGCATTTCTTCTCTGTTCTGGCCCTTACTCGCTTTTGCTATGCTACACTGTTTTCAGTCTGGTTACTTTAATTCATACTGAAAGCTGCCAGAGGACACTGATACTGTAATTACGCTGTGAGTTTGGGTAAAAATATTAATGAGGAAAGAGGGGGCATCAGTCTGCCTATGATTTCTGCTAAGGCCATATTCGGATGAAGAAATGAAGATGAAGCATATTGCTTTTAAAGTTGTTTGAGTTGCAAAGTGTGTGTCCATTGATGGGTAGAACCATCAGTATGGGTGTATGATCATTTGAAATAGGATTTCATGGATGCCGTTCCTTATGGTAGCTGGCTAGGCAGCTCAATGAGCTGGAGCACCCGAAGTCAGGACTTTAATTGCCTATTGCATCTTGTAACAGATGAGACAGCCTTTGGTAAGTTACAGGGTCGTAGAGTTCCAACAGAAGAAGGGAATGGTAAACTGCTATTGAGAATTCTGTACAAAGGAAAACCTGGAAAAGGTAGCTGTGAGTCAAAACTGACTGAACAAGATGTAACTATTGTAATTCCATATGGTAAATTGTGGATGTGCAACTAATCTTACATTCTAATCATGCTTTGATATAAACCTCTGGCGTGGTTAAAATTTATATTACTGACATAAATCACATGTTATGGAAGACTGTAACCATGTGGTTTCATCCCAAATGGGAACCCCAAACAATTCCTATATTTATTAATTAAATGTACAGCCCATCCTTCCACTAAAATGACACTCAGGCCTGTAGCATTCAAATAAAAGCAAATAGAGTCAAAACATGGCAACAGATTAAGTCACATTGGTAAAAGAAATTAGCTCCTTTAAGCTAGAACACAGGTTGAGTGCCAAAGGCTTGCTTGAAGAAAAAAGGTCCCTCCGTCCCTTTAGGATGACAACCGAAGGCCTCCTTTAGCGCTGAGTTCATCAATTACTTATGCAATCACGAGGCCAGACTTCTTTACGCTTGGCTAATTTTTGTTGTTTCTCCATCATGTAGCTAAGCTGATAGAGATTAAACAAGACAAAAAAAAAACCCCTAACAAAATTCACATCTCATCGGTTAACTGGACTTTATTGTGAAAAGTACAGTGGTACCTTGTATAAAGGAATTAATTCGTTCCAAATGAAATTATGTTAAGCAAATTTTCCTTTATACAAATTCCCATAGGAATGCATTGAAAATGCAATAATCCTATTTTTATGTTGTACGGATTTTTCCCATAGGCAATTATGTTAAGCAAATTTCCCCTATCTCCGGAATTTTTTATGTTGTACAGATTTTATGTTATACAAGCTGTTTGTTATACAAGGGTCAGCTGTATACCAATTCCTTCTGGAGTGGCTACTGTATGGGAACTTGTGCTCCCCCCCTTAAGTTCAATTGTAATGAAAAGTAGAGGTTTAAGAATTTAGATACACTCCATGTAACATATGGCATAAAGTCTGATTCTGTGCTGGAAAATGGATTGTATTCTACCTGTTGTATGTTGAAGCAATAATCCAGCTACAGTAACAGCTACTCTTTTTGGTACACGGAAATCTACTTTCAAAATACACTTATCAGAAATTACATAAGTCTATGAGTCAAACCGAAGAGAAAATTAGCCGCATTTTAGTCATCAGTTCTGCTTAGTAAAGCAGCCATAATCTGCAGCTACTGCAAGGTCATGTGACTTTATTTGTTGCTGCACTTAATACTTGGATAAGGGCAGCATAACAGTCAACTTTTGTCAGTCATCACAAGGTACTCTGCTGTATTAATGCTTTGCCTCCATCTTTTGGAAGATGCCACAGTTAATATAGATAGGCTAGGAAAAAATGTTGAAATGCTCAAGTATAACAGAACTCTTCTGAGTTAAAAAAAATATCTGTAATTACAGTATCACAGACAGTGGGTGTGGTTGTCCCCTCTGTTAATTAAGTTTTTTAAATAAATGTAAACATTAGTACATTAGTGAGAATTATATTGTAGAGATTTGCAAATATTTTGCTATCTTGATCAAAATGGTAATGGTCAGTCCAAGAGCAAATCAGGGAACAGGGATTCAAAATGTGCTGGATGTGGTGACAATTCTCCCCAGAATCCAGGTGCACATCCTAGGGGGGTTCTCCTGGATTCATCTCTGAGTCTGGATGCCCAGGTTTTGGCTGTGGCCAGGAGTCTGTTTGTACAGTTAAAACTAGTGCACCAACTGTGCCCGTTCCTGATTTGGCCATGGTGACACATGCCTAAGTTACACCCCAGCTGGATTCCTGTAACACACACTCTGCGGCACTGCCTATGGAAAGTTCAGTGGGTCCAAAACACAACAGCGAGGTTGTAACTGGTACTGGACACAGGGGCCACATACACACCTCTGGTACAGCAGCTCCACTGGCTGCTGACCCTCTTCCAGGCAGGTTTTAAAGTATGGCTTCTAACTAAAGATGAGCATGAATTTTAAAAATGAAACACTGGTGGTTTTTTTTTTGCTTCATTTATATTTTAATCAAAATTTAATATACATTTAAATTGTTTTAGCTTTTTCCTTTTAATAAAAAAGAAGAGGAAAAGTAAAAATATACAAATTGCAAAATTGGCTCAAAATAGTTAATCCATCAGTTCATATTTGAATATATTGATGCCCCAATGAATAGTAATGAGTTTTTTATTCATTTTTGATTTGTCAATGCATAAGGCTATAAATGACCTTCAAGTCACCTAGAGACACCATATTTTCAGGGAAGTTCCCCTGTCCTTTCTCTCCCATCCCTCCATGTTTGAGAAGATTGGATTTATGTTGTCTGAGTTATGCACCCCTTCACAGCCAAATCATCCCCTCCCTTGTATCTAGATATACCAAACTTGCAGAGAAGCTTCCTCTGACTCTTCTCTACAGTCTGACTAAGTTTGGGGAAGACTGGGTTTCCCCATGTTGTTGAGGGTAGGAATTAATAAAAACTAACAGATTCAAGTGAACCAAAGTGATGCCATGTTGATTCTTCTGTATGCCTGTATCTGTACCTTATTGTCCTTTATAAGCTATCTGAAACTGTTTCAACTTCACTGGAGAATGGTTTAGGATGTTTCTAATAAAGAGTTACAGCTTGCCTAAGGAATGTTGTTGATTGGGGAGGGACATCTCATGCTTTCTGTACTTAAATTTGTACCTTGCCTCTGCTAGTGGTGACTTTTTCCTTCCGCTCCACGGGGAAAGGTTGACCTCTTCCTTTATCCAGCTGAATAAATGAATGGTGATTTGGATCTCTGCTTGTCTCAGAATTTTTGGCTAAGTTATTCTGATACAAGAAAACAGTTTGGGATTAGCCTGGACTCAACAACGTCAGTTGCTAAAGGACACTTTCCTAGGGTGTCTCATTTTATGGGTGTATAATTCAGATGTCTGAAACTGACCATTCACCAAACTTGCAGGGCTTGTAGACGAGAGTCAGAGTAAGCAAATGTGGTGTCTCTAGGTGCATTGGAGGCCACTTAATGGATTTTAAAGTTAAAAAAATTACAAATCAATTAAAATTCATAAATTCATTTTTTTTGTGATTCATTGGCCTTGATAAATCATGGATCAATACAAGTCACCATTTTCTGATTTGTTCTCATATCTAGTTCTGACCTATGAAGCCCTACCCAGCTTGGGCCCAAGCTATTTCAAGAACTGCATCTCCCCTTATGAGCCTGCTCAAGGGTTGAGATGAACAGGAAAGGCCCTCCTCTCTGTTCTGCCATCTTCAGAGGAACACTTGGCAGGGACAAACGAGAGAGCCTTCTCTCTTGCAGTTCTCAGACTTTGGAACTTCCTCCTGCAGGAGGCTAGGCTGGCCCCATCTTGACTGTCCTTTGGCAAGCAGCCACAGTTCTTTCTCTTCAGGAAAGCTTTCCCTGAGGGAGTGGCTGCTGAGTGGACTTTTAAAAATTGATTGTTTTGCCTTGCTGCATTGAATGTGTTTTGGCATTGCTTATATTTTTGGCGTGTTCATTGATCCTTCTGGTATTGTATACTCAACTGTTGAAAGCCACCGTTGGGTCCTTTTTAAGGAGAAAGGCAGGTTAGAAATATTTTAAATAAAATAATAACAATTAATAATGGTAGCGAGCAACTGCACCTCCTATACATTTCCCCAATCTCTTACATTGTCAATATAGAATTCCTCCTCTCTCTAGTGAGTTTTTCTTCCATCCCCAGATCTTTCTGCTAATATCTTATTTTCTCATCTCCTTGCCTCCACTGACTCTCTTCTCATACCTCTGTGTTCTTCATTTACATATTCTTCCAGGTTTCTGTTTTCCAGGCTGCTGACTACTGTCCTAGAAGCCTCTTCAAACATCCTGACTCTCTTCTTTTTTGTTTCTTATTTGCAATATTTGTGTGGTACTTTTTTGCTTCCTACTTACAATATAAAGGGCTAGCTCTCGTTTACTAAAGACTTAATCACACATACCACAAAAACTTCAGTTATATGAGTCGTTTTATAAATTTCCATTCACATGACACATTGGTAACATTTATTCATTTGTCCAACAGTTTTTCCCCACTTTCCCAGCATGGGCTTTTTAAAATCTGATCCCTCAGTGGCTTCTATGCACATTGGTTTGAGGTGTGTGCATGTGAACATTTATGTAGGTTTACTTTTAACAAGAGAGGAGGATATGAGCCGCATGAACAAGGGAGGACAGAAATCAGAATGCCAGTACGGTACAGTGGACCCTTGTATAACAGACAGCTTGTATAACAGAAAATTTGTACAACATAAAAATTTTTGGAGATAGGGGAAATTTGTTTAACATAATCGCCTATGGGGAAAATCCGTACAACATAAAAATGGGATCACTCCATTTTCAATGTATTCCTATGGGAATTTGTATAAAGGAAAATTTGCTTAACATAATTTCATTTGGAACGAATTAATTCCTTTATACAAGGTACCACTGTATTACCAAATGCTGGCATAACTATTCAGTGCAATGTCAGGATAATATACCTGAAGGCAACAACAGTACTTAGTAGCAGTCCTGATCCCAAGCAGTAGATGTAATGTGTGGATAGGTGTGCACTGTGCACCATTCAATAGCTGAATGGTACAAAAGCATCTCGGGCTGCTATGTTAGCCTGCCTCAGTATAGGACTAGCCTTTAGACAGAGCAAGAAAAAAATACTGCCATTGGTCTTTCCTTAAATCCTGTTGCTCTTGGTGAGGCTCCCAGTTCAGTTATTGACTTCAAGAGGAACCTTGAAAGCCCTATTAGAAGCTGATTGAAGAGAAGATGGGCATTTGTCCAGAACTCAATGAATATTTTGCCAGAGGTTTTGTATGCTTGTAATATACCTTGACAGTGCATCAATAATTGACAACCAACTTCAGTTTTAATTGACAGCAGTATTAATAATTCCTTTGTTTCGGCTTCTAAGCATTCAAGTGCCTATTTTAAAAGAATCCTACTTACTCTTTTGGTCTCCATTTTGTATATATGAAATATCATACGGAAATAAAAGAACAGGAGCATGAGGAGCCGTTACCTTTGCAGCACATTAAGAAATAAGGTCCACGTGGCTTACTCAAACACATTGTTTTGTCTTCGACTTCCTAGCATCTACACATCATTACTTAACAAGAGTGGACTTGAGAGTACTGAGAAATTGGTCTGTCATAGTTCGTATTTGATTAGTGTGCTGTGGCCATCATTTGTTTTTTATTTGTGTTTCCTAAATGCCTCTTTCTTTAAGTACTGTACTGTATTGCTGACCGGTTGTAAACAAGTTTGTCCTTTTGATAACTAATATTGATGGGTTTTAAAATATATATACACTGATAGTTGCTTTTATTAGACTTTTCTAGATGTGCATATAGGGATTGTGACACAATCAAAAGGAGTATAGCATTGGGTTTGTAGGAGAGTAGTCCCATTAAGTCCTTCTTCCCCTCCTTTCCTCACCAGGATATCACTTGGGTGTACAGTGTGTGAGTTGTCTCTGTAACATAGGAAAGGATGAGCAATTCATTCACATTTCATTGTGAACTCATAAATGGGCTGTAGAGAGAGTACCACATACAATAATTTTAACAGTGTGCATATAGAAGGTGCATATGTTAGAAAATGTGCACAAAAGCTACAATAGAAAAACCATTTGGGGAAAAATTGCAAATTAAAACCATAGATATTTTGCAAAATATTAATGGAAATGCAAATATTCATATGCAATGAAAAATGCAGTGCAATATAGGTATGCAATGGAACAACATTACTAGTAGAAAAACAGCAACCCAAGTAAAATGTTACAAAAATTATTAAAAAAATAAAATTCCACATTACCTGGTGAGAGGATTAAAAAAGGTGTGTCAGATTGCTTTTTTGGATGACAGCCGTACTGTTTCACCCAGTGTTCCCTCCCAGCTGGATGGCACTGAGTCAGAACTGCACAGCCCTGGATCAGGGCTGCCTATTTGCTTCCAGTCACTGTAGGTAATCTGCAGGCATGGGGCAGGAACCTCTCTCAGTGCTCCAGAAAATTAGAGGAAATGTTGCTTCCTCTAAAAAGATTCAATTTGGGGCTTCAGTTGTCTTGAGGTCAATCAGTCCATAAATCTGCTAAGACATTATCCTTGGACAGAAAATCCTATATGTCTATGACTGATGTTCAAACAGTATTTTGTGAACTCTTTTATTTCCTGTGAGTTGTTAAGGTGCTGAATTATTCAGATTCCAGTCCCAAATAATTTGCCATTTAAAACTGATGGAACATCATGGGTTGTGTGACACTGCGCTGACACAGAGATTCACACAGCCCATCCTTCTTAGTTTGCTGTGCAGCAAGTCTTGAAATCAAGGACTAAGTAATTAACTAATGCATTCTTTGCTCTTTCTGCTTCTATAATTCTTTTGCATATTTTATGCCCATACCTAGATACATATAACTAAGTCTGGAAGAAATCCCAGATACCTAATCATCCAGAAAAAAACATAGTAAACATAGTATCAACACTTAAGAGTTTAAATTCCCCTCCCCTGCAGTCTTGTTAGTAGATGGTAATCTTGAGAATGCTCTGTTGAGAATTTATGAGTGGGGTCCTGTTCAGTACAGTATTTATGCATGCATGGAATTTCCCCTATAGCAGCTGCCATGGTGATCTGAAAAGGGTCCAGCCACATGCAGCTAGGCACACAACCAGTGCTTCATCAGATTGCTACAGTGGCTTTCACAGTTGGAATCTGGCATGTGTAAATTCCGGATGGGATTTATTGCATATACATTATTGTGTTTAAGAGATGCTAAGTGATAATAACCAAATTAAAGATAGAAATTTGCCTGAAGAGTTCTTACACAGCAAAATAATTAGTTTCAAATTTAGTAATATCAGTAAAGAATTGGAAAGTTAAGTACAATTTTAAACTGGATGATTGGTATAAAAAGTGTGGAATATTTATTTTTATTTATTTATTTATTTATGTAGCTTGTATGCCGCCCACTACCCAGAGTTCTCTCAGTAAACCAACATGTGATATGAAAATTAAGAAAAGTTTACTACAGTATATGAAAACAGTGTTATGTGTTGATATATGGGGATATTTTATTGGGTTTGTGTTTTAAAAAGGGAAAGTTGTTGTGTCTCTTCACAAGAACCAGTTCCATTTTGGAAAAGGAATAGGGTTCTGTCATGAAGGAAAGCTGGTTGTATCTCCATATGGTCCTGGTGTATGTGTGTGTATGTGTGTGTGTGTGTATTTGTTTATAGTGTGTTTGATTTTTGTGTTCAATGTTACTTGGATTTTTTGGTAGTTTTTTAATAAAAAATAATTCCAGAAAAAAGAGTAGGTAGCAAGGCGTCAAGATATGTGATGCTGGCTTTGATATTGGAAGTCAGGCATGTAAAATATGACACATTTATGTCCGGTATGTCCAACAGATTTTGTGGCATGTTGGAGCTTGTTCAGTTGATCTTAGTGTATGTAGGGATTAAGCTGAAATACTTGGTTTTCTGTCTTTGTCAAAGCTTAATGAACTTTCTGATTCAGAAATTATTCACAATCTTATGCGTGGAGACAGAAGAAAAATCTCAGATATGTTTTGAGCCTTTTGAGAAATAAGTATAATGCTCTTCTTTTTCCTTATCTGTCCCAATATTTTTAAAAAACTTCTCATCAACCTCTTGCCTTAATTTATCCTTAAGCAATTTTGATAGCAGGAACTACCTTGAGGGGCCTGGGAAGAGGGCTCAGCTTCCCCAGTTCCTTCTCACGTTTATTGGTTTACATCGAGTACAAGCATTCTGGAGACCCAGAATGGAAGAACAGTCCCTTTTTGGCCCCATGCACCGTCTTTAATCCTTTAACTTCAAGCTATATAGCTCTATTCAAGTTTTCTCAGAGAACTCAATCTTTTTGGAACCCGCATGTTCTCTGGCTTTTGATTTCCCACCATTCCTGCATAGTTTCTGGGTTAAGCGCATGCATTCAGTTTGACTTAAGAGCATGCATTCAGAACAGATTAAATTCGTAAACTGAAGTACCACTGTACTTGAATTATGTGGTACAGCATAAGGTCATAGTCACAGAATGCTATTGAAGCAGATTTTGGAAAATCTGTTCTTTATTACCAGGCACTTAAATTAAGAAGATGCCTGAGTATCAATATTTTTCTTAATTTTGATGAAGGAAAAACTTATCTGAAGAGAATGAAAACAGAGGACAGACAAACGTGCACAGATTCAGACAATGAAAGTGTAAATGAGTTGGGCGTTTCTGGAATCAGTGTGGGCAAGGAGACTGTGAACAATGTTTAGAGTTTCAGCAAACAAGCTTACTTTTTGGGGGTGGGGGTTAGATTATTTGATCAAATCAAGTACAATTCTGAGCTCTTTGTTTTAAGTCTTGAATGAAAAATAGATGGCCTAAGAGAATGATGGTCTTGAAACCATTAAATAGTTTCAAGGCCAGGTGATAATCATGAATGATCACCCGGTCTTGAAACTATATAACCATCTTCTTAAGCAGAATGGACTTCCTTCCATGGGAAAGTGCAACTAGACTGCAAAAATACCTCACAGTTTGCTGTGGGGTTTTTAAAGCTAATTTAAACTGCCAGGATTTTTTCAGCTTTTCTAATTGCCTTTATAGTACGCACAGATAATATAAATGATTGTATTGCAAAATTCAAAGTGTACATCTCCAACTGGTGAGTTATCAGTGGGATTACAGCCCTATTAACACCACCCTTCCCCACTTCTTCCTTTGTCCTTCCCCTTCAGACAGCAGGATAAAATGTATTTCCCTGCAAATTGAAGGTTTACTTTTCCATTCAGAACTGACATAGTGCTAACCTGAAAGACTTATTAGTGTAAAGACCAGATAGGAGCTGTGCCATCAAAAGTAGAAATGGAAACATTGCAATAGGAGGGAAAATGTTGTTATAAGACTAGGACCAGTTATGCTCACGAATGGTGGGGTAACTGATAGAGGGAAGAAAACAAAGTAGCTCTGCGGCCCTTACCTGCCTCTTTTTATAAAATTCATAAGAGAAATCATAGAGCCGTAATAGCGTATTGTGCTACTCTTAAGACATCAGTGTCAGCATCACCCTTGAACTTGCCTGTAACTGTTCTTTTTGAGACTGAGGTTGGCAATCGTATACTGTATAACAGAAAAGGAAATACAGCAATGCCAGGGGGTTCAGTACAAAATAAACAACCCCTTGTCAGCCAGTAAAAAAGAAACAAATAACACCAGAGAAAGGGTGATTTTACGGTGCAATCAGCAGGGAGGTATACTGCAGTGTAGACTCACCCTTAGTCATTTTTATTCAGTGGCAGAATATACAGAAAGACAAGCACATTTGTACTTCTTAATTGGTTTGTTGGCAGTGGGTTAGTTCTTGGATCATTGCTAGTTTTATGTTGATACAAACACACACACACAGTAAGGACCACAGCATCCTTGGGGAGGGGATCGGTTCCAGGACCCATCCTCCATGTTGAAAATCACAGATAAGTGTATATAGCATGGTCTCTGTCTCCCCCTAGTAGTCAATTTTGGTCATTAAAAATGGAAATATGTATTTCTGGCTTATTTTTTTTAAATACAGTACAGTATATTTTAATATTTTCAAACCATGGATAAGCAAAACTGCAGATATTGATCCTGCAGATATGGAGTCCTGCTGTACATAGAATTAAGGTGATGATGGTGGATGTGTTGCATATTTGGACATGATTGGTTTTATTGGCATGTGCCCTGGGGTAGAGTTTTTCTCTCTTAGAGCCGACGAACTTGATCTTGACTTTCTGCCTACCTTTTTTCTGGCTGCGGTCTCATAGGTATCTCCTTAGAAACAGTCCTGGTCAACCACTTTAATAACTGACAGCTGCTGGTGAGACATGGAATCTACAGAAATAATGGCATGATAATTCATGCTGTGTTGCCAAGAATCCAAATAGAATAAATGAAAAGTTCCTGTCATCCAGTTTTGTACAAATCCATTCTTTTAGTTCTGTTGATTAATTCTCTCCTATCGAGGAACTTTTTTGTGGATTTGGCTTATCATGCTGCTCAAAGATGGCCAGAAAGCTTCCTGTTATTTAGTCTCTGATGCAATTTCCCCCCTATAATGTTTCTAAGAGGCTGATTCATACCACCTGAGAGGCTAACTTGACAGGTATACTTTGTAATTTTTAGTTTCTCTGTATAGGCAGAATTGATGTCATGTAGATGTTGGGACGGAAGCACACTAAATGATTAAACATGCTGTGAAATGAAATATATTTTCTGATGATAACAGAAATATTTTAAATTTAAAAATAAAATGATGTACATTGACATGGTACTGTACTCATTTCCATGGAGATGTAACAATGATAGTACCTAGAGGGTCTTAAGTAATTGGAAATAAATTTCAATTCCAACTTCTTGGCAATATTGATAACAGCTGGAAACTTGCATCTGTAAAAAGAATGGCCTACATTAATCCATTTTATTATTATTAAGGAAAATACTTGTTTCAGACTATATTTTCTTGTTAAGAACTATTGAAGAAAATGGCACATTATCACTTTGAAATTGTTTGCTTGCGTGTGTGACAAGATTCAAATGAACCACTGTTTATGACATTGTAAACTGCTAAGGATACTTTTCCCTGGTGTACTTGTGTAAAGCAGTAAAGAGGAAGCAGTGTCAGTATTCTTTAAGCTTGGGGTGATTTGTAGTGAGACCAATATTTTATCAACTCTAAATTCATTCATTGTCAGGGGGGAGGGGTTCTTGAACTATAAAGCAGAAAGGAAAAGAGACTATTTGGTTGACCAAATTAGCAAATTGTTGAAGGAAAGAAAGAAAGAAAGAAAGAAAGAAAGAAAGAAAGAAAGAAAGAAAGAAAGAAAGAAAGTGTGCTATACATTATAAGGAACAGAAGACTGAAAAAATGGAACCCAGTGTAACATTATTCCCTCATGCCTTGTATCATGTGTGATCATTTACCTCATGTAATAACATCAGTATACCACATTCTACACCCCCCACTGTTTTTGTCACCCCTCATTCATGGTTGCTGGAAGGTTAGGAGAAACACTATTTAATAAGTTTAAGACAATGGATAAAAGAAAAAAAGAAAAGGTTGATTGTGAAGCTGCCGCCATTTTACTTATTTTATGTATCATAATGTTGCTATTAAAACATTAAATATATATTTAATATTTTAATGCTTTTAAAATGCTTGGAAGTGAATATTAACACATCCTTATAGATAGATAGATAGATGGATAGATAGATAGATAGATAGATAGATAGATAGATAGATAGATAGATAGATAGATAGATGTGTTAATATTTACATATAAGACATTTTTAAAAGCATTAAAACATTAAATGAGAATTCATATAAAATAAAAAGTATGATCAATCATATATTAAAACATAATTATGAACTAAAATTGTGCTACATCTGTTGCATTATCTATCTCCTTGACAAGTTCTTCCATGCCTGTTGCAGGACATATTTAACATTGCTGTAGATGCCCCATTGTTTTCTTTTCTCTACATTCACATGTTTTTACTCCAGCAGATGAATATTTCTATTTCTCCAAATTATCTTTTGATCCTTTATCACTACTTCCACACATCACATCTAGCTGTATACCCTGGTGCTAACTCTTCTGCTGGTTCCATCCATTCCACTGTGTGTGAAATTCTAGCTCTTCATAGTCCTAGCCTTGCTTTTTCTGCTTGGACTCTTATGCTGCCATAGTGTTTTAGAAGCTCTTTGTAGATTTTAATCCTCTTCTCGAAAAATTGTGCTTGCATAAATGATGAACTGCAATTTGTGCTCCCTTCTTTCCTTATTTACTGTCACTTCTCATCCTACTGTGGCTGGAGAAGTACCTGCCAGATCATCTTATCTTACAGGGACTGGTAGATAGTTACGTATACTTAGTTCCTCTGGTGCTGCTGGGCTCATGGAGTAACAAGTGCTTTTCGGTGGACTTGGTTTACAGCTTCCATTTCGGCATTTTCCCATGTAACATTCACCACATTAAGATCTTCATGGAAAGTTTCTCCCCAGATCTTCTGTGGTCTTCCTTGTTTTCTTTTTCCTTTAGGAGGTGTCCAGTGCACTGCAGTGGATCCGGTCAACAATGGCCCCTCTTGTATCTTCATGGGTTTCAAACCTATTCTCTGTGTGCTATGGGATGCTTACAGGCAAGAATGGAAGACTTAGTGCACAAATGATTCCAATCAATATATATGTGAAAAATTACTACCTACCCCTTGATAAATGCCACTAATGTTGACAAAGAAAATATCCACGTGAGCTCACAGATCCTGTAGCCATGATAAAATGCCACCATGGAGCTTACTCAGAAGGAGTGGTAATGCAAATTTTAGGTTATTATAGAAAATAAAACTCTGGAATAAATCATACCTAGCGAAGAACATACTTCCTTTGCAATAAGCCCCCTTTTGTAATGAAATTATGGAAAATTTGTTTAAAATCACTTATATCAGTGTTGTTCTTTTAAAATATATTCTTGCAATTGTTTTTACTCTGTCCATAGTACAAAAGTCACAAAGGAATTTCAAATATTCAAGACAAAGTTTACCTCTTTGGTTGCAAGGACTGGAATAAGAGATATAAGATTTTCTGTTTCTGAATAATATGGTCCTCATTAGTCCTGGTTAAACATCAGAGAACATGGTACAGTACTTCAATATAACAAGTCAGAGCGGCCGTTTTATTTGAATTCTTGTGAATTTAGTTATTCTAGTTGATTGAAATATTCTCTAATGAGAAGTAGGAAAGAATGGCAATGTACGTAACATGTCTTTCTACTAAAATATGTTCTTGCAATCTCTTGACCAATTTTAACATCAGGAATTGTGAAAAAGCAGTGGGGATTCTAGGGTCTGTCTGTCTGTCTTTCTGTCTGTCTTTCTTTCTTTCTTTCTTTCTTTCTTTGACAAATTGGAAACTTTTTCAAAATAATGTGTTAACAGTTGGATTCTCTATCCATCCTTCAGCCATGTTATAATATGGAAGCAAAGCAACTTAATGGATGGGATTTGTTTCAAAGGGTAGAGGCTGAACATTTTTTGCCCCCATACTTGGATTCTATCTGGTTGAAATAGATTTGTCCTAATATCTTTTGGCACATACTGTCCACTCACTTTAAGACTAAAAGTAGAGATGGGCATGAATCAATTTGGCTTGGTTTGGTGGAATTCGTACCTATGGTGCTACACATCGTCCCCCACCCCCAGCTGGCTGCCCCACTCACAATCCCATGCCCACTGCCCAGGACCTCTTTCTCCAGAAGCACTCCAGTCCAGGCAGGAGCATGGGCTTCTGTTCTTCACCTCTTCAGCCAACCACTCAGATGAGATGTTTTTTTTTCCTGCACAGCCAATGAGTGGTTTGCTGAGCTCCTGCCCAGATTGGGGCTTCAAAGGAGGAGGAGGACCCGAGAGCACACAACAGATTGTGAATGGGGCAGCCAGATGGGTGGAGGGTGGGAATCAACTGGACCAAATTGACTTGTGCTCATCTCTGATGGTAAACTACGAGTCAAAGATAGAGCTTGATTTTAGCTGGTCTGACTAAAGTCTTATTGAACTTGACAAGTTGGTCCTAATTACATATTGTATCTTCAACAGTTCTAAGGTAGATGTAGGAATATCAGTGGTAAAACCGGTGTCTTGTATTTCAAGTTAAGTCCTATCAAGATAGAAAATTTGAGTATTATCTTGCCTGATTTATCTGCAGCTCAGTTTCTTATGTACATGTTTGATTATGTTCCAGCACACTGAGAAGACCTGATCAATCGGACCCCTCTTTTGGACAGAGAGCAGCATCCCCGAAACAGCCTGCGCAGACCACTGAAAGCACAAAAGAGATAAGGAGCCATGGACCGATCCCACAACAAGCTGATGGACCGAGGAGGAATCTCCAAGTGGACAGCAGGGACCAGAGATCGGGACACTCACCCTCTGTGTCACCTGATCGAGGCAGTACCCCTACCTCACCTTATTCTGTCCCTCAAATTGCACCCCTTCCCAGCAGCACTCTCTGTCCCATATGCAAGACAACAGAACTCACTTCCCTCCCCAACCAGCCAAATTTCAACACCTGTACACAGTGTCACAACAAGGTCTGCAACCAGTGTGGATTCAATCCCAACCCTCACCTGACTGAGGTAAAGCATTGTTTACATCTTTATGTAAGCCTAGTATTTTGATTGTGCTACTTGTTATCACATGACTTAAACTACCGGTAGTGCTCTGTCCTGTTTGTTGTGGATCAGGTTAGTGCTTACACTGTGTTTTATAAAAAGGGAGTTCTGATTTCAAGCTTGGGGGCGGGATTACTGTATTATTGAATTTTGAAGCACTGAAGTAGATGGATTATAAGGGTAGAGAGGAAGCACATAAGTGGTATTTATAATATTCTAATGATAAGCAGATCCTGCTGTGTTATTGAAAATACATGACTAGGATTTCCTTGACTGAACTTAAACCACTTTACTAATTGAATTGTTGCCTGGGTCCAACACATTTGAGACCCTAAACTTGATCCTGTTATCATGTAGAACTGGAGTGGAAAAAAAATACAAAAGATCAAGGCCAAACACAATCTTGCCATAGTCATTGGATGATAATTGCCAGTGTGGTGCACAAATAAAATTTGCCAGATAAAGTCAAGGATTCAGGTAAACAAAAAAAGAACTAGATAAGGTAGGAAATGCATTCAGAAAGAAAAGCAAATGAACACACCAGTAATGCTTCTTAGCCTGGGGCATACTGTAATAAAGCAAAAATGGAGAACAGGGACACTTTCCCCTTTTATGCAACTGCTAAGTTTAGATGTAGAAAGAAGTGTTGGGGCTAATTAAGTGGCAATAAGGTACAGAGAAAGAAGATGATAACACTGGATGAGAAAGCTAATCTTTCCTCCTGCATTGCAATCAAAGATTGGAAGTAATTCAGTAAAAGTAATAATGCTCCTTTCAGTGTGTTGCTTGTGGAGATAAGGTGAGGCTTACACACACACACACACACACACACACACACACACACACACACACACA
>JAHTLZ010000015.1:48801648-48817093 GCA_023846285.1 Phrynocephalus versicolor | reverse complement strand
ATTTATTTATTTATTTATTTATTTATTTATTTATTTATTTATTTATTTATTTGAGTATTTTTACCTCACCTTTCTCCTTGGAAACGGACCCAAGGTGGCTTACAGTAATGAGGGACAATATATAGTCCAGAACATATAAGACATATTAAAGTTAAGAACAGGGAGTTTTGAGGAGGCATCTTAGAACATTAAAATGTATCATTAGAGCTATAAAGAGTATGCAAGAAGAAAATAAAAATCCATTATGAGGGGTGAAAAGCAACATGGAAAGTACTAGTGTTCTTATGAAATCAGATCAGGATGAAGTGAAACCAAAGTGAACTATAAATTGTAAGCCCTCACCAACTTTTCTCAGACTGAAGAAGCTATTTGGATGAGAAGCAAAACATTTTGATCACACAAGAAAAGTCCAGTTGCCAAGACCCGGCTTCCAGATAATCGCACCTGGAAGTGTTGGATAATTGTCTCTCAGCCTCCTGTAAACAGCCCACTTTTTTCATGACACAGCAGCAGTTCCTCTGCCTGCCTCTTCAGTGATACTGAAATGGTTTTGAGGTTGAGAGACCCTGTAGTAAATTATGTCTCTTGCTGCTTATCTGCTTGAGTGGGGCAGAAAGCACTCACAGTACAAATCTAATTCCTTGTTCAGACTTTCAAGAGGAGCCCCCTGTAGAGTTCTATTTGTGCAATGAGAGAAGGGACTTTGTGGAAGTTTTCAGTTTTTTGACAAAGTCATAAAATGTTTAAACCAGTCTGAGTTGCATATTCATCACGTCTTATTATTATACTACTATAATAGAGTATTACTTCAACTCCACTTATGCACTTATTTGTAATATGGAAATGTCCATTTGGGGTATTTTAGCTTAATCACAGCAAACATTTATTGATCATCTTGAGAATTGTAAGTCCCTGTGCTCTGTCCCTTGCTGCACTGAATTTCTTATATCGGTTTCACGGGTAATGACACACAATGTTTAATATGAAGTGTACAACTTAAGATCACCTTCCTTTTACTCTTGAGCACACAGCTCCAGTCCAGATCAGGACTATGGTACAAATATCTTTGAACAGTTAAACTTTTTTTTCTTCTCTTTATCTTATTATTCCATATGAGGAATAATCAGCCAGCTGGCTTCTTTTTATAGCATACAGTATAATCTATGTTGTGCTTTTCTGATGCATTATCTAGAATCTAGATTGTCTCGGAACTAAATATATCTGTTCTTTTAAGTGTTTTTAATTTGAAATCTATTTATAAGTTTTGCCTTATATAATTTGTATACATGTTTTCCAACAAATAGTTTTTCAGAGTAGAAACCTTCTGTTCTTTAGTTTGGTGATTTCTTTGCAAGATACATTTTCTCACTGCAATTGCAACAAGTACTGTAAGCACCATTTATATGTTTTTCAGAATTAGTGACATCTAAGGTTGCTTTATGTGAAAAAAGTTCCATCTGCTGATGAAAAGAGTCAGGGAGAGCAGAGTGTTTTAGCAAGCTAAGAAGCTGATATAAGTGCTAATTTTATGAAGTGTTTAGTTGATTTTTCACTATGAATAAGACAGATATAGTTCTACTAACATCCCTCCTTTGTTTGCGTCATCCACCTATTCTGTCTCCTGTGTAAAAAGTCAGTAAGACTAAGCAGGAATTATATGACTTTTAAAGAGATATGACAAATAGGAGGGGGCGGTTAAGATGGGGGCATCTAATGTCCCCCCCCCTCAAAAAAAAAAAGGATGTAGGTGTGAGGTTTTAATTGTAGGAGAGCAAACATGGGGATGATAAGTATCTATAATATTTAACAAAAATAATTCTGGTGTGTATTTTAACTTGACCTCCAGCACAGTGTCTAGTAAATTCTTTACTATATTCCAGAATAATTTGGCTTTTTTTACAAGTCCACCACATTTGGTAGAAAGAACCGATTTCTTGCTCACACTTCCAATATTTAGCTGAACAATTATACATTTTAGATAGTCTATGGGGGCTAAGATGCCATCTGTAAAACATTTTGTAACAGTTTTCTTTATAAGAGGTGGATCTGACCATCTTGATCGTTTGCCATAGCATATTCCATTTTTCTAAGTGGATAGAGTGCCCACAGTTTTCCGCCCATCTTACCATACATTTTTTAACCTGTGAGTCACTTGTTCTTTACACTAACAGTATAGTGTAAAATTTACTCAACAATTTTTTCTCACCTGCAGCCAACATTTTATCAAAAACATTATCATTTACCATAAAGCCATTTTCCTTCTGCACAGACTTATAATGTGAATATATTTGTTGAATAAGACCACCAGTCTATATTTAGCCCTTCGAGGAATAACTGATTTGGTGGTTTTAGAGACTGGTCCTCATACAGAAGTTGTTTACATGTTAAGATATTACTGAATGACTTTGGACCTGGTCCTCTAATTGCTTCCATTGGAGATAACCATTTGGGAGCCTTAGGATAGAATAAATCTTTAACAGACAGCCAATTTTTAATTCGGGCATTCCTTATCCAATGTCTTTTGAACAAGGATGGAATATTTCCTCTGTACCATAAATAATGGTGCCACCCTTTGTCTAAGTCATGGCCTTCTAAGCCTAAAAATCTTTCGTTCGTCATAGAGATCCAATCCCGTATTCATGTCAATGCTGCTGCTCTATTAAAAAAACAGATTAGGTAATGCAGTGCCTCCAAAATTAGTCCTATCTTGCAAATAAGCATTTTTAATTCTAGCTTTTTTCTTTTGCCAAATAAATATACGAATATGTTTCTCTAAGTCGGACAAAATCTTGGATAAGACAGGTAAGCATTGAAATAAAAAGAGCAGCTTTGGTAAAACAGACATCTTGATGACAGCTATCCTACCCATTAATGACAACTGAAGTCTAGCCCAAGTAGTTAAGTCTGCCTTTACGGACTTAATCAAGGGAGTATAATTGTTATCAATAAGGGTGGAACATTTATTTGATACTGTTATGCTTAAATATTTCGCTTTATTCAGATGTGTGAATCCTGATAGATCCACTAATCCTTGAATATTAGACACAGAAATATTTTTGGTCAACAATACAGTTTTTGTTTTATTAATCAAAAAGCCAGATATTTCTGAATATTACTTTAGGGTTCTTAGAAGCTCTGGCAAAGACTGTGAGGGTTCTTCCAAAATTAATAGTAAATCATCAGCAAAGGCTTGCATTTTATAAATTTCCCCCCAATTGTTCAAACCTTGTATCAACACTGAGTTTCTAATCACATGCAATAAGATCTCTAAAGATAAAATAAAAAGCACGACGAAAGGGGGCAGCCTTGCCTTGTGCCCTTCTGTATAGTAATCTTGTCAAAAGAAAGCCCATTCACAATAATCCTAGCATTTTGAGTAGAATATATCTGTTCTACCGCTCTAAGCATTCTGTGACCACATTGTTGGTAGTCCAATTGAGATTTCAGTAAGGACCAGGAAACATTGTCAAAGGCTTTCTCAGCATCCAAAAAGATAAAGGCTGTCCCCTTTTGGGGAATGTATTTCATAGTACTCTAAAGAGTTAAGTAAAGTTCTAATGTTTGACTGGAGATGTCGATTTGGCAAGAACCCTCTCTGATCTGAGTGAATTAAAGTAGTAAGAATTTTCTGCCATCTATTAGCCAAAATAGTTGCAAAGATTTTATAATCCCCATTTTAAAAGGCTATAGGGCTATAATTCTCAATAGCATCTTTAGGTTTTCCATCCTTGGGGATCAGAACTATGTTGGCAGATTTCCATGTGTCTGGAATATCTTCTCCTTCCAGAATTGAATTAAAAAGGTGATTCAGTCTCGGGGCTAAGAGATCTGAAAATTTCTGATAATATTGTGCTGGCAAAGCATCCGAGCCAGGTGTTTTATTAGGTTTTTGTCTTTGAATTGCATCAACCACCTCTGCTAAAGAAATTGTGGCATTAGTTAGATTCCTATGTTCTTCATTAAGTTGTGGGGAATTATGTTTCTCTAAATATTTATATATTAAGTTTGGGTGTATCTGTTTTCCTTTAAATAAGTTTTGATAATATGCTTCAATAATTTTCATAACTGAAGCTTCGCCAGTTTGGTTAATTCCCTGACTGTCTTTTAAATTTAAATTGTTCTTTGGGTTTGTTGTTTCTTAAGTCTATAAGCCAACCATTTTCCTAGTTTATTGGCATTTTCAAAATGGTTTAGCCTTGCTAATCTGATCTTATGTGCAATGTCTGCAGATAGAATCAAATTCAATTGGTGTCTAGCTTGTGATAGCTCATTGAGATATTGTTTATTTCCAGGGTCTAATATCAGTTTGTTCTCTAGGTCTCCCATTTTACTCAGAATCTCTGCGGTCTTTGTTTTTCTTTCTCTGTTCTTCTTAGCCATATATTGTATCACTATGCCTCTAAAGTAAGGCTTAGAGGCATCCCAAATGGTTTTAGATTGGATTCCCTGTGTGCAGTTTATCTCAAAATATGTCTTCAGGTCCTTCTCTGCCTTACTAAGAAACGTTTTGTCAGACCAGAGCATACGATTGATTTTCCAATGTCTGACTTTATTAGTACCCTTTAGAGACCATAAAATGGGTTTGTGATCAGAACATGATCTTACCAATGTTTCAATGTCCTGTGTTTGGAGTAACAAATCTGTACTGGCCCAGATCATGTCTATTCGGGAGAAAGGGGCATGGCGGGCAGAATAGAATGTAAATCCATTAGTAATCGGACGTTTTCTCCTCCATATGTCCTGAATCTGCAAAATGCTAGTTAAATGTAAGAAAGGTTTAGGTAGAGTATCTACCCGCCCCCCCTTTTTTCCAAGTTGGTGATTTTTTTTGTCCATATTTGGGTTGTGAACAGCATTGAAATCTCCTAAAATGACTATTGGGGTATCTTCGTATTGTAATAGCCCCTGCAGCAACTTTTCAAAAAAAAGTTCTTGCAACTTTTTGTCATTTGGGCTGTATATACCCACAATCGTCATTTTCTTAGATTGAAGAGTTGCTTGGATAATAATCCATCTACCTTCCTCATCTTTGTTAATCAAAATTGGTTGCAACTCAGGCTTAGCATATATTACTACCCCATTTTTCTTGGTTTTCTGACTTGAAGAAGAAAAGGCAATTCCTAACTTCCGGTTTTCTAGGCCATGGCTCTCTTGCAACCGATCTCCTCAGAGAGGGGATGACACTACTGGGAAAAACATAGCTTTGACTATCCGGCCCTTTGTCGGCAAAGTGATGTCTCTGCTCTTTAAGATGCTTTAAGATGCTGCCTAGATTTGTCATAGCTTTCTTCGCGAGAAGCAGTCATCTTTTAATTTCATTGCTGCAGTCACCATCTGCAGTGATCAAGGAGCCCAAGAAAATAAATTCTGTCATTGCCTCCATTTCTTCCCCTTCTATTTGCCAGGAGGTGAAGGGACTGGTGGCCATGATCTTCGTATTTTTTATGTTGAGCTTCAGCCCATTTTTTCACTCTCCTCTTTCACCATCATTAAGACATTCTTTAATTCCTCCTCACTTTCTGCTATCAGAGTAGTATCATCTGCGTATCTGAGATTATTGATATTTCTTCCGGCAATCTTAATTCTGGTTTGTGATTCATCCATTCCTGCCTTTAGGATAATGTACTCTGCCTATAAGTTAAATAGGCAAGGTGACAGTATATAGCCTTGTTGTACTCCTTTCCCAGTTTTAAACCATGAACAGAAACAATAGATGGATTATAAGAGGATAAATCGCCCAGAGTAGCCATGTAGCTAGATGGAGCTGTATATAAATTTAATAAATAAATAAATAAATAATAAATAAATAAACTCTAAATAAAACAAATAATCAAACACTCAAAACACTTCAAGAGACATGAACTGCAAGATAAAATGTGGCACGTTAGGTGAAAAACAGAAAAAGCAGCAGGGAGGATTGCCAGAAAAGGCCCCTCTGTAAAGAAGTCTTTTCAAAAGCCTTTTAAATGATAGGAAAGAGGGGACTAGTGGAACTCTATCAGTAGTTAATTCCAGAATGTTGGTGCCATAGCAAAAGATGTTCTGCTTATGGTGGCTGAATTTCTGGGCCCCGCTGGAGTGGCTACCCAGAGAACATTGCCTGCGAGGACCTAGTGGAGCGGGTAGATGACCTTCCGGAAATATGCTTCAGCAGGAAAATGTAAGTGGTTAAGGTTAAGCAACAGCATGTTGCTGGACACACAAGTGACTAATTAGCTGAGTGTGATCCCTTCTTGCTTCTGTTAGGATTAGAGACAAGACTAAACCAGGAAAAGTCTAATCTGTTCCTCCCTTGCTGTTGTGTGACCATTGGAAATATTGTACATAGTCCCCCAAAAATTAGGAAAAGTCTGTTGCAAACTTTCATGAGTAAAAAAAGTTTGCTATTATTTATTTATTTATTTATTTATTTATTTATTTATTATCTATCTATTTATCATTCAGTAAAGATATTATTCTTGCATTTGTGACTTCCCCAACCTGTCTGGGGCCCAACAGCCTTTTCCTAATTATTTCTGGACTGTGTAAGGTATACGATAGAAGAGTTTCAGTTTCAGAAATGTAGAATAGTTGAAAGTAGAAAAAAGGTGATGAACTGCCACTTTTTAATCTATTCACAATTAAGAAGTGGCCAAGTTCACTGATAATACTAAAATTGTACAGCATGGTGTAAATGCAAATAATAAATAGTTTTGAAGCGGTTTAGAAGAAGTGGGTGATTAGGCAACAAAATGCAATTCAGGTCTTTAACATAATGGCAGATTGGGTCTAATAGGAGAATCACTGAGCATTTGTATGATCAGTATAATCTGATGTGATGTTATAATGATTAACAAGTATGTGACACATATCATGGCAAATTCATGCATATAAAATGGTGTGGCCATATTTTGAAGGAAGTCATCTCCACATGTGCCTGCTTGCACTTTGAGCTCATAATCAGCTCTCCCTGAGTTCTTCCGACAATGAGCTGCAGCATATCACTAACAGGGGAGATAGCCATTTCTGTGGGGCGACCTGCGCAACCATGCACACGCCTCCCTTGCACCCGGCTCAAGCCAAAACAAAATAGAACAGCTGCAGATTATGTTAGTAGAGTAAAAAGATAAAGGTAAAGTCCCCCCCCCCGTATATGTGTGCTAGTCATGTCTGACTCTAGGGGCGGCGCTCATCTCTGTATTCAAGCCGAGGAGCCAGTGTTGTGCAAGTCCATGGCTATGTGGCCAGCATGGCTGCAAAGAAATACTGTTTTACCTTCCTGCTTTTTATGGCTGGCGTTAAGAGCAGGAGCTCACTCCACTGCATGGCATCCGGGATTCAAACAGCTGAGCTGCCAACTTTGCAGCCAACAGTTTTCAGTGCTCTAGCCCACTGATCCACCATGCCACCAATTAAAATAACATTTCTCATTATTTTAAAGATCTTGTAAATGAAGTGGTCTTTACATAACTAAACTTAATTGTTCATGAATCAGAAGATTGTAGATTGAAACCGGAGATATTATCAGGGAAGAATGCGGATATTTTATCACTAGAGTCAAAGAAAATAAAAGCCTAGGTGGATGACTAATGGAACTGTTAAAATTGTTAATGAAAGATAAAAAGCAAAGGATTAGGGGGAAAGGGTTAGATTTTTGAATGCCACTTTTTAGTAACTGGCAAATAAAAACTGTATCTGTACAGTCAAAACAGAAAAGAACGAGAGAGAGAGAGAGAGAGAGAGAGAGAGAGAGAGAGAGAGAGAGAGGAACAAAATATCTTTTCCAAACCATTCAAGAAATCAAGAGGAAATTTAAACAGGATTGGAGATGCTGAAAGATTATCCTGAAAAGGATTATATTATTATCTGATCAGGATATAAATACTGCAAACAGAATCTGGAAACATTATATTAAAGAATTACCAGGATGACAAATTCCTTTGAATAAGAAGCTTTTGATAGGATACCAGTAGAACTATTTCAAGCAAAGTCTGTATTTACCAAGATGCTAATAAAAATATGCCAACAAAGATGGAAAACAAAAAAAAAATCCCCCACAGACTGGAAACATTCAATATACATTCAGATTCTCAAGAAAGGCGACACCAAAGAGTGCAATAACTACAAGACCATTATATCGATTTTCTGTTCAGTGAAAGTGATGCTCAAGATTTATGTCTTTCTCTTTATACAGAGTAAAAAGTGACAGATACTTAAGCTAGTTTTTGAAAAAAATGAGCCACTAGATGTCATATTGCAAATATAAACTGGTTCCTGGAACGTATCAGAAATTTGAGAAGAAATTCAGTCTACGCCCTAGAGATTAGAGCAAAACCTTTGACTGGGTAGTGTATGCCATGAAATTCCATGGATTGTTTTAAAAGACAGGGATGTACAGTCGTTTCTTATTTTCATTTGTCTTTCAGGGTGCAGTATGTAAGAATTAGAATGTTAAAGGGAGGATGATTGAAGTTATTTAAAACCTGAGCATGTTTTCGACTGCTTTTGTTGCTAGAGATGAATTCACCTCCGTTTTCTGCAGCTTATATTGCAACACTTTCGCTTTGATAGACTTTGAAATTAATTAGCTTACATTGTAACATTTTCATATTGATGTATTTTTAGCTACTGATTAGCTAGTGAAAGGTTTTTTTCTAGCTAAATGTGGATATTGGGAAGATAATTGTTCTCCATATGAAAATATTTGTATATGTTTAGGAAAATATAGTTGCAATTTTTAACTTGTTAAAGCAGATATGAATATCACATTGGGATATGCATTATTTTTGTGAGGCTGCACATTTTTGTATATGTCTGTTGGTGATATGTTTACTTTTTCTTATGAGCTGTACTGAGTATAATTTGAAAAAGGTAGTGGTGGTGATTGTGATGATAATACAGATAACTTAATGTGAAAAATCATATGCAAATTGGATTGGTGCAGAGGAGTCAGAGCAAAGGTTCTGATGTTAGATGGCCATTATTCAGTCACCAAAACCAAAGCTTAGAATCTTATCTGAATTTACCTGGTATTCTAAGCTCATCCTGAAATGGAACAGTTTTAGGAAGAAGCAGCAGGAGGTGCCCTTCATAAAGAACAGGTTGGGTGACAAGTTGGACTGGCGAGAGCACAGAAAGGGTGCTTCTTTTGTGGGTCTTGATTCTTTTGTGGCTTTCTGGAAGAGAGCCTCTAAAGCAGTGGTCCACAGCCTTGGGTTGACAGGTCTTGTTGCACCGCAACTCCCAGAAGCCTAGCCAGCATAACTCGTGATGAAGACTTCTGGGACCTATAGTTCAAGAACATCTGGGGACCCAAGGTTGGGAACCACTGCTCTGAAGCATGGGCTTTCCATGTTAATGGGAGAAGGATACATGGAAGTGTTCTTCCTTGTTTTCCTCTTCTGTGTAACCTAACCTTGTGTGTACAATTGCTGGGGAAATATTTAGTTGAATCTTGCTAGAAAGTTTACAGTTAGTGGAACATCTGGCAGGAAGCAGGAGTTTTGAATAAGTAAAAGGGCTTGGATTGGTTAAAACCCTGTAATGAGGAGTGCTGTCTTCCTTCAGTCATTCTTGGGAATCTGTATGCTCATTTATTCCCCCATTTTATATCTGCCTCTGACAGTGGGGCACCTGGGAGCAGGCAGTGTAGGGGACAGCTGATCTGAGTGATCAGGGTTGTGCTGGCTGCCTTACTGCCCCTGGTGCCATTACTCCTGGATAAAAAGAATGCAATGAGGAGGCAAAGGAGGAAGAGAGAAGATTTGATTTTCCAGTTCAGGAATCAAAGAGCCAGGCAGCCAGTGCACAGATAGAGATGGTACAAGAAAAGTGAGAAAAGCAATGACAACCTCTTTGGTATCAGGGAATCCACCATCTTCCTTGTGAAACTTTCTGCTGCTTCCTCCCTACTCTTCTGTCTGCTTTTTTTAAAAAAAATCACAAATGTTCTGTTAACAAAAGAATAGTGGAAAAGTCCATTGTTATCTGACTGGTAGTTTTAGAAGCTGTCTGGGAAGAACCCTTGGTGCTCTTACATTAAAAACAGAATTTTTAATCATTTATAAAATGATTTTACCTGAAGACTATCTAAACAATGCATTTACATAAGATTTCACTTCAATATTCTTGGGGCTGAATAAAGAGTGATTATGGTTTTGATATAATGACTAGGATTCAGATTGCCTCACTTTAGATCCTCATAGCAGTTATAAAGCCCACACACGTACTGTATTTTTTGCTCTATCAGACACACCTGACCATAAGATGCAACTAGTTTTAGAGGAGATTTAGCCTAAGGTTTCATGGCCAGGGAATCCTGGCTGCAAAAGGGGAAGCTTGCAAACGTTATTGGGACTGTGGAATCCAAGCTGCAAAAGGGGAAGGTTACAAATGAGGTGATTGGGGGTGGGGAATCCAGGCTTCAGAAGGGGAGGGCAGAGGCTCTGTGGAGGAGACTTCGTTGCAAACAAGGTGATTTTTAACTGAGGAATCTTGGCTGCAGAAAGGGAGGGGTGGGGAGACGCTCCCTGGAGGAAGCCTCTTCGCAAACAAGGTTATTAAAACAGTGGAATCCACACTGTAGCGGGGGATGGGAGAGGCTCCATGCAGGTAATTTCTCTCTAAAGGAAATTCTGTGACATATAAGTAGTGGGGACTATTATATTCACTCACTCTATATAAGATGCACAGACATTTTGCCTTAGTTTTGGGGGTGGGAAAAGTACGTCTTATAGAGTGAAAAATATGTTTTTCTGTAGAGCTAGAAAGGAATGCAGAATAAAAGTCCAAACCAGCACAGCACAGCACATATAATTACAAGTTAGAATGTTAGAAGCCTTGATCATTATAATTTTAAATTTGTAAAACAAGGAGCAGAACATATAAACATCACAATACTTGGTGTGAGTGAACTCAGGTGGACTGAAGATACAGCTACCAATGCAAATTAACTTGTATTCTCCTGCTATGAAGTCACAACAGGGCAAAACCTCCATCCAAAATATCCTCTACTGAAGCAGCCAAAAATATTTCACTATATGCTGAGTAGAAAGAGTCTTGTTAAAGGCCTCAAACCAGTGCATGACATAGATTCACAGAGACTACTGTTTTTATCAATTATTCTCTTGACAATCATACTCAGTGTGCTGTAATGGATGGAGTGACTACTAGGACTCAGGGGGCCTGGGTTCAAATCCCAGCCAAGGCATGGAAGCTCACAGGGGAATGTGGAACGGGTGAAACCACTCCTTCAGCATCTCACCTTGAAAGCCCTATTAGAGTCTCTTTAAGTCATAGAATCATAGAATCATAGAATCATAGAGTTGGAAGAGACCTCATGGGCCATCGAGTCCAACCCCCTGGCAAGCAGGAACCCCTTCACAATATTTCCGACAGATGGCCATCCAGCCTCTGCTTAAAGACCGTCAAAGAAGGAAACTCTACCACCCTCCGTGGCAGCATATTCCACTGCCGAACAGCTCTAACTGTCATGAAGTTCCTCCGAATGTTCAAATGGAATCTCTTTTCCTGTAGTTTGAAACCATTGCCCCGAGTCCTAGTCTCTGAAGCCATGGAGAACAAACCTGTTCCCTCTTCAATGTGACATCCTTTCAAATATTTAAACATAGCTATCATATCCCCTCTCAGTCTTCTTTTTGATAGGCTAAACATTCCCAGTTCCCTAAGCCGTTCTTCATAAGACATCTCTTCCAGGCCTTCAACCATCCTAGTCGCTCTCCTCTGCACCCGCTCGAGGTTGTCAACGTCCTTTTTAAACTGAGGCGCACAGAACTGGACACAGTACTCCAGGTGGGGTCTGACCAGAGCAGAATAGAGTGGCACTATCACCTCCCTTGATCATTTCTGACTTGATGCCATCAAGTCATTTCTGACTTGATGGCACAGAACACTTTGGCTCACTCCCATGTTAGCAAATGCAAAGCTGTTGATGTAGAGCAGTTTGTGGTTCTGTGCATCTATTGTAAGTGACTTCACTGCTGCATGTTGAAGTGAAACTCTCCTCTCTTGTACAAATATCTAGCGTCTTGATGTGTATCCTCTGCTTTAGGATTAAGGTACCACTGAATGGAAATAATTTTAAGGACCGTGAACTTTGCTGCCTTCAGGACATCCTTTTTCTCTTTGAAGTTGCTATTCTAATTCTGAGAACAGCAAAGAATGACTTTTTAGGGCCTGGAAGCCTCCTGTTTATTCACATGCTTATTCACTCTCCATACAACATGGAAAAACTCCCTAAATACTGTTGTCTTGACTAAGAAGGTTGACATTTTCTCACTTTTCTTGATTTTAAAGGAGAAAAGAAACTGTATATCACACAACTGCATGTAATGTAACTTATTTATCCCCCCTTTCTTGAGAAAATTAACTTTTTAAGCAGATGCTTTACAGCCGAAAAGTAGCAAGTGGTTCAGTAGTGCTTCTCTTTTGCCTAGGAATTTATCTATATCAAATTCTCACTTTTAGCTTTTTTCCAAATACTGTACCATCAGTTGTTAGGTGAAGATGTGGCTGTTGTTTGCACAAATGTATAACAGCCTAGTTTCTTGGGAATACCTTCAGCTGGAACATCTAGTTCAATCTCCCCTGTTGGGTTGCTGTCATAGTATAGTCTCTGTAGCTTGGCTGCTAAGTAAAGCAGTTACTAACTGCTGTGTCAGTGTGATTAGATGCATCACTTAAGTGTGGTATTTCAAATATTGATATACATTTCGACCACCAATTGCATAGCAGATGTAACTGTAGAAAGTGCTGATGGCTAAAAGAATAAAAACATATAGTTTGCCTCTGGACTGTCGCCTCCATAGTACTGGTGGGCTATTTTATTAATTCAGTGTTGTAATTTGTGTTTGTTGATTTAGCCAAATGAACTGGAGATGGACGATTTCTGTTCTTGAACTAACATATGAATGAATGAATGAATGATGGTCTAAAACAGGGGTCCTCAACGTTTTCAAACAGCGGGCCGGTCCACCACCACCCAGACACCACTGGGGGCCGGATCAAAGTCCAAAAGCAGCTGCGGAGGTTGGTTTGCTCACAAAACAGGGATAGGTGGTGGGTTGCAATTGGTTCCAGGGGCTGGATTCAGGACCTTGGGGGGCCGTATCCGGCCCTGGGGCCTTAGGTTGAGGACTCCTGGTCTAAAAGCAGCATCAAACAAATTTAAACAGCACAAAATAAAACAGAGCATTATGACTAGCAAAATAACATAGAAACCAGTGTACATTTTGCAAACTGGTGTGATGTGATAGTAATAGCATTCTCTAGATAAGTGACTGAGCTTCTGCATTTATTGTCTTTGAGGACAAAAAGCCCTCACTGCTTCTGATGGGGCACCTTTATTATTGTTGGTTGTCATTATGATACAGAAACTTGCCCTTAATCTTAAGACATCTGTGAATGCTGATTTACACATTCTTGACTCTGTGTGCTGAAGATGCAGTTTCTGAATAGAGTGGATGCATACTGGTGAATTGTTATTGTGACAAACAAGAGCACAGATAGTCATGGCTGCATGTCTTCAGACTTTTTACTAATCAAGGCATTCCATGCGTCTAGAATTGTCAAGCCTGGAGCATACTGTGTGACTCCTTTAGCATATACACTTCTGGAGATGAATTGATACTTCACATGAAATGAATAAATTGACAGAGTTCCAAGAAAGTTGGTAGGATAGGATGCAAAGAGTACAGTTTGAAGCGAGCTTGGTATTTCGGGGTAGAAAAGCACCTAGCTGCTTTGCTGTTGCACTGTTTGTCTTAGGACTGGTGCAAGCCTGAAATCCATAGCTCCTGTTATACTCTTTTGCACACCTTTCTTAGCTTTTTAGCCTAAGAACAAAGAAGTAGCTCCAGTTTCTACTGAATAGTGATTATCTTGCAGCATATCATATATTGCTGTTTTGTATTAATATTTGTACAGTCACATGGTATTCTGGGGATTGCAGGAATCAGAAGACTTATAACTGCTATAAGGCCTCTTTAATTAATATGATTCAGATATTATTTTGACAATGGATATGTTTCTCATAGGGAGAGTGTTTCATTTCTTAGTGCTTAGCCAAGGTATGTGCACTTTAAATTTTCTATTTGGAACTTCTGGAGATTGAGTCGTGGCAACTGGACTTCTTTTTCTTGAGAGATTGAAACGTTTCACTGCTCATCCAAACAGTATGAAGAAAGTTGCAAGTCCTCCATTTTATAGTTCACTTTGACCTCTTGTCACCCTGGTCTGAAATAGTCTCATGAGATGAACAATGGCCTGAATAAGCTTGTTACGTAGACAACAGTCTCAATAGCCTTAAGGTGAACAATGGCCCAAAGCACTGAAACCCAAAGTATGGGTCGTTAGCTATGGCATTGGTGGTGAAGGCATGAAGTATTTTTGATTTGTCTAGGTATTGTTGAAATCACAGCCTGATAAGGAGCCTCCCACCTCTGTTGAAAGGGGGGTTTTCAATGCTCACATAAACACAAAGTCTATGTGATCCTATAGATACATATAAAAGACACATAATAGGTAGTCCATCATTCAGGGAAAGCTTGCCTGAAGAGAAAGGTCTTTGCCTGTTTCTGGAAAGACAACATAAATGAGGCAGTCCTGGCCTCAAGTGGGAGGGAGTTCCAGAGTCTGGGTTCCCACAAAATGTACCTGTGAGGGTGGTGGGATGTAGAGAAGGGCCTCTCCTGATGACTTTAACACTCAAGTCAGTTCTAAGACTCTATCATACTTAGAATCAAAGCTTTTAAATGCAAAGGATGTTAAAAGTGGCTCTGTTCCCAAATTATATGATTTTTCATACTGAAACCAGATGGTCATTTATTGGACAGGTTTTCCCATGGTCTCTAATACACTGGATAAAACTGAGCTAAACAACTTCACCAAATGACTCATAAGTCAGGGTAGCAAGCTTGTGACCTTGTAGACCAGTAGTTCCCAACCATTTTCATGTTGCAACCCCCTTTTATAATGGCCAAATAACCTGTGACTCCCCCATGTTTGCAGGAAAAAGCATTATCAATGGGGTAAAGTTATCCCTTCTCAGAGAGTAGATGTTATTTAACGAGGACTACAACACATACAAGGGACACACAACCTCCACGTTGGGAAATACAGCTCTAAATGTTGTTGGGTTGCAACTCCTGTCAGTACCTGTCAGTAGACATGGGCACGACTTAGCGAAATTCCCGTTTCCGTTTCCGTTCCTCGTTTCCGTTACATAACGGAACGAAGAACGACAATTACTCCGCCAGAACTCGAACTCGAACCGACTAAAGAAAAATTGGGTCTGATTTGTCGTGTTGTCGTTCCTGGCATTGCGGTGATCGCGCGATGCCAAGCGGCACAGAAAAAAAGTTTTTAAAAGTAAAAAAACCCAGATTCCCGGCCAAAAAGGCAGGCGAAAATATGCCTGCCTGTCTGAGAGTGCACCTACCAGAGGGGT
>JAHTLZ010000015.1:48777898-48801638 GCA_023846285.1 Phrynocephalus versicolor | reverse complement strand
AGGCGAAAATATGCCTGCCTGTCTGAGAGTGCACCTACCAGAGGGGTGGTTTCTGGGGGGGGGTCCCCGGCCTCCCCCCCTCCTGTCCTGGGCTGCTCTGGTGGGGGCTGGGGGGCATCCTCGTCGTCTCGCCATGCCATGCCATGCGGTGCGGGCGGGGGATCCAAAATGGGGCGGCGACTGCAATATTTTTTTTGAAAGTGTGGTCCAAAAACACACCAAAGCACCACAGAAACATGCGAAAATTGCTATTTTAAAACTGCCAGAATTTTTACAGTAGCAGTGGGTTTTTCTTGCAACAAAATGTCTCCTCTGTCCTCCTCTCCATTGATTTAATTTAATTTTTTTTTATTTTTATTTTTTACACCTGCGCAATGATGGGCTGGCCATGGGAGTGACCATGCAAATTTTTGGAGCCATTCCACCAATCGCATGGCCACTTGGCCAGGTTTTTACTGAGATACTTCTGGGATGTGCCAGTCGGGCATAAAGCCCCACTAACCCTATCCCAACCCTAACCCTAACCCTAAGCCTAACCCATACGCCAGTACACTGTCCTTTAGTGGGTCAGAGAGGCACCCAGAGGTGCACCCCACTAACTCACCGTAACCTTACCTGTTACCCTAAGCCTAGCCCTTGCGCTAACCCTAACCCTAAGCCAGATCTGTGTACTCGCATTGCACTACACGCAAGTACACTTCCCTTCTTAGTGAGGCACAGGGCGCCCAGACAGAGTGAGGGAGCCTTCCCCACTACGTTCACTCTGACTGCACAGTGCACAGCGCAGAAGGGCCGCACTATAGCAGTGGGCCTGTGACTCACAGAGGCACCCAAAAAAGAGAGGTGCCTCTACCACTGCAACTTGGTATGCATATCCAATTGGCTATGCGTACCCTTTTGTAGCGGGCCAGAGGAGGCACCCACCCCACAGAGGTGCCTCCAGGAGCCCGCTACCCCCCCTAAACCAGTACTAACGACAGACGAAAAAATGACAAACGAAACAACAAATTTTTGAAAAATTTCACAACAAACGGAAACGAGCTGAAACAGGCCGGCTTCGACACACGACAACTCGAAAAAAATTTTTTCCTGGTCGTGCCCATCTCTGCCTGTCAGCATAGAAAGTGGTGAGGAATCATGGGAGCTGAAGTCTGATGATATCGAAAGGACTACAAGTTGTTCATTCCTTTTGTAAGTGCTTCCCTTGGACGCACATTGGGTTGTTGCCGTCTTTGTTCCCGAACCTCTAGCCTGGATACAAGATGTACTCATTCTGTTAAAGAAGTTTGTGAAATGATGCTTTTGCAGGGGGGGGGGGGACACTAGATTATTAGGATCAAATAAATATTCACAAATTTTCTTGTCATCAAACAGGTATCTTGAGGTACTCTTTAAGAAACATATCCATCATAGAAAAAAACATATTTTTCATTTTTAAAATTGTATTTTGCACAAAATACATATTTTGTGGGAAAACTTTGTATTTTGAAGCTTATATTATTTTGTACCAAATTACCTTTTTGCAAAAATGTCAGGCTGTTTGTGCAAAATACTTTTTATTACATGTTGTTTAAAAAAAACCATGCAAAATTTGTTTACAGAAAAATTTCAAAGTGGTGCTGGGAAAGACAAAGGAATAATTTCGTTAAGCAGGTTAAAAAGTTTGCATTTTTTGTGTTCTGCAAAACAAAATAAACAAAGATCAGGCATGTCCAAACTTCGGCCCTCCTGATGTTTTGGACCACAACTCCCAGAATTCCAAGCCTGTATTTCCAAGGGAAAAGGACCGTGGAAGTTGTGGTCCAAAACATCTGGAGGGCCAAAGTTTGGACATGCCTGACAAAGATGTACATCTCCAGGTTGCTATACTTTGGCACGGTTGTGACAGATTGAAAATAAATCACATAATGCAGCTTTTGAAATGCTCAGGCTGAGGCCATTGAGAAATACAAATCAGATCATAGATATAAACATGTGCTGGATAGGTTGCAGAAATTGGTATTTCATCAGCAAATGTGAAATAACTGACATGTGAGCCAGTTAATTTTTTAAAAAAAATACCACTGGAGTTTATAGATAAATTGTTATTCTATTTCTGTAAATGGTTTTGCTCACTAGTGTAACAGCTGGGGCGTAGGCAGCAACCAGACCAACAGCAAGAAGCCAGGACCAAGGTTTATTCAGAGGCATTGTCACACAAGGGTCAAGAAACACTCAGCAAGTGGTTAGCCAGTCCAAAAATCAAATACCAAAAAAACACAGTCCCACAAAGAGGCAGCAAGCCAACTAGACAGACTTACAGAACAGCAAGATTCACGGCCAGATCTTCAGAGTCCCAAGTCTCCTGTTGCTGACGCAAAGAGCAGGGAGTGGCAGCTTCTAGTTTTAAGCTAGTAGCAAGCCCCACCAGCTGCACTCCCTGATTCTGTAAAGACTCAGAGCAAAACAGACCCAAACCCGACAACTAGGTAGAATGGTAACTTTTAGCTTATTCATTTGTATTCTTAACTAATTGCGAGGTAGAACTGCTTTTGGTTTTGAAGCTATGTAATCTTCTTTGATTACCTTATTGTATTTTTTTCCTCTTTCAGGTGCAAGAATGGTTATGTCTGAATTGTCAGATGCAGAGAGCACTGGGGATGGACATGACTACAGCACCCCGCTCCAAAAGTCAGCCGCAGCTACACTCCCCTTCACTTTCCCCTTCCCATTCTCCAGCCAAACAGCCACAACCACAGACCCAAGGACCAGAGAAACCGCCGGGAACTATGCAGCCAAGCCCCAGGTCAAATGCTGGTGTCATGCAGCCGGAAATCTCCAAACCACCCCCGGTTTCAACACAGAGGGAACCGCACAGCCAAGTCCAGCCAAAACCCGCTGCTCCTCCTCAGGAAGGGGTGAGGTCTTCGCCTCAGCATCAACAAGCAAAGCCTTTGTCCACTGATCAGAGAAAGACTGTGGGAGACTCCCCGGCTAAGACTGCAGCCCCTCCTCCTAGCACTGGGGTCCAGGAGCAACCCCAAGAAGGCCTCACTGGGAAGCTCTTTGGCTTTGGGGCTTCTCTCTTGACCCAGGCAAGCACACTTATGTCTGTCCAACCCGAGGCCGCCCCGCAGAGCCAGCCCTCCCCTGGCAAAGTGCCTCCAAAAATTGTCTTCAGCGATGCCAGCAAAGATGCTGGCCCTAAAGCCCCAGGCACTGTACCTGGAATGCAGGGTAAAGCTGGAACTGTCCCGGCTGCAAAGCAAGGGAAAGCGGAACAAGTAATCAAGCCAAAGGAAGTGCCGAAAGAAAGGGTCTTGTGCCCCCTCTGCAAAGCACAACTCAACGTTGGTTCTGGAGAACCCCCCAATTATAATACCTGTACAACCTGTAGGCAGCAGGTCTGCAACATGTGTGGATTCAATCCAACACCTCATCTGGTGGAGGTAAGTGGGGTGGTGGTGGTTTCTCATAGGGAAAGGCATCTTATGTTGGAAAGGAGTGCCTTTCCTGGGATGAGCCAGATGGAATTTGTGAATTTGTTTGGATTACAAATCCCAGAATTCTCGGTTCTGGGACTTCTTCTTGACAGGCAAGCACGTTACAAGCATCTGAGTGTGGCTCTCCTTGGAGAAAGGTCTGGTTTGGAAGCCTCTGAGGCTTTATCGTAGGCCTAGCTCTGCCTAGCTTCCCGCTCTGAAAGAAAGGTTCCCCTGTTACCATCACTTTCCCCTTGGTTTTATTGGGAAGAGGTTGCTGAAAGCAGTGTGGTGATATTTTATGCTGTGAAAGGGTGTAGATCCTGTGAGAAGCAACAGATCTATAGTGAGCAAGTACATTAGTTGTTCTGCTTTCTTGGCATCAAATGAACATCAGTAGAAAGGAATATTTGTTTCAGTTCTGGTAGCAGCTGGGCTGCATTTGGCTTAGGTATCAAAATGAAATGTCAGGGTGCTTTACTATTCAGTTGGACTGACTCTTGTAAGAACTCTCTGGCTTCTTTTAGCTCTAGGCATATTATTAATACACTGAAATCGTTTCTAAAAGAGAAAAGCTCACCCCAGCCTCCTCAACCTTTATCTATATTATTCCCATGTGGTTATCTCCTGGGCACTCTCAGCCCATCTGCCATTCCTCACTTGTTTTCAAAACAAGTGGCTTCTGCATCCTTTAAGATGGTTCTCATTAACACAAGTGGCTGTGTGACTTGACATGTGCCCTCATAAACATGATAGAAATGTCTTATTTATTTATTTATTTATTTATTTATTTGACTTGTATATCCCACCATCTGACAACAAAGGCCACTCTGGGCGGTTTACAGGGTTAAACAAACAGATGTAGTACAGCCATTAAACATAATAATATATCTTGTTTATATACTGAGGTTTTAGATAAACAAAATGTTGTGATGTAAAAATTCAGTGTCATCGGGTAGCAGTCTGCTAGGAGCCAAGACAGCTGACATATGAGCCAGGTAGGTTTACTGAACCTAACTTCCCTAGCACCATATTTGGACAGTACATTCCAGATGCCAGTTATATGCTTTTACATTTATGCACTTTTCTGACCGAACTATCAGAACCAGTAAAGGATAGTCCTGGGAGACTAATGTGGTCTTCTCTCATTATCAGCTCCTTCCCATGCAAAAACTGATATCTTCTTCAGTGTAAATTAACTTACATTATTTATTTATTTATTTATTTATTTATTTAACTTATATGCCGCCCACTACCCAAAGGTCTCTGGGCGGCTTACAATCCAAAGAATAAAACAATTTAAAATAGTTAAAAGTAAAATATCAATAAATCATCAATAGAAACCTTACAATAAAATCATTATCCTAAAATTGTCATCAGCGGACCCATAGTCTATATTATATCAATTAAAAACCTTCTGGAACAGGAAGGTTTTTACCTGGCGCCGGAATGTAATCAGTGTTGGCGCCAGGCGGATCTCGATCGGGAGGGCATTCCATATCTTGGGAGCAGCTGCCGAGAAGGCCCTATGTCTACAAACCATCCTTCTCACCTCCTTGAGGGATGGCTCTTTCAAAAGGCCCCCCTGGCTTGATCTTAATTGCCGGGTAGGTTCGTATGGAAGGAGGCGGTCTTTCAGGTATCTAGGTCCTAAGTCGTTTAGGGCTTTATATGTCAAAACAAGCACTTTGAATTCGACTCGGACAGCAGCTGGTAACCAATGAGGGTTACGCAGAATCGGCGTGATGTGATCCCTGGCGGCCCCACCACTTATCAACCGCGCCGCACGATTCTGAACCAGATGCATTCGCCGGATCGTCTTCAAAGGTAGCCCCACGTAAAGCGCATTGCAGTAATCAATACGGGATGTTACCAGTGCATGCGTAACTGTCATGAGGCTGTGCTCGTCTAGGTAGGGGCGGAGCTGGTATATTTTCCGCAGCTGAAGGAAAGCACCCCTGGCCACCGAATCCACCTGGGCTTCCAGAGTTAGACCGGGGTCCAGAAGCACCCCCAAGCTGTGGACCCTGTCCCTTAGGGGGAGTGCAACCCCGTCCAGAACAGGGAGATGGCCCTCTAACCTGTCCGGCAGAGCACCCATTAACAGCATTTCCGTCTTGTCTGGATTGAGTTTCAATTTATTAACCCTCATCCAGTCCATTATCTGGCCCAGACACAAGTTCAGTACAGAAACCGCCTCACCTGGATTGGTGGAAAATGAGAGGTAGAGCTGAGTATCGTCAGCATATTGCTGACTCCTCAGCCCAAACCTCCTGATGACCTCTCCCAGCGGTTCCATGTAGATGTTGAACAGCATGGGAGACAGTATGGAGCCCTGGGGAACCCCGTGACGTAAACGCCACGGGGCAGAGCAACTGTCCCCCAGCACCACCTTCTGGACATGGTCAGCCAGGAAGGATTGGAACCACTGCAGAGCAGTGCCCCCAACCCCCAACCTGGCCAGCCTATCCAGAGGGACACCATGGTCGATGGTGTCGAAAGCCGCTGAGAGGTCCAGGAGTATCAACATGGTCGCACTCCCCCTGTCTCTCTCCCGGCAAAGGTCATCATACAGGGCGACCAAGGCAGTCTCCGTACCAAAACCCGGCCTGAAGCCCGATTGAAATGGATCCAGAAAATCAGTTTCATCCAGCAGTGCCTGGAGTTGTCCGGCCACCACCCGCTCCAACACCTTGCCCAAATAAGGGAGGTTCGCTACCTTCTGGACACCACCAGCCCTGGGTCCAGGTTTGGTTTTTTTAGGAGTGGTCTAATCACCACCTCTTTCAAGGTGGTGGGGACCACTCCCTCTCTTAAGGAGGCATTAACAACCTCCTGAACAAAGGTGTGAACCCCCCTGGCAGATCTTTCAATTAGCCAAGAAGGGCAAGGGTCGAGTGGTGTAGTGGTAGCACGGACAGATCCAAGCACCCTGTCCACATCCTCAGGTCTCAATAACTGAAACTCATCCAATAACACTGGACCTAAGCACAGCACACTGGGTACAACCCTTGAATCTGCATCAATAGTGGAGTCCAATTCCCTGCAAATCTGAGCGATTTTCCCCTCAAAGTGAACAGCAAACTGGTCACAACAGGCTGATGAGTGGTCCAGAACCTCCACCGTATTTCTCGGTTGAAGAAGTTCCTGGGCCACCCGAAACAGCTCTGCTGGACGGCACTCTGAGGAAGCAATACGGTTTGCGAAATAATGCCTTTTCGCCAACCGTATCGCCACGGAATAGGCCCGATAATGGGCTCTAAGCCGTGTTCGATCGGACTCACAGTGATATTTTCTCCACTTGCGCTCCAGCCGTCTCCCCTCCTGCTTCATTGCCCGCAGCTCAGATGTATACCAAGGAGCTGTCTGGGCTCTGCGTAAGGGGAGAGGGCGCTTAGGTGCGATCGTGTCAACTGCCTGGGATATTTCCCTATTCCACAGGGTGACCTGAGCTTCGACAGGAGCGCCGACCATATCAGACGGATAATCCCCCAGAGCTTTCATGAAACCATCTGGTCCCCATTTAGTCCCCTCCAAACCATTTAGAAAACCATTTAGTCCCCTCCAAACAAAAAATGGAGGGTAAAGTGATGGGTGGTGCAGTACCATAGAAGTCAGGTTCTCTCTCTCCCTTAATTAAATGGACAGGTGTATTTCCTGTAAGATATGAAAGGGATTTTCATGACTGGGAAATACATGGCATACATTAGAAGTCTCAGTCAAACAAAAAGCCATAGCATGCACAGTGGGGATGGCTGCACTAATCACTTATTGACTGAAGTCCAGAACAAGTGTCCCCATTAGTAAGCAAGCTAAACACTCTTTTGTATATGTAGAGAGTCTCATTGTGCTTTGAAATTGCTGAAGATTAGAGTCGTACCACCACATTTTGGGTTGTTTTGGAAGGCCAAACTACAGGTGGCATAAATACATATTTGTCTGTAATATCCAGCTTTTTTTTTTTAAAGTGCAAATGGTATCAGCAGCAGTTTGAGAGTACTGTATGAGAATTAATAAGATCAACTTTCAGCAGTCCCAAGGAAAATTCATCTTAAACTATTATAAGCTTTGGTGGTAGTCATGACGAATCCTCTGTTGGTCCCAGGAGAGTTAAGGCATGGGTTCTGCAGCATTATACGAAGAACCTTTTGCCTAGCCAAATCCATGATTTGGATTCTTGAATATATAAGCATAGTTCATTGTGGAGCCTTAGCCATTAAAATGACAGAGGTAAATACTGTATCACACTTAATAATCTAGGAAGCCTGCTAAAGAAATTGAGAAAGAAAAAACTGAAAACTTCCAGATGGTTCTTATAATTTCATCAGCACCAGCAATTCTCTGTCAACACATAATTAATCATAGCAGAATAATAATTGCTTAGTTATATTTTTTTCACATATGTATGTTTCCCTTGAAGCTTCTGGTGTACTGCTTAGAATGTTAAACTAGAACACAAAAGCCCCAGATTCAAACCCCTGCTACATCCCCAAAATTTACCTGGTGTTCTCAGACCAATCACACATGCTCATCCTGATCTATCTCACAATAGTGGGGGCAGGATGGCCATATATCTCACCTTGAGCTCATTCAGGGGGAATATGGGATATAAATGTTATAATAAATAAATAAATAGTCCAGCAAACCGTGGTGTTGCACAGCTAGAAGGCATAGCATCTGATGTATCATTTTATTTTGAAGGATAAGTCTTAAAGGCACAGTATATTTGACCTGTCCCAATGTTCCTTCTGCTGCTAACATTTGAAATAGGTAGGGATAAGGATAATGTCAGGGCTCCTAGATAGCATTGTAAAGACTTTCTCAAAGAAAGAAGAGCTCATTTAAGTCCAAGAGGGCACCGGCATGGTTAACAAGTGGAGTTAGAGAGGCTCTAAAGCGCAAGGAGAGGTCTTTCTGTAAATGGAAATCCTCCCCAAATGAGGAAAATAAAAAGGAACACAAACTCTGGCAAAAGAAATGTAAGAAGATGATAAGAGAGGCAAAGAAAGATTTTGAGGAATGCATGGCTAGCAATATAAAGGGTGATAATAAAAGCTTCTTTAAATATGTTAGAAGTAGAAAACTTGCCAGAGAACCAGTTGGCCCTCTGGATGGTGAGGGAGGAAAAGGGGAGATTAAGGAGGACTTGGAAATTGCAGAGAAATTAAATGAGTTCTTTGCATCTGTCTTCACGACAGAAGACCTTGAGCAGATTCCGCTGCCTGACTAAAGAATTAAATCAAATACAGGTTAAAAGAGAGGATGTTTTAGGACTAATTGATAAATTGAAGATTAAAAAGTTACCGGGCCCAGATGGCATCCACCCAAGGGTTATTAGGGAACTGAGAAATGAAATTGCAGATCTCTTAACGGTAATATGCAACTTGTCTCTTAAAACGGCCACAGTGCCGGAGGACTGGAGGATAGCAGATGTCACACCAATTTTTAAAAAAGGAAGGAGGGGGGACCCGGGAAACTACAGGCCAGTTAGTCTTACATCTGTCCCAGGGAAGATGGTGGAAAACCTCATCCAAGAGAAAATCTTAAAACACATAGAAGAACAAACCTTGCTGAGATAAAATCAGCATGGCTTCTGCAAGGGTAAGTCTTGTCTGACAAATCTTTTAGAAATTTTTGAAAAGGTCAACAGGCATGTAGATTTGGGTGAACCGGTGGATATAGTGTATCTGATTTTTCAAAAGGCTTTTGACACAGTCCCTCACCAAAGGCTGCTGAGAAAATTGCACAGTCAGGGGATAAGAGGGCAGGTCCTCTTATGGAGAGAGAACTGGTTGAGATCCAGGAAACAAAGAGTAGGTGTCAATGGGAAATTTTCACAATGGAGAGAGGTGAAAAGCGGTGTGCCCCAGGGATCTGTCCTGGGACCGGTGCTTTTCAATCTGTTCATAAATGACCTGGAGACAGGGATAAACAGTGAGGTGGCCAAGTTTGCAGATGACACAAAACTTTTCCGTGTGGTAAAAACCAGAGAAGATTGTGAAGAGCTCCAGAAGGATCTCTCCAAACTGGGGGAATGGGCTACGAAATGGCAAATGCGTTTTAATGTAGCCAAATGTAAAGTAATGCATATTGGGGCAAAAAATCCAAACTTTATCTATCAACTCATGGGCTCTGAGTTATCCGTGACAGATCAGGAAAGAGATCTTGGTGTGTTGGTGGACAGCTCCATGAAGGTGTCTCCCCAATGTGTGGCAGCGGTGAAGAAGGCCAATTCCATGCTAGGGATTATCAAAAAGGGGATTGAAAATAAAACAGCCAACATTATAATGCCATTATACAAAACAATAGTAAGGCCCCACCTGGAGTATTGTGTACAATTCTGGTCACCACATCTCAAGAAAGACATAGTGGAACTGGAAAAGGTGCAGAAGATAGCGACCAAAATGATTACTGGGCTGGGGCACCTCCCTTATGAGGAAAAGCTAAAACATTTGGGGCTCTTTAGTCTGGAAAAAAGGCGCCTGAGGGGGGATATGATTGAGACGTACAAAATAATGCAGGGCATGAGTAAAGTGGATAGAGGGAAGCTCTTCTCCCTCTCACAAAACACCAGAACTAGGGGACATCCACTCAAATTGAGGGCTGGGAGAGTAAGAACAGACAAAAGAAAATATTTTTTCACCCAGGGCGTTGTTAGTCTGTGGAACTCCCTGCCATAGGATGTGGTGATGGCATCTGGCCTGGATGCCTTCAAAAGGGGATTGGACAGATTCCTGGAAGAAAAGTCCATCACAGGTTACAAACCATGATGGAGATGTGTAATCTCCAGGCTTAAAACTGGGGTACTTCAAGGGCCAGATGCAGGGGAGTGGTATCAGGAGACAGATATCTAGTCTAATGCGCTCCCAAACGCATCTGGTGGGGCCACTGTGAGATACAGGAAGCTGGACTAGATGGGCCTTGGACCTGATCCAGCATGGCTCTTCTTATGTTCTTATGTTTTTTTATGTTCTGATCAGATTTAGAGCCCAGTCACCATATTTGTGTAAGAGGTTACCTTTTGTTTTGTTTCTTATTTTTAAATCCCACCCTTTCTGCAAGGAAATCGGGAACCATGGTGTTGTCCCAATGATTGACATGCTCTTGTGGAAATTTGAACCACACAAATAGAATTATTATCAAGATGCTTAATTTAAATTAATTGAACTTTTTATACTCTACTTCCCATTTTCAGGTTGTTAAACTTGCTAGGGCTCCCTTTTGCCCTTTTGGGAGCCTCAGGAAGGGGAAACAGAAGGCTTTAATTGGCAAAAATTACCATAGATTGCTACCATGGAAATCTGACTTCTCATAAGATCATAAGAAGAGCCATACTGGATCAGGCCGAAGGCCCTTCTAGTCCATCTTCCTGTATCTCACAGTGGGCTCCCCAGATCTCCTGTCTCCTGATGCCACTCCCCCAATCGCAAGGCTTCCCTGGGGCAAAAAAGATCCTCAGAACATGAAAGGGTGGGGATAAGAAGCCTTCAGTTAATTTAAACTAGATATCTCCATATGCAGCATAAATTATTCCAGCAGGATTTTTCGACCAGTAGGTCTTAGTGACAGTTTTGTAAGGCTGTTTAGGCTGGGAGATTATGACTGGACCAGGGCCATGCAGTGACTCTCATAGGGGATGAGAGACTCAGCCTTAGGCTTCATTGGTCCAAATTCAACATTCCTAGATGTGCTGTACTACACCACTTCATCTCTGAAGTAGTCTTTCAGTCAAACATAGGATCTGTGCCAGTTACAGCCATATGGCCCTTTGCTAAATATAAAAATAAAAATGTTTGATGAACTGCTCTATCTACATATGTAGATGCAATGCAAACAATGTAGCTACAGTTGTTTGCATTTTTCTTTTATTTATGAGCAGTGCCTATCCACAAACTAATGTTGCTTATAAACTCATTAATAATAAGCCACAGATTACAGTGTACATTTTCATATCCAAAAGAAGGAAAAGGAAGAATCTATTGCACTTGTATTTTTTTAAAATGTTGCTTCATATTTCTAAGCTATAAATGTTTGTTGTTAAAACAGAATTTCACATTGCAGGACAGAGAAGCAACAGTTTTCTATTTGGTGTGGCACTTGAGATCAACATTTTTAACGAGTAATCAAAGTTGATGTTTGTCCTTTTAGTAAGGTAGCCATGTCTGTTGTTGTGAGTTTTTCAGGCTGTTTGGTTGTGGTCTGGAAGTTTTTCTTCCTGACGTTTTGCCAGTCTCTGTGGTTGGCGTCTTCAGAGGGCAAGGAGCTCAGGGAACCAGGAGTTCTCTCTGTGCTTTGGGTTATAAAGAGAGTGAGTCTGGGGTTTTGAAAGTTGAGGAAACTTTTGTCCTATGCAGGAAAATAGGTGTTAGTCATTGTATTGTGATGAAGGGATTAAGAAGTTTCAATGCAATCAGGGGGTACCAACAATCCTAGATGGGTGTTGTTACCTGTTCTATTGTGTGAACTAATCACCTTTGTGACTGTGTGGTGAATCATGGAGCTATGACCTTTTGAACTCTACAGCTTTTAGTACTGGAAGCCAGGCTTTGTTAATTTTTAGACTTTCTTCTTTTTTGTTGAAACTATGCCTGTGTTTATGGATTTCAATGGCTTCCCCATGTTAGTCTGACATAGTGATTGGTAGTGTTGTCCAATACCTCTGTACCTTGGAAGAGGATTTCATGTCCACTTTGTTTCAGGGTGTGTTCAGCTACTGCTGATTTTTCAGGTTGTTTTAATCTGCAGAGTCTTTCATGCTCTTTGATTCTGGTCTGGATGCTGCGCTTTGTGGTCCCAATATATACCTGGCCACAACTACAAGGTATCCAGTATATTCCTGCAATGGCAAGTGGGTTCCTTTTGTCCTTTGCTGACCATAGCATTGGTTGTATTTTGTGATGGATCTAAATACTGTTTGTAGGTTGTGTTTTTTGAACACTTTGTCCATGCGGTCCATGACTCCTTTTATGTATGGCAGAAATACCTTGTTTGTTGGAGGCTGTTTTTCTTCTTCAGTTTGGGGTTGTTTTTTTGGTTTGATGGCTTTTTTGCTTTCGTTCTTGAAATAGCCATCTGCCTGTAGGGCCCAATTCAAGTGGCTGAGTTCAGTGTTAAGGAATCCTGCTTCACAGTTTCAGTTTGCATGATCTACAAGAGTTTTGATATGCCTCTTTTTTGTTGTGGTTGGTCGTTGGAATTTTTATGTAGGTACCGATCTGTGTGGGTGGGTTTTCTGTAGACTTTGTGTCCTAATTGGAGGTCTGGTTTGCGTATGACCATGGCATCTAAGAATAGGAGTTTCCCCATCTATTTCTAATATAGTCTAAAAATTAACAAAGTCTGGCTTCCAGTACTAAAAGCTGTAGAGTTCAAAAGGTCAAAGCTCAATGATTCCCCACACAGCCACAAAAGTGATCAGTTCACACAATAGAAAAAGATAATGACACCCATCTAGGATTGTTGCTACCCCTGACTGTGTTGAAACTTCTTAATCCCTTCATCACAATACAATGACTAACACCTATTTTCCTGCATAGGACAAGTTTCCTCAACTTAAAAAACCCCAGACTCACTCTCTTTATAACCCAAAGCACAGAGAGAGCTCCTAGTTGCCTGAGCTCCTTGCTCTCTGAAGATGCTATCCACAGAGTCTGGAGAAACGTCAGGAAGAAAAACTTCCAGAACATGGCCAAACAGCCTGAAAAACTCACAACATACTTAGCATCCCGGCTGTGAAAGCCTTCAAGAATACGTAGCCATGTTTGCTTACGAAATGAAGAAATGATAAGGAGAAGCCCTGTTGTACCTTAAATACTAAAATAGCAACAGAAAATATTTTATTTATTTACTTTGTGTGATATAGGTGATGTGTTCCCACTTCAAACGTCCTGCTGGCTCAGTGTGGGTGGGATGGGAAATAAATATTCTTGGGAAATAGATCTATCCTTTTCTTCCAAACTGAGGGAAATTATGTGAATGTGGTGCATGATGAGATGTGTTTTGGCCAAGTCGATTTTATCAAAATTATGACACCTTTCAAAATATGTACTCAAGGACACAAACTGTTGATTCTGCTATAGGATCATAACCTTATACAGTAGATAAACTGTTGAACCTTGTTGGGTGGTTTCCTCTGAATCCCCTCCTCATTTTAAAACTCCAGTTATGCAAAACTGCGGTGTGGTTATGTTCTTAATGTTTCTTTCACTATTTGAAATACCCAAAGCAATGTTTTTCCCCCTTTTTAAACAGCAAAATTATTGTGGCACTTTAACGACTAACAAGTTTTATTTGTCATAAGTGTTCACCAACTGCAACGCACTTCACTGGATGCTTCTGATTAAATGGGCTGCAATCTATGAAAACCTACACTAAAAGAGGTTTTATGGTGCCAAAGGTTTCTGTTATCTTTTTCTCTAGTATATATCTGCCCCCCTGGATATTTCTTTTTCTGCTGTTAGACTTTAACCAATAGTTGAAAACTTTTTAATATATTGATTGATTGAATATGTTGTATTTAGTTCATACTGCATGAAATAGTATCTAAGTACTGTAATGAATCAGAATAAAGGCCTATCATATCTTGTTTCCACTGTGACCAAACAGATGCCTATGGGGAACCTACAGGGAAGATGCAAGCATACATCCATTCATGATCCCTAGCAATTAAAATTCTGAGGCATATTTCCTTTGACATGGGAGGGGGTTATTGGACAATGGATTTCTGTTTGACTTTCTATATCTTCCACATTTAACCAAGTACTAATTTATTCTGTCTTGTTGCAGCAGTTAATATTTTTAAAGTTCACATGAAAATTCATATGAGTTCCACATAATAACTATACTGTATATAGTGTGAAGAATTGCTTCCTTTTGTCTGTCCTGAATCCTATACCATTTGGTTTCAATAGCAATCCTGCATGTAGATTTTCTGAGAGAGGAAGAAAAACTGAACTCTGTCTACTTTCCAGAATGAGTAATACATTTCAGCAAAGAAACGAGCCCAGAGGATAGTAAAATGCTAAGTATAACAACCATCAAACAACACAACAATTCTCTTCTAAATATTGTGAAAGTGCATCACTGGATGTTTTCAGAAAGCAATGAAACCAAGACACTTGTCTATAAGCATTAAATAGCTTTTGACTTCCCATAAACAATTTAAGTACAATATCACTAGGTGAAGGAAATGCTGAAGTCTTTTGCCAGGAACTACTTTAGAGCTGTCTCTTCCATGTTGCCAAGAATCCAAGACTAGAAATCATCTTTGCTAGGTAAGAATAGTGCATGTCTCCACCATTAGTCAGAAGAAATGAATGCACCTTACTTACATACCAGATGTTTGGAACAGAGTGGATTAAACAGAAGGTGTTATGCTACAGTTAAGGAGTCTGCCTTACCTATTATATTGAACCAAAATATATGATCCCTTCCAAATATTATTTCTGCATTTTTTTTTACATTCTTGATTGCTTTATCTACTGGTAGGCAGCCATCTACCACCCACTTGTACTGAATCTAGTAAGTAATTTGTTCCTCTGCACCATTTTAGCACAGCCCTATACAGTGAATGACATTTAACAGTGTTAACCGTTAAGTGAATAATAAAGAGAGATGTTATGGTTTCCTATGCTGGGCAAGATGTGCACAGTGGCATAGTGTGGGCATGGCTGTAGGGCAAATGCCCAAGCACAAAACTGTTGCTAGTTACCCAATGATGTGGATTTGTGTCCCTGATGATTCTCCTTTTGCCATGTACCTCACACCACCTCAAGCCACTTGTATTTATTGCCCAACTCAGACTGTGCTCAAGATCTAGGGGCCTTTTGGAGCACACAAAACGGCGAGCATGCCATTGGGTCTGAAGGGTGAGATGAGTCTGGCTCTGACTTAGCGTTGGCCCTCAAGGTCATGCGTTGCGCGACGGTCCACTTGCTTTGCCCCAGGTGCTGCCAATCCACGTTATGCCACCGGATATGAGAGTTCTAAGACCTGAGGCAGTTTTGAAGAACCAGAGACACAGATCACAGTTCTCTGACTCTGCAGAAGGGTTATGCTGGAGGTCCTTTCTTCCTCAGTAGTTCTACCTCTGCAGTCGTGGAGACCAGTAGATGCAGTTCAAGACACAGCAGAGTGCTGAAGTATTGACCAAGAAGAACCCACCCAGAACTGGTATCCGACAGTGCAGACAGTTTTCCCAATATAAGGGGGATTTGTGTTCTAAGCCATACTACGCTCTGACTGGTTGAATAGAAAGTATGTGCTATATTTTCAGCACTCTACATGATCAAAACTGTAAGGCCTGACTCGTGAGAATGACATCCTACTCTGTGAAGCAGAAGATTTCTGGGAGACACTGTCATGCAACAATCTCATTTGGAAGCAGTAAAGGAAATGCCAAGTGAAATGAAAGTGAAATGAAAGAGAGTTAGCCTTAGCCTGGACGGTAGAGCAGGATTGAAAGTACAGTAAATGTGACATACAGGATTTTAGCCAAGAGCATTGCCCGAGCTTATTTTAAAGGCGTGACAAACTCCCGTCTACAATATACCTGCTGCTGTTGCTGTTGAAAATCAAAGCTATGATTGTGCTGGTAATGGGAGCATTTCCATAGGTTAACTGATTACTTTTAAGTCTCTCCAGAGTCTCTCTGGTCTGCCAATAACAGTCTTTGGTTGGTATTATCCAGTAGACACGGGCACGACTCAGCGAAATTTTCGTTTCCATTTCCGTTTTCCGTTTCCGTTACGTAACGGAAACGGTAACAATAATTAAGCCATCAGAACTCAAACTCGAACCGAAAAAAGAAAAATTTGGTCAGGTTTTTCGTTTTCGTTTGTGGCATCACGGCGATCGCGCAATGCGAAGCACAGAAAAAGTTTTTAAACGTTTTTTTTTTTAAAAAAACCCGACTCCCGGCCAAAAAAGCAGGCGAAAATATGCCTGCCTGAGGCTTTGCCACCTACCAGAGGGGTGGTTTCTGGGGGTCCCCGGGCTTCCCCCCCTCTTCTCCTGTCCTGGGCTGCTTGCACCAGGCTGGGGGGGGGGGGCATCCTCGTCGTCTCGCCATGCCATGAGGTGGGAGGGATCCAAAATGGCGACAGCAATTTTTCTTTTGAAATTGTGGTCAAAAAACAATCACCAAATCACCACAGAAACATGTGAAATTTATTTATTTTAAATGCCTGAATTTTAATAGTAGCAGCAGTGGGGTTTTTATAGCAATAAAACGTCGTGTTGATTTTATTTTATTTTTTATTTTTTATTTTTTATTTGTTTAGACTTGCCCATTTGGGCTGGGCATGGGTTGGGACCATGCAAATTTTTTGAACTATTCCACCAATGGCATCGCCAGGTTTTTGACTGACACTTCTGGGTGTCTCGGAGGGCATAAAAAGCCGAGGCACCTTCCAGAAATCGCAGTCGGGTGTATGGATGTGGTTGAGAGAGGAGGGCTGGCTGCTGGTGCTGGTGTGATCCGATAGAGATTGAGGAGGGAGGCTGGAGGCTTTAGGATTTAAGTTAGGCAGGCAGGGAGGGAATTGAATTTAGAAAATAATTTCTTTGATTCCCTGCAGCTTTGTCTGCTGAAGGGAATAGCAGTTTATACATTATTTCTTCTCTGGCAGTTTGTGAGGATTTTTTTCTGATATTGGATAAAGGGGGAGGTTCGACTGGGAGTGGGAGGTGTGGATTTATTTTTAAAATATATTATATACTACCATTTATTTTCTATTTTCCCAACTTCAATTTGCTTGCACACATACACATTTGGGGTGGAAGCCAAGAACAGGACCTCTATCCTAAGTGATATGCTAACTGCCCACTCGCCCGCCCGCCCGCGCCGCCACCCACCCACTTGCCCGCCCGCAGCCGCCGCCCGTCGGCTCCCCTGCCCGCGCCTCCCCCCTGCTGCTGTCGCCGCCCGCTCATGGCCCCCCGCTACCACCGCCCGCCCATGCCTCCCCCCACCGCACGCCCGCTCCGCCCGCCGCCTAGGGCGCAAAAACACCTAGCGCCGGCCCTGATTGGGGGACGCCCCTATGCTCTGGGAAGTCAAATCGCGCTAAATCGCGGTGGAAACGACAAACGAAACAACAAAACGACAAATTTTTGAAAAATTTCGCGACAAACGGAAACGACCCGAAACGGACCCGTTCCGACAAACGAAAACTCGAAACATCATTTTTTCTGGTCGTGCCCATGTCTATTATCCAGGATAGCTTGGTATTTCCACCTTTAGCTAAAGCCCTGAGCCATCTCTGTGCCCTTGATATCATACCCTCCAGATATTTTAGACTACAATTCCTGGAAGCTTCAACCATCATGATCAGTGGTCAGGGATTATAGAAGCTGTCAGGTCAGAAAGGCTGATGCATGAACCCCTTCCTAAAAGCCCTATATACATTTATAGACCTCTAGGAGCTACTTCATTGTTGCAATGACTCCTGGCAACATCAGCTTGCCTATTTTCAAAAGCTTTGTTCATCTACGTAGTTTCCATGATCCGTGTACACAAAAATACTTCATAATTGTTGAATATGTGTAACTTCTTTTCTAGCCACATTGCTTCAGTTAAACAGAGATCAGTCTTACAATTACCATACAATAAACTACTGTATAGGGACAAATGCTTGCAATGTATGAAAGGCAACAGGTATGACTGTCATCAAAAACTTCTACAGCTATGTTCAGCTACGTACAGAAGTCCATTCAAAACTTAAGTTGTAAGCAGAATTTAAATTATGTTCTAATTGTTCCAAAATTTCAGGGGCATGCATTCTACAAGTGCAGGAAATTAGCATCTAAAAAGGCACACTTGAAAAGCAGAGTGTGTCTCTAGAATACAGCATCAAAAAGTTAAAGGTAATCCAGCTTTGAGCAATTTTTAACCTTTAGTATGTCTAGACACACATGAAAATATTAGGTTTTCTCACTGAAGCCATTGCCATTTGTCACTTTGCATCTATATCATGGAAGTCCATGTTGTCTATGTGCTGTCCCCTGCCCACTTCTTGATGTCTCATGCCTGGTATCTATGTTATAATAATAATAATCTTAGAACTGCAGAGCTGAATAAAACCGTATGGTTCATCAAGCCCACTCCCTGTCAAGGAAATACAGCGGGAAATCAAACTCCCAATGTTTTCCTTTTCTGCCACATGACCAACACTTGAACTAACCAGCAGTTAGGAGCCAGTGTATGTGGTGTGTCTTTTGCTCCCCTGTATTTATATTTCTCGCAGTTATTTACATTTCCCTTCAACTATGAGCAACTGAATTTTGTATGTGATGTTCTTCAGTCATGTCTGACTCTTCATGACCCCATGGCCCAGATCACACCAGGCCCTCCTGTCTTCCACTGCCTCCAAGAGTTTGGTCAAATCCATGTTGGTTGCATTGATGAAACTGTCCAATGTGTAGTTTGCATAATTTAAAAAAAACCTGTAAACCGTCCAGAAAGTGCTTGAAGTTCTATGGGGTGGTATATAAGCAGAACACTTTATCTCATTTTTTGCCGTCCCCTTTTCCCTTTTAATTCAATCTTTGCCAACATCAGGGACTTTTCCAAGGAGTCCCCTCTCCTCATGAGGTGGCCAAAGTATTGGAGCCGCAGCTTCAAAATCTGTCCTTCCAGTGAACATTCGGGGTTGATTTCTTTCAGGATAGATAGGTTTGATTTCCTTGCAGTCCAAGGGACTCTCAAGACTCTCCTCCAGCACCACAGCTCAAAAGCATCAATTTTGTGGCAATCAGCCTTCTGTATGGTCCAGTTCTCACTTTCATACATCACTATTGAAAAAAAACCATAGCTTCGACTATCCGGACCTTTGCTGGCAAAGTGATGTCTCTGTTTTTTAAGATGCTGCCTAAGTTTGCCATCACTTTCCTCCCCAAAAGCAGGCATTTTTTAATTTCATTGCTGCAGTCACGATCTGCAGTGATCAAGGAGCCGAAGAAAATAAAGTCTGTCATTGCCTCCATTTCTTCCCCTTCTATTTGCCAGGAGGTGATAGAACCAATGGCCATTCTTTTAGTTTCTTTGATGTTGAACTTCAGCCCATTTTTTCGCTCTCCTCTTTCACACTCATTAAGAGATTCTTTAATTCCTCCTCACTTTCTGCTATCAGAGTAGTATCATCTGTGTATCTGAGGTTGTTGATATTTCTTCTGGCAATCTTAATTCTGGTTTGTGATTCATCCAGTCCTGCCTTTCGCATATTAGTGAAATAGGCAAGGTGACAGTATACAGCCTTGTCGTACTCCTTTCCCAATTTTAAACCAGTCAGTTGTTCCATATCCAGTTCTGGCTGTTGCTGCTTGTCCCACATATAGATTTCTTCGGAGACAGATAAGGTGGTCAGGCACTCCTATTCCTTTAAGGACTTGCGATAGTTTGTTGTGGTTTGTTGTGGTCCACACAGTCAAAGGCTTTGGCATAGTCAATGAAGCAGAAGTAGATGTTTTTCTGGAAGTCTCTGGCTTTCTCCATAATCCAGTGCATGCTGGCAATTTGATCTCTAGTTCCTCTGCCCCTCTGGGCATAGTGCTTGGAACAAATCAACATTGTTCAGCATAGAAAGTGGCCTCTTACCTTGCAACTCAGTTTTTCCCAACAGGAAGTCTTCTATGTTTTAGATTACCACTTCTATCATTCCTATCTATCCCTACCCACTTGGTCTGCTTTCTGGAGCTGTCAGATTTTGCAGCCCAGAACATCTGGAGGGCCCCTTGTTTTGGAAGTCAACCTCTCTTTATTCTTTTTTTTTCCTTTGCCAGCTAGTGCTGATGTGGTCAGAGTTGGAAATTTCCTGTCATCACTGGAGCAATTTACTACTTAAGATACCTACTGAACTAAGAATCGTGCATAAGAAGTATAGGTTGAAGTGGTGTGTGTGTGTGTGTGTGTGTGTGTGAGAGAGAGAGAGAGAGAGAGAGAGAGAGAGAGAGAGGTAGATCTACTCTGCACATAAACATCTCTAGGAGCTGCATGTTCACACCTCCTTTGGCAATGTCTTGTCTTCAGCTGTTTAGGTCTCTGGGGAGACCATTTCAAACAGGAGAAGCAGATCCATTTCAGGCTTGTTTTCCCAAACCTTTTTCCCCAGGGAAGAAAATCTATGATAGCTCTACAGCTGTGCGTATCAGTGTTGTTGAACCAATAAGAGGCAATGTCCCACTTCATTTATAAGTTAAACTCCTTTATTATTGTGTTACCACTTGATTTGCAGTTTACCGTGCAGAATCAATAGACAAGCGGGTGGGGGAACCAGAGCCTGGTTAGCTCCAAGCGCCTGGGAGAGAAAGCATTACTGTTATGGTATATTTAGAATTTATTTAGCAAAATATGGTGATAACATGTCTGCTTCTTGTTTCAACTTATATATGCTCCATAGTGCTAAAGCACTCTCTGGGTTGAGTTACAGTATGATTAAACAAACAACAGTTTGGTCCCCAGTGAGCTGGGTACACATTTTGTTGACTTTGGAAGGATGGATGAGTCAACCTTGAGATGGTGATCTTAGTCTGTCCATATTCAACTCAGATGAGAAGCAGAGGCTTCCATGCCAAAAACAAAAACAAAAACAAACAAACAAACAAACAAAAACATTGCACCATGGGACTCTTTCATGGACAACCTTCTTCTGAAACACATAGTTTAAAGTTGTAGAGCCCTGAAGAAAATAAATCCCTCTTTGATAAAAACAAAAGTCTTCCTGTAATTTAGGTTGCATGATAGTAGAACAGTTCTAGTCTTTGAACGAGAATTCTGTCTCTTCTTATCATTCAAACTAATATATTGAAGAATTAAGGGGTAGATATAGTGAAAGCTGATTTAGGTCATGTACTGGGTTGAGTTTGAGATAGGTCATTTGTTGCTGGGTAAACAAGTGTTCTCAAATAATAATATGGACTTTGCACTTTTCCTTGATTGACAAAACAGCTTGCACCAAAAAAAATGTTGTCTACTAAAATAAAGTTCAAACTCTTGGAAATACTAGCAAGGAGGAAGTGATTTACAAAAAAAAAAAAAACCCCAACCGTAAGTGAGTACATGCTCATGTATCTGCTTTCTGAACAAATCATGCCTATCAAGAGGTCTGAAAGGAGACAGAGAAGACAAATGGAGCAAGTGCTAACTTAGGTTTTGGTGCTGGTTGTCTGTTATTGCCTTATGTATTCCCTAAGGATTTAAACAACTTCCTCCTGTTTCAGAACTGAAAGAATGCACATAAATCATCTGTGGCAGTACTGCCCTTCCGTTAATAAACTACAATGATATATGTCCTGTGCCCTGTTCTCAGCAGAGACGATTACAATTTCCAAACAAAAGACTATAAAAAGAATTTGAAAGACAAGGAATACACTAACTGTGTCCAGCACTCATGTCTCCATGGTCAATGGAAAAATCTTTGCAGTATCTATCTTCCTGCACACACAGCAGAATCCTCCTAGTATTGCAGGATTAGTTTGTGGTTCTTTTCTTGAAAATACCTCTAAAGTAAGGCAGCTATGCTCATGGTTTTATGTATATTCCAAGCAGTTCGATGTAATTTGTCAATAAAGAAGATAAGGTTTTGGTGTGAATGCACAAAATACCCTGGTTTAGCTTCTGATGAAAATAAACACACTACCTAGTACAGTAAGATTACCCTAAAGGAATTACTGAAAGCAAGTTCATGCTTGGGGTTATATGAGGTTGTACCGCATATTAAGGTGTTGAAAGTACAGTACATGTTCATCTTAGTGCAAAGGAGAAAATTCATTGTGACAGACAACTATGAAATAATGCAAAAAGTAGTGTGACTTAATCATGAGGAAAAATAGAGGACCTCTGTCCTGTCTTGTTAATTACTTAGTAACAGTTGAACATTTTTACAACCGACTCCATAGTCTCTTTACTAAAGAAGAACAGAGGCACATAACTCTGTATACTGTGCATGCTCTGGGTCCAGTTATCAGCTATAAAGTGTTATTAGTTTGAACACAGGTGAAGTAATTTTGTATCTTTATCGTACAGTAGGACCCCAGAATTAGAGATGGGCACGACCAGGAAAAATGACGTTTTCGAGTTGTCGTGTGTCGGAGCCGGCCCGTTTCGGCTCGTTTCCGTTTTTCGCGAAAATTTTCAAAAATTTGTTGTTTCATTTGTCGTTTTTTCATCTGTCGTTAGTACTGGTTTAGGGGGGGTGGCGGGCTCCTGGAGGCACCTCTCTCGGGTGGGTGCCTCCTCTGGCCCGCTATGAAATGGCATGCATAGCCAATTGGATATGCATACCAGTTGCAGTGGCAGAGGCACCTCTCTTTTGGGTGCCTCTCGACTCACAGCCTTGCAGTGGCAGAGGCACCTCTCTTTTGGGTGCCTCTTTGACCACATGCCCACTGCTGGTATAGTGCAGTGTCACAGTGCAGTGGGCGCTCTGTGGCTCACTAAGAAGGGAAGCGTACTTGCGTGTGTAGTGCAATGCAAGTACACAGATCTGGCTTAGGGTTAGGGTTAGCGCAAGGGCTAGGCTTAGGGTTACAGGTAAGGTTACGGTGAGTTACTGGGGTGCACCTCTAGGTGCCTCTCTGACCCACTAAGAAGGACAGTGTACTGGCGTATGGGTTAGGGCTAGGGTTAGGGTTAGGGTTCGGGCTAGGGTTAGTGGGCTTTTTATGCCCGACTGGCACATCCCAGAAGTCTCAGTCAAAACCTGGCCAAGTGGCCATGCGATTGGTGGAATGGCTCCAAAAATTTGCATGGTCCCTCCCATGGCCAGCCCATCATTGCGCAGGTGTAAAATAAAATAAAATAAAATAAAATAAAATCAATGGAGAGGAGACATTTTGTTGCAAGAAAAACCCACTGCTGCTAGTGCTACTGTAAAAATTCTGGCAGTTTTAAAATAGCAATTTTCGCATGTTTCTGTGGTGCTTTGGTGTGTTTTTGGACCACGACGATTTCAAAATAAATATTGCGGTCACCCCATTTTGGATCCCCCGCCCGCATCGCATGGCATAGCGAGTTGGCGAGACAACGAGGATGCCCTGAGCAGCCCAGGACAGGAGAGGGGGGGAGGCCGGGAACCCCCCCCCCCCGAAACCACCCCTTGGGTAGGTGCACTCTCAGGCAGGCATATTTTCGCCTGCTTTTTTGGCCAGGAATCGGGGTGGGTTTTTTATTTTATTTTTAAAACTTTTTTTCTGTGCTGCTTGAATGGCGGCCGGCAAGTTGCGACTTGCGAAGTTGCGAGACGACGAGGATGCCCCCCAGCCCCCACCAGAGCAGCCCAGGA
>JAHTLZ010000015.1:48748339-48767664 GCA_023846285.1 Phrynocephalus versicolor | reverse complement strand
AAACAAACAAACTTTATTTTTATGCTGCCTCTCTCCCCGAAGGGATCCAAGGTGGCTTACAACAATAAATTCAACATAAACAATATTAAAATATCAATATTTAAAAACAATAGTAAACACACTATAAAGGTCACATACAAAAGAGGTAACTTGAGAGTATACAACTAATTGAAGTGTTAGAAATGTAGCAATTACATTTTTAAATACAGGGTTATACTTTCAGTTGCTCTCTATTTGATGCTGTTATTTGCCAAGCCCTTCCAGTGATACCTCTCCTTCCCTGAAAAGAGTGCAACAGGGGCTTGATTACCTTGTACTCTAAAGATCAATATTTTTGTTTGTGTGTGATAGTAGTCTTATTCATATGTTCTAATAAATGTTACAGATGGTTAGTCAAGGCCCGGGGATATACTTAGAACTAGAACTCAGAACCAAGAATGACATGTCTTTTCTCGCAGGTGAATTTCCCTGATGTGGGCTTAATAAAGATTTGTCTTATCTTATCTTATCATACCCATCTGTCCTTTGGGAAAAGTGAGTCATGGCAACTGGACTTCTTTTCTCCTTCAATCTCTCAAGAAAAGAAATCCAGTTGCCATGACTCAGCTTCCAGATGACCTCACCTGGATGATTGAGAATTTTCACAGACTTAAAGAGGCCAGAAATCCCATGGAATAAGCCGGAAATCAGGAGTTAATGCCAGCTATTTGCTAGGATTCCTTCTCTAGCACTTAATATATGCTAAACAGAGGATCCACATCATGTGTAATTAATTTATCAGGGCTTTAATTTAGTTCCAGAGCTTTGGCAGATGAAGAAAGTGCTCCATTTGATGTGTGGTTTCATGACAGATCAGTGAAGCTTCAGAAGTATATAAGGCATGATGTCCTTGGTGTTCAGAAATAACTCTTTTATTTTTTGCTTTCTCACCTTATTTGTTCCTGAAGTGATAACATGTTATTTCTTAGATAACACATCCATGATTTAATTTCAGTTTGCTTTGGTACTGCACTGAAAATGCAAAGAAATTAGCAGCAGTTGAAAACATTCAGTGGCCTGTGCTCTAGGCACTGGGGTATCTGGCTTCTGTTTCAAAAGCTGTTTGTACTTCCGAGGCACAAATATAATTTGTAGCAGGGGGTTATAAATAATCGGTAGTCTAAAAGGAGTCGGTATAAGAGAGCCTTTAATGATACATCGAAGTCAAAAGAGGGGTGAGCCACGTGGCCATTACAAAACACAAATGCAAAACTAGGCTACAGGTGATTCCTTTATAGGCCACTAATAAAAATTAAAAAAATCATTGCAAGCTTTCGAGTGCAACACATTCTTTTTCAAAGCATGTACCAGAATTCCAAACATGGCAAAATATGTGCTTTGCCAGGAGGCCATTCTTAAAGTTCTTGGCAAGATGATCTGTGCCAGGCAAGCAGTCTTTCTTAGATTGTACATATACAGTACTTTGAATCTGGCCTTTGTCTGCATGGTCCCTCAAATCCTGTTCTGAAAATTTTATAAGGAAATGTGGCTTTGGAATCTTCTGGGCATTTGTTTCTGGAGTAAAGATATTTCAGATGCCCACCAGAAATGACATTTTATTCATTCGTTCGTTCATTTATCGTGTATATATGTGTTGTTTGCAATATATAGAGATTTCATAGAATCCTAGAATCATAGAGTTGGAAGAGACCTCAAGGGCTATCCAGTCCAACCCCCTGCCATGCACAGTACAGTAACCCCCCGCCTATCATGGGGGTTAGGGACCCACCCGAACCACGATGACTGAAAATCCGCGATATGCGGGTCGGGTGGGGCCTGGGGGGCGATGGGACCATGTCCATTGAAATGCATTGACTCAGTGCATTTCAATGGAGAAAATTTTCCCCATTGGAATGCATTGTCATTTCAATGGAGATTGCGGGGCAGTGCCCAACGCCGCTGGTCCGTGAAGCCCGGCTGCGTGGGGCGATGCAATTGCCCCCCCCGCCGCCTGCCCGCACGGCCCCGAGGCGTCTCGGAGGAGCGCGGGCCGGCTGCGTGGGGTGATGCGATTACCCCCGCTGCCTGCCCGCACAGCCCCGTGCGGCCCGGCAATGATGGGGGATCAGATCCGGAGCTTGAGGAAGCGGGGAGTTTTAAAAACCTGGGCTTTTAAACCTGCCCCCTTCCCCAAACCCCAGGTTCCAGGTCATTGGCACTGGGGTGGGAAAATAAAGGTTTTTCTCCCCCACCCGAGCGCTTATCAGCTGGAGCCAGGGCAGGTACTCCGATCCCGCAATATAGTGGGACCGCAGTACAGTAATCCCTTGCCAAATCGCAGTTCACATTCTCAGTACATCGTGAATTTTTATTTGGAGAGTGGGGGGGCAGTGCCAATGTGGTGGTGGTGTCTTTCTCAGTGAACAGCAGCCTCCTAGCAAGTGAAAAGTGATCAGCACAGATCCCTACCCATGCTGACACAACATGGGATGAAGGTCCAATCACTTTCCACTTGCCAGGAGGCTGCCGTTCACTGAGAATCCCATGGACAGGCTCCAATGCACCCAAACACCACCACCACCTCCCCTCCACATTTTTCTCTCTCTCTCCCCTTCCTAATCAACACGCGCACATGCGCACACGCACATGGATCTTCCTCCTCCTCCTCTGCTGCCCCCACCATCCTCTCCTTTCACTCATCCCAGCCCCAAACAAGCTGGCTCCTTTCCCTTCCCACCCTCTCTGGGGCTGGATGAATTCCTCTTCTGCGGAGAACATGCCCACTTAAGCATGCACGAGGGAAAGAAAGAAAGCAGGCAGAAGAGGTTGAACTGGAGGGGAAAAGCCTTCCAAGCCGCCGCCGCCGCCCCTGCCTTTACCTTGGCTGCAGCTGCAAAAGGGAACCAGGAGCAAGCGGTCAAGTTCCCCGCCCACCTTTCCCCTACCGGGATCTCAAGGGTTACTTCTGACAGGCTTAGGGATGCGGGGAAGAGATTTTGCTGGATGGCCCTGGAGGGACTCTCTTGGAGGATTTGCAAGCACACACATGCACTCTCACAGACCCTGCTCCACGCAGAGCCCGCCCGCTCACTCTTCCCAACGCCTTGGCTCGCAGGAGGGCTGGCTCTTTTTTTCTCTGTGACGGTGACCTGGCACCGCCCCCCCCAGCGTCCGCATATCGTGGATTTTTCTTTATTGTGGGTGGTTTTGGAACCTATCCACCGCGATGTATGAGGGACTACTGTACCTGAACCGCGAAATGGCGGGGGGGTGACTGTACTCCCAACAGTTTCTGTCTTCCACCCAATTTTTTGCCATTGATTAATAAGCATTCTCTGCAAGTCTTCATCCCAGTAATTAATAAAGACATGGAAGGACACCAGCTTTTGGACTGAGCCCTGTGGTCCTCTGGTTGTTACCTCTTCCCAGATTGAGAAGAAGCCATAGATAAGCACTCTTTGAGTATACAGTACACTAATCCTTTAATAACTGTGGATCCACTTGATAGTTCAGTCCAGTGCACATCATGGAGTACTTTGTCAAAAGCTTTGCAGAAGCCAAGATCTGTTACGCCTACAACATCCACACATTCCAGCAAGGAGATTGCCTAATCAAAAAACGAGATAAGGTTAGTCTGACAGAATTTGTTCTTGACAAAACTGTATCGGCCTTTAGTTATCACGGTATTGTTTTCAAGGTGTTTTCAAGAAGAAGAATAGACAGTGATTCTGAGGGATCTTCAGGCAATAACTTTAGTGCTCTTGGATGTAGTGCATTGGGCCCTGGAAATTTTAACTCATTCAAAGTAATGAGATATTTCTTGACTATTTGTTTATCAACCTCAGACTGCCATCCTGTCCCTTCCATAGATTGTCTTTTGGGAGAACGCCAAGCTAAAGTAGGACTGAAGTACCTCTGTGTCAAGCCCCGCACACAGATCACACACACAAGCAGAGTTCAGTTCTTTGCCAAGATCTTTAGTGGAAGCCAGGCAAGTTCAAGTCCTTTGCTAACAATCAAGTGCCAGGTAAATAACAGAATCCAACTCCCAGCAATTACCAGTCCAAGTCAAAACCAAATATCTCACAGAAACCAGATGCCAAACCCAAGGGAACAGATCAAGCCGTTGTCCAGGAAGCCGGTCCGAAATCAGGAAACAGAGCCAAGGTCACAGACAGGAACGTGGTTGCAAGTTCAAATGATGCGTTGCTCCCACAGAGAGCTCAAGGTAAGCTTGCCAGCTCTATTCCAAAACAGTGAACACACCCTTACTTCTGGAAAGGCTTCTGCTAGTACTCAGGGCTTCCCGACCTGATTCCCCGTCTAGCATCAAAGACCCTTTCCCTAGCTCTCCTGGTAGCACGTCTTTGCAGAATCCTGCTCATGGCCCTTCTAGGAGGAGGAGATATGTTTTCAGCTGAATCATCAGACCCAGCTGCCTGCTGAGTTGAGCTGCAAGGCTCCTCCAGCAGCTCTTCACCATTTAACACCTCAGAGTCAGGTTCTGTGACAGGCAGGGTCCTGGCACTCAGGTTGGTTTTTTAATCGCGTGTTATCATTTTGCTAACCCCACTGCATAGCCGAGCCACTTTTTCTTTCATGTGTATTTTGCTACACATGTACCTGAAGAATGCTTTTTTGTTGCTTTTATTGTCTCTTTTTAAACTCAGCTGATTCCCACCCATTGTCTTCATGCAATTCTTTACTCCCTGTCTGTTTTCTTCCTTGGTGGTCCTGCCTTCTTTCTACTTCCTACACAGTGGTACCTTGTATAAAGAAATTAATTCATTCCAAATAAAATTCTGTTAAGCAAATTTTCCTTTATACAAATTTCCCATAGGAATGCATTGGAAACGGAGTAATCCCTAATCGTGACAATTATGTTGTTTGGATTCGCCCTGTAGGTGATTCTGTTAAGCAAATTTCCCCTATCTCCACAATTTTTTATGTTGTACAGATTTTATGTTATACAAACCATTTGTTATATGAGGGTCCGCTGTGTCTCTTTTTGTTTTGTTTTTTTTCAGGTCGTCTCTGACTTTTTGTGATGCCATGTTGGACTTTTTTGCTGTTTTCTTTCTGTTGGAATTGTTTGTAGTTGTGCCCTTACAGTTTCCTTATAAAAAAAAAAAAGAAACTCACACCCATCTTGGATATCTTTTCTTAGCAGAATCTTCTGCCAGGGAACTTTAATTATCATGGTCTCTACTTTATGTAGCTCAGCAGTCTCTCTTCCATGTATTGTTCTGTAGTTACATTTCTCCAGATATGCTTACACAGACTCAGATAGCAACTTCTTTGAAAACAGTATCAAACCATATTCAGATAAAGCACTTGCAGCAAGGATAATTGCCACGAGCTAATATTATATGCCTGTCTAAAACAAAAATGGAAAATTACTGCAGATACAGTACTACATTTAATAGGACTTGAGTTGTAATATAATATATAATGATATATCATTTTAGCTTTAAAAAGCCAGGGTGCAGGTGTTAACATATATCAGTTCCCACCTCAAGACCTTCCCCATCTATAGCCCTTATCTCACTACTTTTAGAGTCATTGTCTACATTTGCATTTTGTACATATTAAGGAATTCAATGATTATAGATTTCATATACATATATTTTTTCAACCATTGGTAGGGGAATATCACCAGTAATATTTTCATTTTCGTTTTCATGGGATTTACTCCTAGGTAAGTGTGTAGAATACTAGTAATTTTAAGTGAAATGGTTATTCAGCATGTCTGATTCAAAAGAACTAAGGTCAGAATCTTTATGGTAACCCAGATCTACAATAATGCAGATTGCAGATGAAATTTAAATTACATTAGGACCTCCCTATCCATGATATCACAGATAGGGAGGATAAGTGCAACCTATACATGGTTTCAGTTATTCGCAGTCTGAAAAATATGAAAACTATTAAAAGAAAAAAACAAGGAACATGTAATTCCATGATCTAATTACCAGAGCTGGCCTTTAGAGGAGAAATTGACCATGCTACATATAAGGTTGCTATTATCTGTGGTCTTCGGCATTCACAGGGGTGGGGTGATCTTGGAATCAATCCCCCAGTAGGATACGGGGATCCTTCTGTATTCACCATTTTGTACACTAGCACTGTTTTCAGAAGCAGACCATGGACATAATCTTAGATGATAGCTGTCAAAAAGTGAATGGGATAACAGCATGCATTTGAAAAAGCAGGAAAATAGCAGAAGAATAATTCTACCATTGTACATCACCGTGATTCACCCTTTTATGAAATGTGATGTTCAGCACTCGTTAAGTAGTGTGGGACTTGAAATGAATAATAAAGAAATGTAGGTGACTCAGAACTAGGTAATAAATTTAGCTCTTGGAGAAACTCTAAGAAAAAATGTAAGAAAAAAGGATTATGAAGAGTATGCAAAGATAAATTATATTTACCTTTGAAAGTAGGCCTGTTTGAAAAGGTAATGGAAATGTACAATGTATACAGTATGAGCGAACTGTTTTTAGTACAAGAGTCTGTAGCTATTTAAGAAAAATACAGACAGCACAGAGACAAAGAGCAAAATAAGTGCTTTGTCATAGGTTGCAGAAGCCAGTTTCCGATGAGGTTGCCAAGACAGACCGGAATAATAGTTGCAGAAAGGAAGGCCAGATCGTTTAAAATTAGCAAATTTTGGAGAAGAGTACAGAATATGAAGCCCAGTATTTCTTTCAGATTGTTCAAGCATGTTGCTTTATTATGTTTTTGTCTTTGTAATTTGGAGCTTTATTATGGATGAAGTCCTGTTTGCATAAATTCTGCCCTGTATGATTGATGACATTATCAGCTGGGACCATTTTTCAGCAATTAAACATTTCCTGTTTTTCACAAGGTACCCATGGCTCCCCTGTAGTCCCTTCCACTGTAATGAAACCAAGAAAGGTATGGGATGGGACAAGAAAATCTTTAATTACTGGAAATCATTGGTGGCAAGATGAGTTAAGGATTTTTCTGGGATTGAAAACTTCCTTTTCCCATCTCACAGGAGTCCCTGAAAATAGAGGGAACCAAGTGAAAGCTGAGGCTGCTTCAGGATATAACTGAATACATTTAATTTCTCAAAACACAAGTCCCAGATTATGACATACACTGCATAGGATTTCATATATGAATAGGATTTCAGCTAATATGTTACAGAAGGAGTCCTGTCTTTGATGGGTATCAGCTCCACAATTTAATGTGGATACTTAAAACCATGGATAACAGGATACAGTATATGTGACAAACAAGGAGGCAGAAAAAGGGCCATGGGGTTCCCTTTTATGTTGTACAGTAGGACCCCCATAGCCACTGATTCATTATCCACTGATTCAGTTATCCATGGTTTGCAGAAAATAAATAAATAAATAAATAAATAAATCAGCAGCTGCAAAGCAACCTACTGTCACAGATAGCAGCTGTAAAGCAAACTGCTGTCATAAAATAGCAGTGTAAAGCTAGCTGCTGTCTCAAACAGCAGCCATAAAGCAATCTACTGTCTCAAAACCGCAGCCAGAAAGCAAGCTACTGTGACAGGACAGCAGGTTTTTTGAGGGGTGGCGGCATTCTCTCTTATCCATGGATTTCATCATCCACGGGTAAGGCCTGGAACCAATCCCCAGCGGATACCGGGGTCCTACTGTATTATACGGCTGTACTAAACAATGGGATTGTGAAACCGTACATCCATGTTCTGTAGATAGGACATCATTCTGTAGTATCTTTGAGGTAAGAGAAGAATTAATATAATTCAGCCAGAAATAAAATAAAGTTTTATTGTCTAAAGTTTGTTAAGTGTTGTAGGATTTAAAAAGAGTCCCTCCCCTTTTTGTAGCAGAAGTCTCCAACAAGTACCATACAGGCATAAAGAGAACCCAATGTGTGAATTAACAGATGAGCATGCAAAGAACCATAGTTACAAGTATGTCACCTGTCCTTACAAGGAGAGGTGTAATGGTGTATACTGCACTGGTGGTTTGTCACCCGTGAACAAGTTGTATTTCTCATCACATATCAGTTGTGAGAGTTGGTGAGCAATGATGAAAACATTTAAATTTAAACAGTAGCAGTTCACCTCTGTAATTTATATCACTGCACATAAAGCCATATAACTAACCAATACATTTCTGGTCAATGGCATTATTTTCATTTCCACTGCCAGTAGAAAAACAGCATAGAAGTGCAGAAAATAACTTTAAATCATCACACAAACTATTATTTTTCAGAGCCTTGCTACTAAATAAGAATGCAACATGTTCATCTTCAGCTGCATTGTGCACACAGATTAAATACGCTGCTTTAATTAATGCTTATTTATTTTATTTATTTATTTAAACTTATACACCACCCAAACAAATCACTACTCTGGGCAGCTAGTATATCCTTATATTAATCATTCATACAATCAAGTAAAAAGACTCATGTGATGTTTCTCTGAATTAAAAAGCTATGTCATCTGAAGATCTAATTAGTACAAGTCTAATATATTTTCAGAGGCAGGATATGATTTAGCTCGCCTGAGTGCCAGTTTGCCTGCCTCTCTCCTTCCATTTATACTTTTCTTAATCTCTGTAATGTAGCTCTTCAGATATTACGTTCCAACGTTCATGCTATGACATCATCATGATCACTTTCATCGCTTACAGATTGGCCAATGACCTTTCAGTGGAAGCACATCAGGAGATCAACCAGGCCACCCCCTTTCGACGGCTAACAACAGGGCCTCCATAAGTTTGAGACCCACCTTTCTCAGACCAATGCGAGAAAACAAAAAGCAGTGCAGTATTAAGTGACTGTTTATTTATTGCATATTTATTTGTTAGAATAGATATTTATTTAGTTAATTTTAAAAAATGTGTGTACTGCATAGCTACATGTGCTGCTTGGGACTGTGCAACTCAAGGGAGATGTACTGTATTATGTTCTTTTTAAAACAGCAATATGACCAGTGATCATAGGTAGGAGTCTTTGAATTGATGCATTGATGCATATCTACCTGTGCATGGAGAGGCAGATACACCTGACTGCCAGTTTGCCTGCTTGCTTCTCTTTTTTCCTTTCAAGATTTTAACCTCTTTCTAAATGTCTTAATCAGTGAAAAGCAATGCTTCATTAAGGGCTGTTAACTCAAAGGAGAAGTAACTACCCCCCAAATAGGAGTACAGATCGAAGATGTTTCTTGTGGAATAACGTAACTTTATTCAGAGAACATGGGCCCATGGTTCTCACAAGCAGCGAGTCAAAGAAAGATGTTCAGGAAGGGGCTTTTATAATTGCAAAGCGTTAACGAAACTTGTTCTAAGCATACCATTGGCTAAATTTTACCGCGGTTCCGCCATACCATATATGCTTATCAGTACAAGCGCAGTTTTTGTAGGGAAAAACATTACTTCATTCCTAAAACATTCTAGCAGTGATGTGCAGAATTAGTTTCTACAAGCTGTACTGCTTGCTAGGTAATGGAGAACAAGGGCATGAAGCATAGCTGCATCAAGCAAACTATTAAAGTGGCACTTTTCCCGTCACAGTGCTAATGCGGAAGCAGGCATAAAAACCTGAAACGTTTTACCACGGGATTCTGGAGTCGATAAGACTGGAGGTACTACCTACTGCAGGGGTGCCCAAACTTTTTGTAAGGAGGGCCAGATTGGGTGGCTGAGAATGTGTCAGGGACCGGTTGCTCCCCAACCCTGCCACTGCACTGCAAGCCCCACCCACTTTCTTTTAAAAAACATGGGGTGAAGGAGGGGGAGGGAGGGGTGGGCCAGCCAACCGCGGGCCACTCAGAATGGCCTGACGGGGCGGATTTGGCCCCCGGGCCGGACTTTGGGCAGGCCTGGCCTACTGTCATCATTCATGTTTGGTAGTTTGAGACCACAAAGAAAAAGGCACAATGGGTGTGGGTTAGAGGAGGTAGATAAGACATCTTAGTGCTATAGCGATAGATGTCTTGCTCCTCTCCGGCGGCTTTGGAGTGAATTGGGGTTAGAGATGTGAAGGCTCAGGGGGGAAAACTGGAAAAATAAAAAATAAAAACACCAGGCCTTCCCCCATTTTTTTCCTGAAGCCATTTGAATTTTTTCCCCAAAAATGGAAAAATGGAAAAAAATAAAAAATGATTATGAAATGTTTTATTTTAACATGATGAATAAAATATTTTAAGGCAGGGTGTTATAATATTTTCCAAAACATTTCTAAAAATATGATTAATATCAGATTATTCTAATTTCTGTGCACTGAGGACAAGCAAGTCCTAGGTTACAAATTGAACTCTTCAAGAACAAGATGCATTTCTTCCTTTAGGAGCTGTTGATATTGTCACAAGAAAAAGAAAAAGGTTTCACTTTGGGTTTTGCTTGTGGGTGTGGGTGTTTGGTTCTGTTCTGTTCTCCTCACTAGGCCTCAAAGCACTGGAAGAAAATACAGAGCAACAAAAATGATTCTGATTTAATTTCATGCCCATTCATTGAAACTTATTCCCACTCCCTTCTATACATTTCCTCCCTCTTCAATTGTTTTTATGATAATGAGGTTTTTATTTAATAGTGTGGAGAGGAAATATGAATTGCTAATTCTGGATTCTTAAATATTGTTTTATAGAGGGTTTTTTTTGTTCCATGTAAACTAGTAAACAGGTAAGGAGATTGTTACTCCACTTGTTACTTACAGTTACAAATAAATATTATTTAAAAAGTAAATTCTGTTTGTAATAATTGTTTGGATACACTATATTTTAATATGCTGGTTGTGATAATGTTATGCCAAGTCAACTTATCCCTAGTCATATTTTATGTTCCTAAAGTAACAGAATGACTTTCAAGCTGTAAAAGGGGGTGGGGTGGGGAGTCCTATTGTAGCATTTTTTTCCAATTTTTCTGAAAATTTCCATATTTTTTTCCAGAAAAAAGGCGGGGGTCAGGGGAGGAGTTCCGAGCTTCAAAATTTCCAGAAATTGTACATCCCTAATTGGGCTAGGTAGTCACTAGAGAGTATTTCTGGAAAATCTGTAGAGGCAGCTGAATCTTATGCACAGCAGGATCTGCAGAAGCAAGGCAGCTGCTGTGATTGTCTGAAGCGCATCAGAAAGAAATGGGGAAAGTGGGACAGTGCAGCAGAAGAATCGAGGGTGCAGCATGTTCTGTTTCTCAAGATGTGTTCTCATCTTTCTTGTTGAGTTAAATTCACACTACTGATTTACTAATGTCTTACTGGTTCTTGGTAAATAGTTCTGGTCTCATCTGAAAAACACTGGCTTTTCAAGAGCTTGGAAAGTGGGTTGTCACATGAATCCACAGGGATCCTGAATTAATCAGTCACACTGTGAATGAGCAGTAGCATGCCACTGCACATATGCTATTTACTCCCGTTTTGCTTTTCCTTCAAGAGCTGATAAGAAACATTAAAGGGATAGATCTGTGTTAAATGCTAACTTGGGAATATTGTTAATTGTGTCATACTAGTCCAGGACTGTGAGACATTTTAAAATCAGCCCTGAACTTGGTATCTGAATATGAGTGAATTAATTCACTTGTGTTAGTGATCAGTTTTTAATAAGCTGTGATAATTGATTGATTGATTGATTGATTGATTGATTGGTTGATTGATTGATTGATACATGCATACCCAACCTTTCTCCTCAAGAGGACTCAATGGTCATTGAAAACTACAGGCACTTGAAAACTTGGGTCATTGTCATTTTTGACAATATATATTCATTTACTTGCACTGTTTATATGCTATCCTGTACTAACACTATTTGAGTAACTTGTGAAAAAATACCTGTATATATAAAAACATTTTAATTAAAAATGAGAACATGAAGCCGTTTTAGGAAAGCAAGATAATAACAGTAGAACAAAATTAAAGCATCCAAATTAAAAGGAAGTTTTAAAACTTGAGCTAAACAGAGCTAAACACATGAGATTTAAAAGGCCTGGGTGAAAACATGTTCACCAGAAAGTTAAACAAAAGAGCTTAAAAGAGACTAGATAATTACTTGTAATTTTTAATTAGCATATGTTTAATTACATTACTTGACAAATGTAAGTTAACAAAGATTTGTAACAGTAAAATTACAATTATATTTATGGGAGTGCCTCAGTGATGTAACAAGAATATCAACTGGCTCAAATGCTGGCTTGTATTATGCATGTTATATCCCAAATGTTTAAGATATGGCATAGTTCGGGGGTCTGCAACCTGCGGCTCCGGAGCCGCATGCGGCTCTTTGGAACATTTGCCGCAGCTCCGGGAGGGTTCAGAAATTTCAATACAAAGGCGCTGAATCTTGTGAGGACAGCCCGTCTCACAAGGCGGCGCGAAGCCAAGCGCGGCCACACTCTCAGTGCGCTCCCTCTTCTTCAGAGCAAGAGAGAGAGAGAGGGAGACGTGGTGGAAAGTGCCCGCCGAACGGCAGCCTTTTTTCTTTTTTTTTAACTTCAAGAAAACCTTCCAGATCTGGATTGTTGTGTGCGTGTTGTGTGTGTGGGCAACGTGGAGGAAGAGAAAACCCTCTTTCCTTCCCCCCTTCCCCTTCCTTTCTTGCTTGGGTGTTTGGTGGGAGGGGGAAGAAGCGACGGTGTGTGTGTGTGTGTGTGTGTGTGTGTGTTGTGTGTGTGTGGGGGCAGCGTTTAGACGGGATGGTTCAACGTGGAGGAAGAGAAAACCCTCCTTCCTTCCCCCCTTCCCCTTCCAAGCATTGCACATGTGCAGTTGGCATCTCTCTCTCTCTCTCCTTTTGGTTCGCTACAGCCCCCCCCCCAAAAAAAACTACAGCTTTGCACTAACTTGCCGGGATGAAGCTCCAAAAACGCAGGGGAGTGGGCGCGCGCGTGGGGCATTTCTCCGCGAAAGAGAGAGAGAGAGAGAGAGAGAGATTAGAAATTCCCCTCCTCTCCCTCCTGTACTATTTTTGGAAGATTTTTAAAAACTGCCCCCCCCAAAAAAGTGGAAGCGGTGTGGGCACGACGCACTCGGGCTGCGCTTCCCTCCTCCATGGAGGGTGGGGGCGAGAGGAGGAGGAGGAGGAGGGAGAGATGGAGTGTGTGTGTGGGGGAGAGTCAGACCATGGCTGCAGGATCCGGGCAGAAGGCAGCGAGGGCGGAATGGGAACCTCAAGAAAGGCGGCGTGGGGAGGGGGCCACGGCTAGTCTTCTCTCTCCCCACCCCACCCCCCGCCGCCGCCGCCCTGCTTCATTGCCCGGTGCTGTCAGTTCTGGCCCAACAAGCAAGGGGTTGGTGGCGGTGGGAGCGGGGAGGGGGGAGAGGCAGCGGCGGCGGAGAGGCGAGAAGCAACGGAGGAAGTCGGCTTTTCTTTTTCCTGTGCGAGATCAACTTGGCAGTCGAGGGACGCGGCGTGACAGCTAGTTCGACCCCCCCCCAAGAGGGGTCTCTCTTATTAGACTTCCAGCGGCTCCCTCCTGGAGTCATCCGGTTTCGGCGGCGGGGTGGGGGCGCTGGGCTCAAGTTGTTCAGAGGCCCCTGGCCACCCGGGGAGGCCAACGACACGCCACCTGGCTCGAGAAGCTGAGCCGAGCCGAGCGGAGTGCCTGTGCGCCTGCCTGCTTGTCTCTCTCTCTCTCTCTCTCTCTCTCTCTCTCTCTCCGAAAGCCCGCCAGCAACTGCCTTCCGCTACATTCCAACACACAGAACGTGCCTCTTGCGCGCCCCCCCAGCCCGGCCCTCCCCGAGGCTGGCAGACACACAGCCACCCCAGTTGCGCGCGTGGGAGAACGTGAGGCAGGTGCGCGCCTCGATGGAAACCCTCGGGGACAGGGTGGCGGGGTGGGGGGAGGCGGCGGTGGTTCGGGCTCGCCCGCTTGCTCGCTCTCCTGGTGCCCAAAGTGCCGAAGAAGCAACTTTCATTGGCTTCCTTCTCAGAAGCCCTTCGGGGGTGCCCGGAGGAGCCACAGCCGCCGGCGCTCCTTCCCACCCCACCTGAGCCCGTCGCCGGGGCGCAACGTGTCCGAGGAGCATGCGAGGGAGTGTGTTGCTTGCGAGCGCCCAAAAAGCCAGGAGCGAGGGGAGGGGAAAATATATTTGCAGTGTTATATTTGTTTTAAATGTCGCAATGGTTTTGCGGCTCCCAGTTTTTTTTTCCCGTCGGAAACGGGTCCAAGTGGCTCTTTATGTCTTAAAGGTTGCAGACCCCTAGTTATTTATTATTATTATTTATTTTATTTATTACATTTATATACCGCCCTATATTCCGAAGCGTTATAGAATAGTTGACGGGAGGGCAGTGCATTTTGTACTGTATTGTATTTTGTACTGCAGGCTACACACTTGTAGCAGTCAGGTTTCTTAAATACTTTTAGTCATTTATGATAAATTGGAAAATAATTACCTATCTTTTCAAAACTGCAGCTATAACTTCGTTTCCATTGACATGGACCAAACTCTGGTAGAGTTTGGACTCACTGAAACAGAGCTTTTGCACAGGTATGCTGTGGGAGTCTGAAGGATTCAAAAGTTTTCTTGGTGGCCTTTGGGGAGTTTCCTATCGCGGGCTAGGGTCCATTGGGAGGGTCCATATTGGCCATCCATCAGGAAGAGAATGCAGGCTTCTCGGCAGCTTCCGATATTGACCTTGGTATCCTTCTGGTCAGTCTCTCTGGGATGGATTTGGCCCCCTTTTTTACAATGGCTCCTGTTCTTCCGGGAGGAGAACTGCCATTGGTGCGGAGGGAGTCCGCCATTGGCTTGTGACATTATCCTACTGCAGGAAACATGGACAGCAGAAACGCCTCTTCTGAATGGCCATTATTCCTTTAACTTAGAGGCATCTGCTGGGAAAGGTCCGGGAAGATTAATGGGTGGGCTGGTTATATTTGTTTCAACTACCTTAAAGGTAAAATGTGTTTTGAAACCTCCCTTAGCCCACCTGGCAATGGCCGTACTGATGAGCTGGGTGAATGGCAGCCTTCTTATAATAAATGCCTATCTTCCACCTAGAACAAAGAAATCCTCTATTGAAGAAAACTGGTCAGCCTTAGATAATTATATATCAGATCTGTTAGCTGGGTGTCCCGAAGCAGAAATCTTGTTGGCAGGTGATTTTAATGCCCGAGTTGGACCAAATGATATATTTCTAGCAAAGAAATATAATCTGGTCTTAGAAGATCTATATGGGGAATCATATGGACTCCTCTCTACACGCACATCTAAAGACCCAAAGGCGAACTATGCAGGTGCATGCCTTTCTAAGTTATCACGTAGGAGGGAGCTTCATATTCTTAATGGGGCATTCTATGGGGACTGCCCAGGTGAATATACTTTTATGGCAGGTAAGAGGGCTAGTTCTGTTGATTATATGCTTGTCTGCAATGTATTACTACCTAGGATTAAAACTTTTAAAATTCTGCCATTCTTGGAAGGGGATCATCTGCCACTAAGCCTAAAAGTGTCTCTTCCTCTGAATCCAACACAACCAGAGGACCAGTATACGCCACAGCTAGAACTTATCGGAAAAAGGTTAAAATGGTCTAGCACCCGTAGTACCAAAGTAAAAGAAATACTAACTCCAGAGAAATTGCAATATCATCTCTTGCTCTTTAGTAACTTAAGTCCAGAGCAAGACCCTCTTGTAAACTTCCAGGCTTTGACCCAGGAAGTAAATGCCGTTTTGACTGTCCCTTCAGAGAACAAAGTATACTCTGCTTATAGGAACACAAAACCTTGGCTCGACCATGAATGTGTACAAGTTAAAAAAGAGCTTAACACCTTGTACCATCTGTCCCTGAACAAAGGTCTGGAGGAAAGACCTGAAATACATCTTCAGCTGCTAGCTCAAAAGAAATTATATAAAACCACCATTCAGAGGAAGAAAAAAGAGTATGTAAGGAACTTATGGGAGGAGCTAATCCAGTCAGCCAAACAAAATAACTCAGCTCAGTTTTGGAAACTTATTAATGCTGGAAGGGCGAAGAATTCATCGCCACTAGATATGCATGTTCCAGCAAATAAATGGGCCACTTTTTTTCAAAATCTTTATGATGATTCTGTGCAAGGCACTCCTATAGGAGACCTAAGGAATTTGCCTATATGGTCCCCAGTCAGCCCAAGAGAGATAAAAGACCATATTGGCCGTCTAAAAATAGGAAAGGCGCCAGGATCGGATGGAATTCCACCTGAAGTCCTCAAAGAAAATGCTGATTGGTGGGCACATTATCTAGCAGAATTATTCACATTTATAGACCAATCTGGCCGGATTCCCAAGCAATGGGGGATGGCTATTGTGGTTCCAATTTATAAGAAAGGTGATAAGAAAGACCCAGCGAACTATAGACCCATCAGCCTTCTAAACATCATTAGTAAGCTATACACAAGACATCTCTTAGAAAAACTAGAATTATGGCTTGAGCAAGAAGAATGCATTCCAGTAGAACAAGCAGGCTTTAGAGGAGGAAGAGCGACAATGGAGCACTGTCTAATACGCCAACAATTAATTGAAAAATATGCCTCTAAAGGCCCAATCTCCCTATATGCTGCATTTATAGATCTGAAGGCCGCCTTTGATTCTATCTCAAGGCAGAGGTTATGGCAAAAACTAGGCTCTTCTAGCATTGATAAAAGACTTCTTTACCTTATCCAAGCCCTCCATCAGGAAACATACCTTAAAGTAAGATGTAACCCTCAAGGCTTACTAACAAATTCTATCCAAACCTCCAAGGGAGTCAGGCAAGGCTGCCTGTTGGCCCCCACATTGTTCATCTATTATATAAGCAATATGGTGAAGCATATGAGTAACTTAAAATTTCACCCACCAAAGCTTGCTTCACGGCACCTCCCAATACTGATTTATGCTGATGATACTGTTATTCTATCGAGGTCTCCAGTAGGTCTCCAAAGGGCCTTGGATAGCTTCTCAGCTTACTGTGATAAAGAACACTTGATTATTAATTGTGATAAAACAAAAGTGATGGCCTTCGGCAGACGGCCAAAAATAAGATATTGGCTAATAAAAAGGAAGAAAGTTGAGCAAGTGCATAAATTCACCTATCTGGGGGTGATAGTGCAAGAATCAGGGGCCAACAATGCACACTGTAATTGGAGAGCTGAGAAGGCTGAGCAGTCTGCTAATGCTATTGTGAGATTCTTCCGAACAAAGGGAGGTCTCTTTGTTCCAGCAGCATTAAGGCTCTACCAACATAAAGTCGTAGCTCAGCTCCTATATGGCACCTATACAGGAATATCTCTGGCTGACCTGGCTGTGTTAGAGAAGGTACAATCTAAGTTCTTCCGCTCTATCTTACAAGTCCCTCCAGGTGTTTCCAATGCTTTGATACGATTAGAATTGGGTCAAATGAAACTAGAAGCTAGAATACTTATTGCCTCTGTTTGTCAGTGGCTTAAGAGCTTCTCAGACCAAAAAGGCCTTCTCCCTTTAATAAACCAAGACCCTTTCCAACCTAGGTGGATACAAACTTTAAAAAGAAAATTAGAATCTATGGGGCTCTCAATAGATGACCTATTGGTTCAGAGTACTACGCAGGCCAAAGCACTTATTAAACAAAGGATCCAAGACATTGAGCGCCAATGAGATATAGCACAATCCCCTTTGTTTAGGGCTCCCATGGAGACCAGATATGTTATGAGATTGGCCAACTATCTCTTACAGCTGGAAGAGCCTGCTTACCGGAGAGCCTTTACTTTAGCCCGCTGCTCAGTTATTCCTTCAATGGTTTTAGAAGGGAGATATAAGAAAATTCCCTATGAAGATAGACGCTGCATGTGCACCCAAAGGGAGGTGGAATCTATGGTGCATATGTTTTTTTGTTGCCCTCTTCACAACCCTTATAGAAAGAGATTCATTCACCCATGCTTAGAGAGACTTACAGTAGACCCAAACGAGTTGGGTCTGGAAAGACTTTTAAGTGATGAAAATTCTTTTATTACCAAATAAATAGTCAAATTTTGCTTATACCTGATTAAATTCCATTCTAAGATGGCGGGCTAGTTTTAACTAGAAAATTCTCTACTTTCTTTTACTGGTTTAGTTTCCTTTTGCGTTTTAATATTTCTATGTATATCGTTATATCCACACTGTTTTTGTAACTTTACAATTTTGCTACCATGTTTTAATGATTTTAATGATTTTTATGGTTTTATACCGCAATAAAAACCTGACTGACTGATAGATAAATAAATAAATAAGACACCCAATCCTATCTCTCTGTTCAGTCCAAATCCAAGGAAGCTAATTTGGCTGCTGATCAGTTTCTGGTGTCAATAATGGTCTGAATGAGGGTGAATAAACTGGAACTTAATCCAGATAAAACAGATGCTTCTGGTGAACCAAAAGGCAGCAAGGAATAAGGATGCAACCTGTGCTGGATGGAGTTACATTTCTTCTGAAACCACAGCAGCTTGAGACTGCTCTTGGATTCATCTCGGAGTCTGGGTGCCCAGATTTTGGCAGTGGCCAGTAGTGTGTTTGCACAGTTAAAACTACAGTGGACCCTCATATAACACATGGTTTGTATAACATAAAATCTGTACAACATAAAACATTCCAGAGATAGGGGAAATTTGCTTAACAGAATCATCTATGGGGCGAATCCGTACAATATAAAAATGTTCGCGATTAGGGATTACTCTGTTTTCAATGCATTCCTATGGGAAATTTGTATAAAGGAAAATTTGGAATGAATTAATTCCTTTATACAAGGTACCACTGTAGTGTGTCAGCTGTCCCCGTTACTGGAGAGGTCTAGGGACATTTGTCTCAATTACATCCCATCTGGATTACTGCAACACACCTTGAATGGGACTGTGCCTATGGAAAATATCAGGAAACTTCTGTGAGATTACAGCCGGATTACTAACTTGGATTGGTCACAGGGATCACATAATCTCATTTTTATGGCAGCTCCACTGGCTGCTCATCTACTTCTGGGCACAATTCAAAGTGCTGGCTCTAACCTACAAAGCCTTAAATGGCTTGCGCTGAAGCTATCTCAAGAACCATATCTGCCGTTCTCTTCAAGCAAGCTTTCCCTTAGTGACTGGCCACCTGAGTGGGGTTTTTAAATGGGTTGTTGTGCCCCACTGTTTTGAATGTGGTTTTGGTGTGGCTTCTGGTTACTCTTTTTTAGTGTGGTATTTGTTTGATCCATTTTAGTATTTGTATGCTTACAGTTTTTGCTTTAAATGTTGTCTTTTAATGATATAGGGTAGCTGGCATCCTTTTAGGGAGAAAGGCAGGGTAAGATATTTTAAATGGAACAGAACATACATACATACATACATACATACATACATACATACATGCATGCATGCATGCATACATACATACATACATACATACATACATACATACATACATACAT
>JAHTLZ010000015.1:48704678-48740141 GCA_023846285.1 Phrynocephalus versicolor | reverse complement strand
TCTATCTATCTATCTATCTATCTATCTATCTATCTATCTATCTATCTGCCTACCTGCCTACCTACCTATTTCTGTCTGTTTTTCTGTATGACGAAGTGAGCCCAGTTTTTGCCTGAATATCAGGAAAAACGTCCTGACTGTTAGAGCACTACCGCAGTGGAACCCCTGACCTCAAGAGGTGGTGAGCGCTCTAACACTGGAGGCCTTCAAGAGAGATATGGACAATCCCCTGGCAGATATCCTTTAATATGGATTCCTGCCTGGAGCCGGGGGTTGGCCCCTTCCATGATTCTATGACTAATTTCTGTACTGCCCATCTAACTAGTGGTTCATGGCAATAAGTGCTGTAAAAGAAGCATAACATAGGGCCTTTTCACACGACCCCTAAGATCCACTGGCCACTTAAATTCGGACCAGAGATCTTGGGGGTTCGTTGCTCTTCCTGCGTCCCCACCCCTCCGCACTTCCTTGATCCTGTCTGCATGAGGGGAGTGAGAAAAAAGGGGACAAAAGAATGCAGGCTCACCTCCGTTTGCTGGTCCAAGCCTCCCCGCCCTGTCGTCGTCCTGATTCCTTCTCTTAAAGGGGCGGGAGGCAAAAAAAAACAACAACAAACAGAAGCGAGGAGAGCCTGGCACTCACTCCTTTACATCCAGATCTGGGATTTATCACCCTCCAAGAGCAGGTACCTGAAAAGTGCGCTGGGACGCGCTTAGGTGGGTGTGGCCGCACTTAATTTTCTGTAAACTCCGGAGCTGGTGGGGAAACAATTTTAAGCTCTGGAGCTGGGAGCCATTTGCGGCGGAGTTTAGGGGTCGTGTACAAATACCCATAATCAGTGCAGTAACATGAAACTAATTAATCATATCATCTCAAAACAGATGAAAAAGTTGGCATTTAGATATAAAAGGGTAATGCTCTCAGCAGCTCTTCTGTTGGTTGGTTTTGAAAAGCCTGCCAAAGTAAAAATGTTTTTATTTGTTTTATGAGACCTGTTGAAAGTAAGCAGGGGAGAGGGGACAGGTGGATTCAGAGGGCTGCCTCTTCTAAATTTAATTTGTAAATACCTGTGTGCCCGATTGGGGGTTGAGGGATAGTAAACCATGACTTAAGGGAGAAAGGATAGATCTACATGAAACAATGCTGGAGGGCTTTTCAAGGGAGGGGGCAGCCCCTTCCTGTCTCTCTCACCTAGGATTTTGTGTTAAAATGACAACATGAATAGGAAGGTCCCCTACAGATGATTCCTGTGGGACAGAGCAGTTTCTGAACTGACATAATGCAGTAAATGAATAATGTGTCAACCTAGCACAACGGATATCTACACAGGCAGTTCTTGTTGCTGGTTGGGGGTCACTACAATAGTTGGGGGTCACCACAACATGAGGAATTGTATTAAAGGGTCACAGCATTAGGAAGGAAGGTTGAGAACCACTGATCTAGAACCTATCCGTAGGTGATTTTATTAACAGGCAGCTAAGCTCTGGATCCTCCTCTATAGCATGACTAGGAACAGTAAATAAGTTTGATGTCTTGTGACTGAAGAAGAAACTTGATCACTTACTTAGTGTTCATATTCTTGAGCTACACAGGTAGATGAAAGAGGTCTCTTAATATTTAATGCTGAAAGAAGACCACTTCTGGCTCTCTTTAAAGCCAACAGTTATTGAGTACAAAGTTGAGCGTTAAACCAACAGTATAGCAGAACTCTAAAAATCGTTTTATGGATTATTTAACATCTACATGAAACTGAGTTATAAGGTCTCCCTTGTGTGGGGTGTGTTTTAAGATTATGCAGTATTTGCTTTTTGGTGAGAAAAATCTTATTTTAGCTTAAGGTGCAGTCAGACTCCGTTATCCTGTGGTTTGTTCCATTTTGGGCATGGGTTGGTCTGCTCCTTCTTCCAGTGACCACATGACATATAGGCCAGACCAACCCTTCTTGTTTACCAACACCTTTTAGAGCCTCTGGAAGCAGATTCTCTCTCTCTCTCTCTCTCTCTCTCTCTCTCTCTGTATGTGTGTGTGTGTGTGAGTGAGTGAGTGAGAGAGAGAGAGGGAGGGAGAGTTCCATTTTGGTTCCCTTCTGACATGAGAGATTGCCAGTACCGAACCAAAGAGGACTGCTTACCTCCTTCACTTGAGCTGCTGCGAGAGGAAACCAGTTATGAATAAACTGAAACCTCTCTTCCTGCAGAGGAAGAGACAGAAGAGGATGAAGATATGATGGTGGTGGTGCTGGTGGTGGTGGTCTTAGAACTGCAAACCTGAAATGAACCCTAGGGATCATCATGTCCAGCTCCTGGCAAGGAGGCACAATGGGGAATCAAATACCCAACCTTCAAATAGCTTTATTTGAGGTAAAATATCTATTTGCAGATCGAGAGACATAAGGAAACAGGGGTCCAGTAGGACCGTGTAACCAAGGCAAATACTGTATAACATACCGTGGTACACATTTATAGGACTGGTACAGACTTATTTTACACAGCTCTGAACCTTTTGTTCAAATATCTAAAACGTCATTAAGCCTAAACATATCTTTTATCATCAACACCATCTTTCTTGGATGGCTCTGCAGACTTCAGCAAGAACTGTCTTTTTGGATGGTTCTGCCAACAGTGTCTGCTTTCATGAGCCAAAGTTTTATTTGCTGAGCCCCAGACCTATGGTTTTCCTTGTACATCCCCAGAACATTCCCACTGGCTCCACTGGTAGAGATTCTAAACCATTAAGCTTCCATACAATTCCAGATGTGTGTGAAGGTGTGTGTGTGTGTGTGTTTTGATATCCCTATAGTCCAGTACTGGATTGGCTGGTAAGCAAACCATTTCAGCACTATGTCAGTTACAGATACTGTATATATTTTTTTAAAAACTGGAACTTTCCCCCACTTATTCATGGGGGGGGGGGCGGAACTTCAGGGATCATGGAGGGGATTTTTCTTTCTTTCTCTTGACACGGAGGAATGGGCAGAGAAGGGCCAATTTAGGTACGTTGTGGTTTTCTGTCCTGAAACCACTTGATCATTACATGTGGATGAAAGGATCACACCAATCAACATACTGCACCCCAAAGGGATCCTGTTTTAGGTCACTCCAGCCAGGACAATTTGGGCTGCCTCATCACACCTTTATAAAAGCTACTAAGTTGTTTTTTGTTTTTTTTTAATTGAAGAGATGGTAAAATGGTTAAAGCAAAGAAATAAGCAGTATGTGAATGACACCCACATTTATCTCTGTTTTGTGCCTAAATTCAAGGAAACTGTTCAGATGAATCATTGTCTTATGATAGCAGCAGAAGAGTGGCCCATTTTGAAGTGCAAGAATTTGTTATGACAGTAGGTATGTGCTGCTGCACCCTGGAAAGGTCCAAAACTGGTGCAAGCTGATTCACATTCACAAACCACTTCTAGTACAGTAGTTTCATTTTTGTGTAAAATACATTGTTTGTCGTCCAGTGTCATAAGGTGTCGGGGGCGGAATTTAATGTCATGCTTTCTGATCTGCAAAGTTTCTGTTCTGCAAAGAAATTGTGAAGAAGATTAAAACAATCCTGTTTGAAATGTAGATGATAGACATCTATGGGATAAAATGATAGACACCTTCTTAATGTGGCCCTTTCCTTCACATTTTCAGAATGCTATATCAGGATTTAACCAACTTTGCAAATTCTGCCAGCTAGCTGTACCTGAACCCTTTTTACTTTTTGTGTTGCTTCTCTTAACTAACGCAGGTGCAGCTGCACCATTTGATTCTAGAAGCAACAGCAAGGGAGTGACCTGACTGAAAATGAAGAGAGTTAGAGCGCAGATTGTAGAAGTTATTTAGGTACCTCTGCTTTCTCCATGCTATTCACTGTGAGCACTTCTCAGAAGCATTATTACATGACTGAAAATGTGACTTTTGCAAGGGAGCCTAATGGGTTGATGGCATATGTTGTTTCAAGTGTCCCTGCATTCATTCCTTTTCTGGGAAAAATTGCAGGACCAGCTGGAAGCTTGAGATGGGCCTAGAAGTACTGCTTCTAAAGGTAATATTATCTAGGAGGCTTAGTAGATGGGTAGTCAAATTAGTGGACTAAAAGATGACATACTGTATTGATGTGCTCTGCAAAAGTTTTAGAACTACAGTGAGGAGTGAGCTCCGCAATGGAGAAGACGCTTGTGGGTGATCCGGTCAACGGCCCGGGTGGCATCCTCATACCACCTCTCCACCAGGGCTTCTACCAGATCGTCAGACAGACCCTGAGGAAGCTTGTCAGAGGCCTCCAAGAACCATTCAGTGCCCAGAAGCCTTCAGGGATGGGTCCAAACAGGGGGCCAAGGCTCCCCACAGGGTGGGGTGGCAATTGACTGGGGAAAAGACAGCAGATGATGGTCTGACCATGACACAGGTTGAGGAACAATGTCCCCAACCCTCAGATTATAATCCGCCAATGTGGAGGAAAAGACCAGGTCCAAGGTATGCCCTGCTCTGTGGGTGGGACAAACAACATGCTGGGACAGGTTCATGGAGGCCATGGACTCCATGAAATCCAGAGCTACTGTTGAAAGCCCATCCTTGGCATGCAGGTTGAAGTCCCCTACCACCAAAAGACGGGGGACCTCAACAATGCCTCCAAAATGAACTCTGGTAGGCTCTGGTAGGGATTGTGCAGGGTTGCGGGGAGCACGGTACCCCAGCACAATGCCAAACCTGTCCCACACTGACCCACCAATAGATGAAAGCATTCTAACCCAGGACACACCAACATCACAGATCTGTTGATAAAAAGAGATTCCCTGTAAGCGATAGCCACCCCACCCCTGTCCCTCCAACCTGCCCACATGCTGGACTTGAAACCCGGGAGGGCACAGCTGGGAGAGGGAAGCCCCTCCTTCTGCCCCCACCCAAGTCTCCATAAGACAAGCCTGGTTGTCCCACCAATATATTATGACATTTTAAAGGACGGGGATTTTATTGTGGACCAACCTGGCATTGACCAGCAGGCAGGTCAGATCGGAGGGACTGATGGAATGTCTCCTTGGTACATGGCAGTGAGCTGAGGGATCAGAACGGGGGACAGGTAGCAATTGCCTGGCCCTAGTTCTTCTTACCCGAATAATCCCCCAGCTCCCAGTGCACCTTCCATGGCCAGACACCACCTGAATAGCAGTCCCTGCTAACATTGGCAACCAGGGGAAAGGGGGACAAGCAACAATGGACAATTTAAAATGATAATTAATCAATATCACAAAGCAATATAACAACAGAACAGTGTTACAAGTTAACAATATCAAACTAAGAGGGAAAAGTTCCCCCTAGACAAACAATAACAAATGAAGCCCCTACAACAGAGCACACAATCCACCCCCTTAAAAATAAAAATAAAAATAAAAAGAGCAAAAAGCAAAGCAAACTAAATAATATCATAAATAAAAAAAGAAGTAGGAATATAATAAACACTTGCTCATGTCCAAATGCCACCACCAAGGTGATAAAAAAGGGGAACATCTCCCCTCCTGACATTGCAGAGTCCAGAAGAAAGGCAGCCATTCCAAGAACAGTTCTAATATCTCTGTCCATGTGGGGGTAAAGGAGATGTAAACCATATAAAGTTGATCATGGCCAGAACGCTGGCCATCCACCGCATCATTACCCCCCAGTGTCCCACAGAGTGTCAGCTCTGAAGCACATCAGTCATACAGGGGAAAGGCAAATGCAACCCAAGAGTCACAAAAGGTGGCAGACAGGCAACCCCCACCACCCAACCACCCCCGCAGCCACTCCAGGAAACACAAAGATGCCCCCATCTGTGGGAGGGGTGTGTGGGAAGGAGAGTCAATGCCTCAGCACTCCCAACCAGTGGGCAAGCAGAACAGATAGCTCCCCCAGGCTCCCCCCAAAATGGACATGCACTGCAGCTGGAAAACCAGCATCCCGTGCCGCCAAGAACACCTCCAGAGATGCCGAAGTGCCAGGGGTGCCTCCGCCAAGAATCAGAAATGCTATGGAGGCCACCAGAAGACTAGACCTCCAGACCCACATCAGGCAACGCCAAGAAGAGCTCATGACCGACCCAGGCAAAACCGCCAAGCACTGAGCAGTCGAGTTGCCTCTGGGAATGCCAAGCAGCCAGAGAGAACACCAAGCAGCCAATCTGCCACAGAGGAGCCAGGCGCGCCGATGACACCGGCTGAGAAGCAGCCGAACCACCCGCCATGGTATTCAGCAAAGTAACACTCTGCTGGAACTGGGAGCCGCCACAAGCCACAATGCCGCTGCAACTACCATAGCCATTTCAATGGAAAACCCCTCTCAATTAAGGGCAACAGGAACCAAACCAGAGGCTGGACAACAGACCAAGTAAGTGGGCAAGCTGGAGAATAGGCGGGGGGTATAGAGAGAAAGCCCCTACCCCCTCGGTCCCCCTCTGAAGGCAATGACATAAAGGGTCTGGTGCATCAAACTAAAAATAAAAACAGGAAAAAATAATGCATCATGCATATAAATTTGAACTAAATTGCATATGGAACTGAACCTTGCTACAAACCCCGATGCCAACCCTGCCCACACAGCTACTCTGGCAACACAATCACAGGACCTAGCAATGCCACATACAATATCAAGGGCAACTTTACCTGCTCCTCAACCAATATGATCTATGCCATCTTTTGCCAACAATGCCCATCTGCACTCTACATTGGAAAAACAGGACAATCTCTCAGAAAATGCAGCAATGGACACAAGTTTGACATAAGAAACCATGATACATAGAAACCTGTCTCAAACCATTTCAGTCTGCCAGGACACTCCTTGAAGGATTTGAAGGTCAATGTTTTGGGACAGAATCATTAAAAAACCAGAATACAAAGAGAAACAGCTGAGATAAAATTCATATGCATGATGGACACACATAAGAATGGATCAAACAAAAGTCAGGGTTTCTTGAGTCATTATCAAATTTAATATTACCATATTGCCACTTTTTTCATGGAAGTTTATCTCCCATCTGGACCCTAAGGTAAAAAAAAACGCCACTCTCTCCCACCCCCCTCACCCCAATCTGGTTCTGGTTTCTGACTCTTGAGGAATTTACCTTGAAACTACACTTAACATATCTACAGACCCTGGCCACAGATCCATTAGCAATACTTAACATATCCAGGACCCCTGGCCAATTCTTCCTACCCACCATTTCTACAACTAATCATCTCTCCATCCTCCACAGACCCATTAACAATGCTTAACATATCAACGACCCCTGGCCAAATCCTCCTTCCCACAATTTCTACAACTAATCATCTCTCCCTCCTCTTCCCCCTCCCCTATCCACCAATAAACATCTGGAATGAAATATATATCTCATGACATATTATATTACACACATCATTCTGCTGCTATATGTCTGAAGATGTGGATGTGTCTAGAAAATGTTACATCAAAATATGAAACTTAGAGCCTTTTCACATGACCCCTAAGATCCGCTGGCCACTTAAATTCGGACCAGAGATCTTGGGGGTTTGTCGCTGTTTCTGTGTTCCCACCCCCTCTGCACTCCTGGCTGCTGTCTGTGTGAGGGGAGGGAGAAAAAAAGGAAGAAAAGAATGCTGCTCACCTCGGTTCTGCCGTCTCGCTCTGTTCCCAGCAGCATTCAGATCTCTTAAAGGGGCGGGGGCAAAACAACAACAAACAGAAGCCAGGAGAGCCGGCACTCACCATGTTACATCCGCATCAGAAATTTTTCAGCCCCGGAGAGCAGGTACTTGAAAAGTGCGCTGGGACACGCTTAGGTGGGCGTGGTCGCACTTTTTTTTTGTAAACTCCAGAGCTGGTGGGGAAACAATTTTAAGCTCCGGATCTGGGAGCCATTTGCCGCGGATTTTAGGGGTCGTGTGAAAAGGCCCTTAGTCTCTTATGGTGCCACATGTTTTGTCTTTTGTTTTGTTTTTATTTGATTTTTGCCTGCAATTATTGAAAAGACTCAGACAGTTACCCTCTCTGAAACTGATAAGAAATAATTGAATGGACTCTTTGATATTTATAATAATAAAAGCAGGAGACTAAAAGATGAAAATGCAGACTGGCTTGGCAGTGCAGGGCTGAAATTCAGCTGTTGTCAAGTCAGAATTGCAATTTTGAAAGAAAACACTAAGACCTTTACTTACTCTTGTGAATAATAAATGTGATTGCACAGAGGAGTGTTATGCAACCAACATTCTTCTTGGGTGGGTGAGTTGCAGCAGAATACATCTGTTCAAAATCTAACTCAAAATTGTATTTGTAGTAAAAAAAAAGTAATAAGTTTGTTTTATTTAACAGAGCAAAAGATGGAAGCAATGCCAGGTTGAAATTGATTACACTGAAATGCAGGTTATATACAAATATAGTAAATTAGGAACTATAATTGAATTAGATCTACTGTATTCTGGTTCAGGCATCTGATTTTATGAATTAGTATCCATACTTTAAAAAATGGCTTTTATGATTTAGTACCAAGCAAATAGAGGCTGCTTAATTACATCTTTTCCTATTGCGCATTTAAATGTGCTTGAGTTTTTATTTCTGAAAAATAAAAGTGCTTTGGCCAGCTTTCATTCTTAAATCCAGGAGCGATATTCTTTGAGCACTGTTTTTCTCTTCCTCCTCTGCTTTCCCTCTTCTCTGAGTCAAATGGTTTTCATTGTTCTATATGCAGCTATATTGCCTCCCCAGAATGTTTAAGGAGAAGCGTCACCCTGCTCCGATATGCAACCTCCAGTTTGCATTAAGCACAATATAATATCCACAAATAAAATTGCCTCAAACATTTCCAACAGAAGATCCTCGAAACATTATCCAGCTAGGATTCTGGACGACAGGATCACAGGCTCATGGAGCTGTATAGAGACATCCTGAAGACCTGATATTAGCTATAGGCTACCCATTGGGCAGATCTGCAGTAGGCCAGTCAAGCAGCATTAGCTCTGTGACATGAAACTGAACTCCACAACACCATTTGCATCCTGGGCAGTGTGCCTTAGAAATAATATAAGAAATAGAAATAAAACAGGGCAGTGCAAAAAATACTGTGTGTGCACGCGCACGCACGCACGCACACACACACACACACACACACACACACACACACACACACACACACACAGTATAGGGATCGCCCAACTGATTCATCATAGGTTCATTTTTTGGTATTTCAGTGCTGTGACGAAGTTAATAAAATATTAGAATAGTCCTCTGTGCTGCTTCTCATGCTGTGGCAGCACTGGCAGCCGGTATAGAATCACTGCATAGATCACATGGCAGCAAACCTGGATGTGTGCCATCCAGCGGAAACTCAAAAGGAAGCTATTAGAACTTATCTATGTCTGATAGGTGGGGAGTTGTACTACAGTTCCCTACCCTTGGCCAGTGTTTGGGCGGGCGGAGGGGGGGGATGGTGTAAACTGAAGGTCAACATCAGAATTTTTTGTGTTATTATTTTGGGCACATTATACAGTATTTGTCAGTACACGGCTTAGAGAAAGATCAGATCAAGTTGTATGACACATTAATGCAGAACATCATGAAATTCCAAAAGGTTCACGTTTTTCTTCTTCTTCCAGCTCTAATTTTATCCAGTTTCTGAAGTTGTTCAGGAAAGAAGCCCTCGAGCATCTTGCCTGGGAAGGTGATGCTGCCAATCATCCTATGGTTGTTCTTGCCTTAAACCTCAAACACAGTGTAATTGATTTAGGTCATTCTGGTGATTCAGTCCATCCTTAGCCCAGCCTTCTCCAGCCCTTCAGATGAACTGAACTATAGGGCCTCATAGTCAATGTAGCCAGGATTCGGGGTAGCACTAATAGAATGGTGGAGTTAAGCCGTCTTGCAGATCTTACATACTTGTAGAATAGTTGCATTCTGTGCTTGTCACACTGAAGACTTAATTATTGGTAAACAACATAAATAAGATCTTTGGGAAGTAAAGTTGAATGTTTATTTTTTGAATGGAATGGATCCTTAAAAAATATATCCCAATAAAAGGGAAAATACAGTACAGGGTTCCTCTTGCAATCTTCACTCTGACATGCTAATTTATTCTAGACTGCACTTGCGCTAGACATGTAGCAAGTGAAAAAGCTTTTGGAAAGGTGCAAGGTTAAATCTTAATTGCTTCAAATAAGTAATGTATTAAGGGGAGCACTTTTTTACACAGATGATCCACTTTAATGTTTGCTTGTGCTTTCATTTATTTTTAAATGCAGTACACATTGCTAGAGACTGCCGTATATATACTGATGACCAAGACAATAATACTGTGATAATCATAATGATAAGAGATTAGTGAAAATATATTATTCTAATCTTTGGAAACAGCATTTATTCAACAGGCTTTTTCATAAAGGATATTAACAGTAGCTCACGCCTCTCTGTCATCTGCAGAAACTGCAATAGCATGAGCATTCTAGAACTGTGGTTTCATATTATTGCCATTGATTATGAAAACTATTTACCTAAAGTACCCTGATAAGCTTGCATGAAAAGTCATACTACAACTTTGGATAACTTTCCATGTTGCTTTTGAGATGGCCACGCCTGATTAAGATAAGAAGGCCAGGAGGTCTACTCATTGCCATAGAAGCCAGGAAATTGCCTCTGAAAGGCCTATGTCTCCTAGGATAGTTTTTAAAGCTAAAACTGTTTCTCTCCCATCTCTTTTATCTTATTCAACTGTTTGGTTGTACTTGTGTGTCTGTTTCAACATACAGTATTCTAAAATAAGTTGTAACTTGGATATTACCTGTTCTTTGGCTGGAGAAGATTTCTCCCTTACGGATATTAGGGGTTGGCAGATTGTCAAGGGAAATTGGAGACCACAAAGAGGAAGCTCTTTGTTGCTTTTTGTCCCAACCTCCATGACTATGTGGCAAGCCTCTTTGTTTTTTGTCAAATATGAAATAAAATGGAGAATACTTTCTTGCAACTGTATCTGTCTTTTTATTTTTTCCACTTGGGCAGCAATTTTAGTGGGTGAAAAATTCACAACTCTAATGTGCACTCAAGATTTATCAACTCATGAAGTTATATTCAAAACAGGGAAACTTGATTTTGTGTTAATAAAATTGCGATTTTTTTTCTCCTCCATATCTGGTAATTACTGCAGCTCAGTAACTCAAGTGTCTTGTCTTTCTTGTTAATATGTAATTACAACATGAAATTTATCTCTCAGATACTGTAACTGTAACATGAACTGATTTCAAACAGAGATATCATGGATGTGTGCCCAACTATGGCTCAGAAATGCATTTCTGTAGTTCTTGAATAGTGTGGAGTGGTGATTTAGTATGCTGTTGGGTTGGGATTTGGGAGATCCTGGCTGTACTCTTCACTTGGTCAAAATTCACCGTGTGGCCTTCAGCTAGTCTGAGTCTTTCAGCCTTTGCCCTGTATACAGTATCATTGTGAGAATTAAGTGGGAATTATGAGTCCATTCATGCCACTTGGGCTCACTGTAGGAAATTCATAATATTGGTGTGATAAATAAGCATGTGATCAAAAGGTATAAACATTTATCCAGCTTAGACCAAGATCCAGGCCAGAACTGAGTTCCCCACATTTACATCCTCTTTGTCCTCACTGACTCTAACATTTCCTCTTCACCTTTCACTTTACTTACCTTTGTCTGGGAACACATGCTGTAGTAGGGATGGGAATAGCAGCAGAAACTGAGAGTAAGGAAGAGGTCCTTTATGTCCTGCTTCTACTCCATCATCTTGGTTTGGCACTCAGGGGGATGTGGAACTTTCTCAAGGGTGCTGTTGAGAAGTAGTCTTTGTGAAGACTCCATGCCGTGCCCAACCATATATTTTTTCAGTGTTCATATACTGTACTATAGTACATGTAAAGATGACAGAGAAAGAAGAGGAAAGGTTTGTGACTTCCCCCACAGAACATTGATCTGCATCACCAGATCCTCTCAGGTCATTTTTCTCCAGGTTGCCACATCAAGAGAGGCCAGAAAAAAAATCTACTAGAAGTTGGGTCTTCTCGGCTATGCCACCAGTCCTTTGGAATCAGCTTCCAATTTTGCTGCACCAAGCCCCACTCCCTGGTTACTTTTAAGTGGTTGCTAAAGATGCTGCTCTTGACTGAATCCTTTGCTGCCAACCTCATGTGAACTTCACTGTTGCCTTGTCCACCCTATTATGGGTTGTATTGTTCATGGCATAGAGGCACTTCAGAGGTTCTTGAGAAAAACAGCCTTCCTTCTTAAGCCATCTAGATTAGTTTAGATCAGGAAATTAAGTGATTTATTTCCCTTAAAGGAAGAGTTTGTCTTTGAGTCACCCCAAGGAGAGCAGAACTGCCAGATTACTAACTTGACAAAAACAATTACATGGGAAAGAGTTGCCTTAGTGTCTGCTGGCAGGTCAGATAAGGCAATTTGTTCGTTTCGTGCTGATCTGGGCATAACTTTGTCACAATTAAGATTTTGTGAGAGTCAAATTATAATATTCCTAAATTCTCTACAGTAAACTAGTTTTTGATAGAGATGCTGTACACCAATAAATAAGTAATTTATGTCCTTCATCCATGCAAGTATTTTTGTCTTCTGTTTTCCTTTCTGTTCTATACATCCCATTTCTACTTCCCTGCTTTTTGCCTCAAAGCAATAAAGTTCAATTTTTTGTATTGTAGCAGACTTCATTAAATATGTTTTATTTACTTTTATACAGTATACTGACTTTTGGTTTAAACTCGCCCTTCACGGTAGCAAGGTGAAGAAACCTTGCTGTTAAATTCCGTTTGACAACTTTATACCATTTTCCCAGTAAAGAAGACGGCTGTGTGCTAAATGGGCCTTTAAAGATTTGGTTTCTTTCAGAGTGGGAGGTGAGTGAGGGTATGTAGGCTGATGCAATGACGAGAGATTTTTGCAGGCTAAATGTGCTGTTGGCACTAAAAGCTCTTATAGCTGCTTCTACAAATTATTCAACAACAAAGCAAACAATTTAACCTAATTAGGAACCTGTTACATAAGCTCCAAATAATAATTTGCAACTTAAACAATTTTCCATTGGTTTTGGAACAAAAATAGTTTAAAGGAGCAGCCACTGCTATTCAGCAGTCCAGGAATGTGTGATTACAATAAATTTGTTAAGAGCTTCTTTTCTTTTCTTTTAATTTTCTTTTTCTTTAATATTTCAAGACATGCTCTGAGATAATAAATAGGGCCATCTGCATGTACAGCAGCTCCAAGTGTCTGTGCACACACACACAAAAATCCATATGGAGTTTGTCTGTGGTAGGGGAAAGCTGACTTTATCTCAACCCAAATAGGATAGTCATGTAGTGCAATGCAATGGCCCATTTCCTCTTCTCATCTAGGTAGAAGAGTTAAGAGTTAAGAATTGGTGCACTCAGTTGTTCTTTATTTTCATTCAGTCTCAATGGGATGGCAATTAAAACAGGAATAAGTAACAGATTAATTATAAATGCCCACCTCATGCCTCAAATATCCACAATAAATGTTGTTTATGTTTTTTTCTTCTGTTTTTTGAGACTTTTTGAGTAGTGAATGAATGTTATGCTTCAGAAAGCTATTTATATATCTCTCTCCTGACTGTGATGCTGTTCTTTGTCTTCCTATGATCCTGACTTCTTAACTTTGTTCTGGTGAATTTCACTTCTCAAGTCCACTTCAGTGGTTTACCTCTGTATCAGCTACCACTTGGAGTGTTCTTTTCACTCTGATTCATGCACAGGAATACATCACTTTACAGTTACTTTACAATATCTTGTACCCAAAGAGTTTTCATAGAACTCTCTAGAGAGTCGTAATAAAAAAACGTAGAAGCTGCCCAAGGAATTTATGGTCTATTTATTAACAGTGGGAGGAAACAAAAGAGGAAAGGAAAAGAGAGGAAAGGGAAGAGGAAAGGAGTCAAGAGGAACAAAGAGAACACAGAACATGGAATTGATGTGAACCATGACATTTCTGCATGGTTGTGGATGCCAGAAGGTTGAGTATTCAGTATAGTATGCCTGGCACTAGTGGAATCAGGACCAGATACCATGATTGTGAAGACGTTCATTAGTTGACAGTGGCTAGTGCAAGCCAGTGTTGCTGTTTGCCTACATTAGTACTGATTCTTGTTGAAGAGTACATAGCTATGGTTTGTAATTCTGCCTAAGGGGCCTTTAGCCTCGAATAGCCACAAGGAGAGTGAAAGTGTATACATGAGCCGTGAAATGTTGTTTGAAGGACTAGGACAATAAAACACCACCCTTTACTTCAGATGCAGCCTCAGAACATCTAAGCTCTGGGCCTCAACTAAGAAACTACCTGGCATATTTTCCATCTTGCCAAGGACTTTACATCTAATAAATAACTCCTGGCAACTTCCGTCTTTTGCCATGTTTTAACTTGTTGGTACAGCTCTGAAGAAGAGGGTTTTTGCCCTCAAAATATTAGCAACTTTTTGTTATTTTGCCTAAAGGTATCACCCGTTCTACTTTTGCATTTGGTTTTTGTGATGGCTATATGGCTCCTCAACTTGTTTTGCTTCAATTAGTAATATGACAGAGTAACGGAACTGCTCTTCCCCAGCTCCTCATCTGTGAATTAGAAAACAGGTTTTAAGAAGGGACTTTCCTCAGAAAGTAAGGGGCCCGGGGCACAATTTTGCCAGATTTTGAGGGAGTCCACCATACCCCTTTTCAAAAAAAGCATTTTTTAAAAAAATGGCCACCAGAGGACAAAGAAGGACTCATTCAGTTAAAAATGTTTTTCTAGCTAAACGTATTTTTGGTTGTAAATAATCAATTGTAATAGTATTTAAAAAAAACATAAGCATGCAGATTAGCCTTTTAGCCCTTCCACCTAGGTATGTGACATTCAAGACTGCCAATAACTCTGCAAAATGGCTCTCTGTTCCACTGAGACTGCCCACCTGTCTTCTACATCAAGCTCTACCTATTACTGAGGTCATGATCCCCTTCCTGCCCTCACTTGTTTCCCAGCGTGGCAGGGTTTTATTTCATCTAGCCATTATGAGGGATCTCCGTGTATGGTGTTTTCTGCATTTTGTTTGTTTGTTCTTGGTTTTTTTGTTTTGTTTTGTTTTGAAGCTATCTAATGCAAAAGAAACTTTTTGACATTCTGTGAAAAGTATTCAATCTAAAAAGCTACATCACGTCCCTGGTGATGAAGTACATCCATTGATATGATACTATATGGTTGCTGTTCCAGCTCTGACCATTTAGCCACATTTTGTTTCATGACTCTTCCTTGTTCCAAAGGAAAACATTCAGGACAAGCTAGAAGTCTGGCTTTTGCCATGGTATCCAGTGTAAAAAAAGGATTAATGTTGAGGCTGCCCTGGCTGAGATTCATACTGCTACTCTTTGGCATCTAAATAAAGTTTTGAGATCTGTTAGTTGGCTAGTATTTAATCCCGTTAAGAGACATGCCATAGCTATTTCTAAAATTAGAACATTACGAAATACAGTAATGAACCAAATAATTTCAATTATTTCAGTTTTGCCCAGCTGATGCAATCAGGATACAATTTTCCTCTATTCATTCTGACATATTGCCACAGGGCTACCTCACGTGCCTTAGTATGTTGCTGATTTCATCTATGTAATATCTGTCCTATGAAAAGTTCAGTACAGTATTTTAGGTTTGCTATAACATAGATTAAGCAGATAAATGGAGAGAGAGAGAGAGAAATTAATTTCACAGCCTAGCAAGGATTTGTACTTGGAAATCCCATTGAACAGTCATATCTAAAGTCAAAGTATACACCATGGGCATTTACAGAAGATAGAGCTAGTTTTTTTAACCTTTAGCTGATATCTCTGTGGAGACATGACTAAAAAGGAGTCTAGATCATAGCTGTCAAGTCTCCCGTATTGGGTGGGATTTACCATTTTTTACTACTCTTTCTCACTGTCTTCCCGGGTGATCCTTTTTCCCTATAAATGTCCCCTTTTTTAACTCTGGCCAGTGGCACAGAGGAAAAAGGATTACCCAGGAAGATGGCAGGAAAGAGCGGCAGTGACAAGCCTTCAGATTCTAGCCAGGGCTGCTGGTCCACTCCTCCACCTCCATCTCTTCACCGCCTCCGTCATGCACTGGAGCCACCAAGCTTGGAGCCCCAGCAAGGCAGGGAGGAAGCGATCTAGCTAGCCAGCCGGAAGAAGGAAGCCAGCCAGCTAGCCAGCCAGCGGGGAAGGAAACGACCAAGCACACTGGAGGGCAAGACTTCCCTGCCTTCCTTCTTGCCCCCCCCCCCCAGCCCCAGCATCAGATGCTGTCAGCAGGAGCGGGAGGAGATGTGTGTGTGTGTGTGTGTGCTTGTGTGCGTGCGTGTGCATGTTACGCTGGAAAAACCAGGCACCTCTCTCTCCAAGGCTGGGGTGTGGGGGTTGTGGCTGGCAGCAGCAGCCAGGAGGAGCTGGCCCCTCCACGCCCCAAAGAGGAGAAAGTGGCAAAGTTGGAGGGAAAAGGCAGAAATCCAGTCAGTGGGTGGGCGAGAGACTGGCAACGGGCGAAGGACTCACTTGTAGCTGCGGGGACCCTCTCCGCCCCTGCCCCTGCAGGCACAGAAACAAGTAAGTGGGCGTTTTTGTGCGTATGTGTGCATGCTTAGGTTTGGGTGTGCACACGCAATAGCATGTGCGCGCATTGAAACTCTCTCCTCCTGTCCTGGCCTTTGTCAGGGGAAACTTAACACTTATGGTCCAGATACATGGGAATGCTGTCTGCTCCTAAGCCTGGGTAAGCCAACATCAGGCAAATTGAGTCAGAAGAAGGAAGAACTTCCACCTGGCCTTCACATGCCGCTTTGGCATGTGAAGGCCAGGTGGAAGTTGTAAGATAGAAGTTAGGGCATGTGGAAATAGGAGGGGGGAAAGCGCAGGAGATTCGAATGAGGGGAAATGGCTAAGGAGAAAGGGAATAAAAGGGAGGAGAAAAGGGTTCTGTCCCCAGATTGGTACTATGGAGAACCTAGACACTGGCAATTGGGAGAAGCTGATGATGCCCAAGAAGGAGGCAGAAAGCTACCAGAGATGAGACCATTGCCTGGGTTGTTCATATTGGAGAGAGAGAGAAGGGCTTGGGAGTATAGGAGAAAATGAAAAGAAATCAGGTTACAGCTAGAGAGAGAAAAGACAGAGGAATTGGGGGCTTTAGGGTACACCCCGCATGGACAGGCACTGAGACCAGCCATTCACCCAGAATGGGTCACCCTTGAAGGGAGAGGATGTGGAAGGGGATTGAAGACCACAGACCGTGGAACCAGCCCGTAAGAGAGGAAAGAGCTGAGACGGAAGAAAACCTGCACACTCAAGGGGGAGTTTTAGGACTGGAACCAGAAAATCAAAAACAACAGTTTGTGATTGGACTTGTTAAAGGACAATCCCAATAACCCCTTCCTCAGAGCGGAAGATCTACAGAGAAAGTTCAACGTAAGTTGGAGTTGTTTGTTTCAAATGAAGAATTGTTAAATAAACCGAATTTTGTTTTGCCACAAATGAATCTTTTATTGGAGGCAGAACGTTCATGTATCAGGTTTTATATTGAACCCTCACAGTCTCATTAAGTAGATGTCTTTTGGAAAATCAAAATATGTATTAGATATTTATAGGATGAATAGTGGGCTTCCACTGAGGCAAGGCAGAGTTTTTTATTTGTGGCATTTTAGGCTGCAGAAATTAACTGGAGCTGATGCTTACAGGTATAAGAAGCATAGTACTGTAACGGTATTCTATATACTGTATTAGTTTTGAGGCAGCAACCCTATTAAGTTTTGTGAATAGAGGGGAAACAAGTGAGAATTGGCAACATACTAGTCCCATCAACAGCACTACTGGACCTGCCTCCATGTGAAGAGTGAGGTTCTGTAGAGCAGAACCTATTGTGTGAGTGGAAAAGCTGACTCACACATGTGATCCAGGGCCGTGGAAAAGTACTAATGGGAGAGGACCTCCTTTTCAAGGAGTCACTCTATGTGTGAGGAGAAGTGCATAAGTATGACAGAGGGTGGCTGAGCTAATGCACTCTGTTTTCTTATGCCCCCTCTTCCATTCATAATACTTTTAACAGGGTAAATGCTGCATGTATCTGGCAAGAAGATTATTTGGGGAGGGGGGGTGTTGTTATGCAGAAAATGTACTACAGCAAAGTGAAAAGTGTGCCATTGCTGTTTTGTATTTCCATATATACATGTCTTGTATAGTTTTTTCCTTTCAATACACGTCATTCAGACTGCAAGTTCCAGCATGGTTTATAATGTCTTAATTTCTTTATTTGATGCATACGACTTTGCAAAAAGAGAGAAAAGTTGAGAGAGAGAACTGTTGCGGAGACAATGCAGAAGAATGTAGAACATTATACTAGGTAGTCGTGTCAGATGTCATGCAAAAAATGATTTAAGTACTGAATTATTTTTCAGTAGTTATTGGGATGGAATTATATGAGTACCCTCTGCGTGGATGAAACAATACAGATTTATGTTCACTGTGTCTGCAGAATATTTAAAATCTCATAACTGTCATATAGCAAATCGGATTGTTTTTATTGCTGCTAATGGAATAGTAAATTTTGGAGCCCTTTCAATAATAATAATACCATGAAATATGCATATGGGAAATGCAGTTCCTGCACCAAAACCTATTTTGCTCCCATAGGCCGAGGTAAGCAATTTAAACTCCAGTCAGGGAAGTTGCTTTCTCTCTTAGGCAAACATCCGGAAGATGAGCAGTATATAAATTTATAAATAAATAAATAAATAAATAAATAAATAAATAAATTCCCCAAAACAAAACAAAAATCCCCAAAAGGCAGTAATAGGTTTAAAAATGATCCATGCAAGGCAAAATATATTTATATGGAGCTTTATTTCTACACTAAGTTACAAAACAAAAGTAATACTGGAAAAAGATTCAGAAAAATGTTTAAAAACCTATCATACTCAAGATATGAACTTATTTTCCTAAAAAACAATAAAAAGGGCTAGGTCAGTGATGGCAAACCTTTTTAGAGACCGAGTGCCCAAACTGTGATTCAAAACCCACTAATTTTTTTGCAAAGTGCCAACACAGCAGTTTAACCTGAATATAGGTGGTTGTTAAGGGGCGATGTCGGGTGCCCACAGAAAGGGCTCCGAGTGCCACCTTTGGCACCAGTGCCATAGGTTTGCCAACACTGGGCTAGGTTATTCTATCTAACTTATTGCATTTAGCCATCCTGCCTAAGCTAAATAAACCTAACACTAACCAACTGAGCCAGGCATCATCTTCCCAAAGCAGTGCCAAGCAAAAATATTAATGGCTCCTCTTCTCTCCTCTTGTTCCCAGAAGCTTTGAGATGTCATGTGATGTGAAGTGTCCAATGATAGCTGTACCTCTCTGTGTTGAAAGAATTGCTATGACTAATTTCTACATACCTTAGATAAAGAATTCTAATGCAGGACGAACTATGCAGCTAATATTGCAGCTCAAGAAATCACTCTATATCCCATCATTCCTAATTTCCTTGCAGTTCCTATGTATCAAATTCTTGCACATGTCGTACGAGAGAAGGAACTTAGAGGAAATACAATAATAGTATCTCAAAACTTCAGAACCTCTGTTATGCATAGCAGGTAAAATGCCACAGCAGTTGGAGCCTTCAGTAAGGCAAACTATCTCAAGAATACTTTGATTGATTAGTATGCAATAAGTAGCAGAGTATGTAAAAATCAGAATGTTCAACTTGGCTGTCCCTTTTCAAACAACTGGTCAGCAATTTTTTTACAAACCTATTTGACCGCAGGCAACCGCAACCTCTTTCACATGCAGTGAAGCCAGAGCCTGCCACATCCATCACCATTACAATAGTCTTCCTTGCCCAAAGTGCCTTTAAAAACCAGGGGTTTTACAGAACGAAAGGGGGAGAGGGCAGCAGAACTTTCAGTAGTCCACAGTTTTCTATTACAGCGCTGCGGACTCCCTCTCCTTTAAACCCTGTATATGCGGTTTCCAGTATGCACCTGCAATACTTGCATAGCATCGGTTCCAAAATAATAGATGCACATGATTGTGTTGGTGATCGTGTGTGTGTAGATATATCGAGGTCTTGAAATTTGTGGGCGAAGGATGCATGAATAACCCATGCCCGATGAGCCTCTTGTTTGTCTGCAGCAGTGCCCCTGAGAGATGGAACTTTGGGACCAAACATGAGACATGTGTCCATCACTTTTGTATATTAGAGCAAAGAGAACATCGTATTTGGGAAGTAGTAGACTTCAGCAGGCATCCACCCTATAAATATATAGGGAAATCGGGATTTTCACAGCATAAGTGGGGAAGGAAGGACAGCAGAGTTTTCAGTATTCCAAGGTTTTCTGTTACGACACTGCGGATTCCCCCTCGTTTAAACCCAGTACATGAGGTTTTCAGTATGCAACAGCAATACCTGCATAACAGCGGTAATAAAGTAATAATAAACACTCATGATTGTGTTTGTGTGCATGTGTGCGTAGATAGCACTGTGTCTTTTATATTCCAGCAGGTATAAAGAGGAAACCACCATACCAGTAATAATAATGTCGGCAAACCACTGCCCCTGTTACTTTTGTATATATGCATTATAGGGCAACTCAACCAAGGAAATTGAAGGAAGTAAACAACAAAGGGGGTTGTAGATTGGCACTCTGTAATGCCCATCTCAATAGCCCATTTGGAGGTATTAGAACGTAAAAGGCTATTTGGGGCCACCGAGTGGAATTGGCAGTTATGGTATCTTATGGTAGGAGGTTCCCTATTAAAATCCATGTGGCACGGTAAAAGACAACACAAAGAATTAGCGTAAAGAAAATGAATGTAAAAGATATATCGATATGCCGTCATGCAAACACAAGATAATTTTTTAAAAAAATAAAGTCTCAGTAGCCAGAAAATTGTAATCAGAGAAGAAGCTATAAAGCGACTTATGCACGTGGGAATCGAAGGAACTATGGAAAAGAACTAGGTGACATGGGATCTGCAGAATCGCTGTATGCACGTGATCACAGTAGGGGAAAAGATGCCTCAAAATAAAAAAGCACCTGATAAGGGACATGGAGTAGCAGTCTTAGTCATATATTAAATGGCCTTGCCTCTAAACTACTGGGAAAATATAAGTCCAGCTTCTTCTTAATATGCTAATGTTGCACATATGCTCCATTAACCAATCAGTGTAATGAGTGTATTCATTGAATAAAATATCTGGGCTCATGCTGAGAAAATGTGAATTCCCTGCTGTTTTCTCTTTTCATTTATTAGCAGTGGCTTATTACACTGCAAAAGACTGGAGTCTTTTGGGTTTACATAGAACATTGATAGAGCAAGTCATCATAGATATTTAAAAACCTGACATTGGCTAGATGTGGAGGGTGAATTCTGGTTGGAGTAATCATGTTATTGGTGACTTCAGATGCTAACATCCTTGAGAAACTACATCAGGTATATTCAAACCTATACTGATGTTTTATTTCACACTAACTCTGTTGAGTAAACGTTGTTTCTCAAGAATTTTGGTAGATTCTGCTCCTGCGTCTGCTACTGTTTTGTTTTTGTTTGTTGCAGCTCCCTTTGCTTGTTCATTGGATGTAGAAAAATTGGTTCAGAGGAGGACAAAAGAGATGGCCAGGGTTATAGCAAACGTATCCTGCAGGCAGGGCCGGCGCTTCCATTAAGGCGAACTAGGCAGTTGCCTAGGGCGCCAAAATGGAGAGAGGGCGCTGGCCAGCCTGCTGCCTCCCCCCGCCGGCCACCACCGTCCGCCCCCCACCCGCCAGCCACCCGTCGCCGTCCGCCCATCGCAGCCCGTCACCCTCATGTAATCAAATACAGATGTGACAAATGTAATCAGGGACTAACTTGTATTCTTAAAAATGGAAGCAGTTGATATACCAGCTACAGCTGGTCACACCACCATGCCAATATCCTGAAGCAAAGCTGAGTCTAGATTGTAGACCTCAAGCTTGAAGTTGAAGGAGAATGCAACCTCATCCAAACGGGGTAATAACTCCAGTTTTACTGGGCTAGTCAAATAACAGGGCTGAACTCTTAATTAAGAAATGCTGCTGCAGATCATAAAGCCTTTTATGAGCTGCAGTCATTAAGCAAGCAAAATTGTGGAATGGTCTCCTCAGAATGGTTAAAGAAGGAAAAATGCATTTTAAATGCAAAAACAAAGATGCTAAATTACTGAGATAAACTCTGCGATGAATTTTAAATTGATCTTCCTATGTGGGATCTCTTTCAATTAAAAATAACATTCTGTTACCCTCCCAAGGAGCCCCCTTCCTTTCTCTGAAATCTTCAAAGTAAACAAAACTGCTGTATTTAGAGGAATATTGCTCTTCTTCTTTGAGTACATCATGCCACTCTTAATTCAGAAATGTCTCAATTTAATCATTTATCATTTACAATTATTTGCAAACTGTTTATTAATGCTTGTGTTTTAGGAAAATGTATTTGCCCCATAGCTAAGGCATATTAGCCTTGCAGGGTGCAGTTGACAATTATTCTTGTTTTGTCTTAGAGAGTGTCAGGATGCTCATCATCTCCATTGTATATAGGTTAATGTTTAAAAAAAGAGAACAGAAAACTGCCTCAGCATTGGGATTCACTCTAGATTCAATGTCTGTAGGTATGTAAGTACACAATGGTCATTGCAGCTCTTTCAGTGCAGGGGTATAACCTGTGGAAAGATAAGTGCAGCAATGACAAGGCACCACTTAATTATGTTGCCAACCAACCCAACTTTGCAACACCTCCTTCTCTTCTTGTCATCATTATTCACAGGCTACTAGTATCGTACAGTGTTATTCCAAGTCCTTTGGTTAACAATAGTCGCTTTTTATGTACTTAAGGTTTTATTTTATGCTACAGTTTTTATTTATGTGTAATTTTAGTTTTTGAGTAGTAATGTATAATTTATTATTTGTTAGAGAATTTTATTGTTTTATTTTGATTTATGCTACCTGTATTTTTTGTCTATAAGACACCCCCATACATAAGATGGTTGTTTGCAGAGACAAGGTACAGGCAGTTTCACAACTGCACAGTTCTCTCCTTGGGTTCCTTCTGTGTATAAGACAGCCCCCAATTTTTAGTCTAAAGTTTTTAAGACAAAAGTATAGTCTTGTACATGGAAAAATACAGTGTATTGAGGTTATAACCCTATTATATATGTGTATGAATCAACATCATCGTTGTCAGCTTGAACAAAACTAGTACTTCTTGTCTCGGTCATTCCCACACTGTGGTCCCCACTACACATCTCAGGCAAGGAAGAGACAAGAAAGCACTAGTAAGTACTTCAGTGAAAATATGCCCTAAACATGCCTATTTACTTAACGACTGGATTCAGAAACGGGGACATATGCAATCTCTCCTGGGAAAGGTCCCATCAAAAGGTATGAAGATGGAAGAGACTCCCTGCCACGTAAAATGTCAGCTGTAGTCCTATCCCTGTCGTGGCCACTATAGAGAAGGAAGACCTGCCTTTTCCTGCTTCATAGAATGAATGGTGGAGTTGGAAGGGGGCTATAAGGCCATCATGTCCAAGCCTCTGTTCAGTGCAGGAATAAAATCAAAAAGCAGATTGGTCAGATGGAGGTCCAGTTTGCTCACGAATGCCTCCAGTGCAGAAGCACTCACAATTTCTTGAGGTAATCGATTTTATTGCCGTACTGCTCTAACCTTTAAGAATTTTTTTCCTGATATTCAGCTGAAAGCTGGATTCAGAGATAGAAGCAGGCTGCAAGACACCATCTATAAGAGCACACATTGTGGTTGGGGTAACTGATTTTCATAAGCACATTTCACTTAACTCCCTATCCTGGCCCACAGCCTGTGCTGGATCATCTGGAAGGCTGTCTGGGAAGGAAAAAGGGATATTTAAGGAGGAGGAGTGCGAGGAACAGGAGAGCTAGAGACAACAGAACCGTTTCTATTGTTCTTCATTGTTCCTAACTGGCCTGGAACACTTCCCTACTTGACAAGGACAGGAAGAAAATGAATCAGGACCAGATACCTATCTTAAAGCCTGACATCAGAGTGCCATCTCTAATAAATGATTCAGGAAATTCTGGCTGATAGATCGATCATTAGAAATCTCCTTCTGAAAACCAGCTGCTCAGTGTTAGCATGCTTTCAGCCCCAATTAATTTATTTCTGAAAGGCATTTTCTTTTTGTAGCTGCTATATCAACCTTCATTTAATAGTATACAATAAACATTTCTCATGAAAACTGAGGGAACTGTTGACTCAGAGACTGTGTTACATTTTTGAAAACCCCACTTTGTCTTTTCTTTTAATTCCTCTGCCTGGTCTTAAGAGATCCACAGTCTCTGAAAGCTAAGATGGAAGGAGTAATCATTCTAGTTTAGCTTACTTCAGGATTGTTTTACAGATAAAATAATTTATTTTAAAGGTTATAATGTAGAATTTGGCCAAAACATTCACACTGTTGCTACTCTTCCTCCTCCTCTTCCTCCTCCTCCTCCTCCTCCTCTTCCTCCTCCTCCTCCTCCTCCTCCTCCTCATTATTATTATTATTATTATTATTATTATTATTATTATTATTATTATTATTATTATTATTATTATTATTATTATTATGGCTGGATGGGGGAGCTCAAATGTAACTAACTGCCTTCCCTTTTCCTGGGAAGACAAGGCAGTCGAAGGTTTATTAGAACAGCTTTGCAGTTGTTCAGACCTTTTCTCCAGCTATGACTTTGGATCCCATCCTATGCCAGGAGGACCTAGCTCAGTTAGCATTGGACGAGTAAGAAAAATGCAGACAAGCTGCTAATTAGAGCTCCACCATTAAATGTCACCACAATGTCTTTTGTGGGGAGGAAAGGCCAGTAGTTCTCTGAACCTAATCACAAGTGACAGAATTATATGTAACTAGTTATTACTAGTTATATTATTCACTACCCAAATTTCCTGTAACAGTTTCTTTAATAAAACATGTTATTTTCAAATATTCCTTTTAACGGCTTTGTAATGTTTTCATGTTTTATACCATTCTCCTATCAATCTCAAGTAGCTGGAGAAAGAATTACTACAGTAATGTATGTACTTGGTTTTGGCTCTTCTGGTTGTTCTTTTTTTTAATATTTCCAAGATGCAGTATCCAAATTGGCTACTAGAAGGAACCAAAGACTACGTCTTTTTTTTTAATGGCAGGCACTGTCAATGCAACTCATTACTAACAGTGAGTTCCATTTAAGATGCAGCATTCTGAGTTTTGCTTTGAATGTGTTAAAATGCTGGATAAATGCTGAATATAACCGTGAAGCGCGTTCTTGTTGGGCAGCTCTCAGTACAGGTGCTATATTTTTGTCACCTGCACTCTCTTACTCAACTGGACTGTAATACTGTTCATAGTATCCCTACTTGCCCTTGCTCTGGCCGGAATAGAACTCCTTTGTCTTCAGCAGGAGGAAGCAGAACCATTCTTTCCAAAATTATCTTGCAGTTTCCTGCAAGAAATGAGTGGATCATTTCTGCTGTGTCCTAGGAGCTGTGTTTCAGATGGTTTTTGTACAATGAATCCATTGTACTCCATTGGCAAGCATTTCTTTTTGCTAACTGCATCATTATAGGGATATTTCTGTTCCTCCTCTTTCTCTTCTCATTTTTTCCAATTCATCTTCTTTTCTTCTTAAAATGTAACTCTAAAACAAAGTTACATCCCCCAAACAGAGGGGATTCCCCCAAATCCCTCCTGGTAGGTAACAGGATTTTTAATAGCTCTGCAACTTCAATTGGAAAAGAAATTAAGCCTTTGATATGGGCTTTGTTGCCACTAAACACAATATATATTGGCCTCCCTGTGACTGAAAAAGTAAAGCCACTGTTTTTCAGTCCTAGGAGTCCTTTATAAATGATTTGCAGAAGTCTTAGCAGAACTGTGTCTGATTCATGAGTAGAGTGGGTGTATATAGTCATAAATACCTCTTGCATTACTTTTGACACAGAAATGATTGGAAAAGCATTATTCTGAATGAAAACAGAAATGTAGGAAGCAACTCTAGAAGAGCGGTATTAGTTGGGCAGAAAAGAAATGGTAGCAAGAAGTCCATCCTTAGAATAAAATGTAGGGAGTCCTGTGCTCAAGAGTTACCCAATATGATTTGAGAAAGTGACAAACTAGCAATGGAAACACTCACATCATTGCACTGCAGTATCTGAGAGGTTCGAAAAGCAATTTATGATAGGTAGCACATTATAGTTAGCGTAGGGATCCTTGCTTTTCAGATAAAAATTGTATATGCTTACAATACCACCTGGATTGTGATTCTCTGATTAGTTTATACAAGACATCACAATATGCATCTCCACTAAGATACTTTAAAAACTTGACATGAAAGTTGGAATGCCACAGACTATTAGTGCAATAAGGAAAGTGGTGCTAACTACTTCCTCCAGGCCATTTTTGTACATCAAATTGCTTCTCAATGGCTAGAAATTCAGTCAAGGAGGGTAAATTTGATAAGAAAAATGGCCCAAAGGAAAGCATTGCATTTGTGTGTGCGTGTGTGTTTGTGCACATGTGTGATCTCACTGCTGGTCAAATTTGCAGGCGTATAGCCTCTACAAAATAATGCCGTAGTAACACTCAGCATTTCATTTACCAGAATCTATTTCTCTGTCTGTCTTTTTTTGTCTACCAGTTGATGGGAGGAAAAAAGAGAGTAGCTAGACGTTAAAATCAATGTACTGTATATATGTTGCAAGATGTACTGGGATCAACTTGACCTTTTCTGCATCTCTCACTGCTGGAGACTTGTATGCCACGTTACAAATTCTCATTCCTTTCTGATTAAAACCAATTATCTCCAGTCATTGATCTAATTAAAAGATTAATCTAGCTAGATAGGAGTCTCATAAAAGGAGTCAGCTTCCACAGTTCTTATATATGTGCTTTTGCTTCAAATAACATTCCCTGCACATTTCTTCAACATGTATTTCTTTGGGGCCTTTGAAAAAGATAGATCTATAACTCGTAATAAAGAGAGATAACCCTCTATCATTTTCTGTGGTATTAAAAAACAGCAGATTTGAACACAAAATCACCCCAGTCTTCTGGCAAAAGATATGACCCAGCTAACTAAAGATAAATATAGAACTTGTTTTGAATCATTTTATGTAGCCACCCTCCTTTTTACAGCCTCTTGTTTAAAATCTTTTGAAACAGATGTTTGTGTCCCTGTACACATCCAGCATTCTTGGCCAATTTCTAAGCATTCACCTTTTGAAGAGGGAATGCTGGGTATAGCAAGAAAACCTGGAGGACTATTTTGGGACAGGAAGGGTTGAAATGGTGAAGTTGTATGAAATGGTAAAATCATATTTACAAGAAGATTGTATTGCCCCCAAGTTTGCAATGCCCAGCCTGATGATGACTTGTTTTGAGTCAAAAGCTGGCTTCTGTGTGTCAGATTTCAGTGGTCTAATAAAAATATCGCCCGTCCTTGTCATCATAGAGTATTAGTGTGGACAGTCTTACACCAGAAAATTTTGTTAAGGGTCTGTGGAGAGTCTCTTTGTTAAGAGGTAGCTAGTGATTAAAATGAAAGCATGCTAATGTCACAGAGAAGTGAAGGGAGTGTCTCTTTTCCCTGTTTCTGAAAATCAGATTGCAACAGAATCTTGTGCTTAAATGTCTGGATGTTGATTATTTCTTCAAAAGTTCACCGGTGTGGACAGTAATATATATTCTTTGTTGCTTGTTGCATATGTGTACAGAAGTATTTGCCAGTGTACAGAAGAGTTTGCAGAATAAACTCATCTGAGAGAGGTAGAGCAGGGAACTTTGTGTGTATTCCATAGAATAGAAACAGCAAGTTTTATATGTTGCATTATAGCCTGTGTTTAGTTGTGCAGCACATGTATAACTCACTGTTCTATCATCAAAACACAATGCTTTGATTCTTATCATCAAAACACAATGCTTATTTGATAAATGAAATTATTTAAATCTCAATCCTGATTGCAAGTTACAATGTTTGAGTACCTTCAGCCTAGAGTCTGTCTTTATCATTTCTTCCAAGGCTTGGTCTAAGCATTGAAAGCAGGTTGTGGATCTGAGCCCATGTTAAGCCTTGGTCTCAAACTAAGCAAAACTAGTAAGATGTATAGCAATCTGTACAAGTTCATTTAGTGTGCTTTATGTCACTAGAAGCCACAGAAGAGGTTCCTGATGCAAACCAAGATCCAAGTTGTTGTTTGTTTTTGCTTCCTTCATTCTGCCAACATTGTCTAGTGTAATTGGTAAACTAGGTCCAGAGTTCCATTTGAATTGAATTACTCATGCAATCCCCACCCAAGTCAAACTATACCTTATTGTGGTGGAGGAGTGAACGTGGGTTATATTCATGCAGGCCAACATGGATGAATGAAGAAAGTCTTAGCAACCTACTCCAGTACTGGCTGTTGTGGGTTTTTGGGGCTGTTTGGCCGTGTTTTGGAAGTTTTTCTTCTTGATGTTTTTGCAAGTCTCTGTGGCTGGTATCTTCAGAGGGCAGGAGCTCAGGGAGCTAGGAGTTATCTCTGTGCTTTGGGGTAAAGAGTGAGATTGTGGGTTTTTTATAGGGGGAACTTGTACTATTCAGGAGAATAGGGTTGAGCATTGATTGTGATGTGGAGTGATTAAGAGTTTCATTATAATAGGGCTGATCTGTTTCTGAGGTTGATGGTTGTCGTTAGCTGTTCTATTGTTTGAAGTGATCACTGGTGTTTGTGGCTGGGTGGTGATCGTTGATCTTTTGCAAGCTGTAGTTTTCAGTACTGGGAGCCAGACTTTGGTGATTTTTAGATTTTCTTCTTTTCTGTTCAAGCTGTACTTGCATTTGTGGATTTCAAAGGCCTCCCTGTATAGTCTGACATAGTGATTGCTGGTGTTGTCCAGTATCTCTTTGTCTTGGAAGACGATTTCATGTCCAGTTTGTTTCAGGGTATGTTCAACTACTGCTGATTTCTCTGGTGGTTTTAGTCTGCAGTGTCTTTCATGTTCTTTGATTCTGGTCTGGATGCTACGCTTTGTGCTCCCAATATATATCTGACCACAACTATAAGGTATCTAGTTTTACTCCTGCAGTAGCTAGGGGTTTCCTTTGGTCCATTGCTGACCGTAGCATCTGTTGTATTTTTGTGGTTGGTCTAAATACTGTTTTTAGGTTGTGTTTTTTCAATTCTTTGTCCATGTGATCCATGACTCCCTTTATGTATGGCAGAAATACTTTGTTGGGGGCTGTTTTTCTTCTTCAGTTGAGTGTTGTTTTTTGTTTGATGGCTCTTTTGATTTCATTCTTGGAATAGCCATTTGTCTGTAGTTACTATTACTGGGCTGAGGGGGCTACCCATGGCAACTCCGTCTGTCTCTTCATAGAAGTCATTATCCCACTGGAAGTAACTGGTCATTAGGCAATGTTGGAATACAGCCTTACTGTCTTCTGGGAAGATTTGTTGGATGAGTATTAAAGTGTCCTTAATTAGTACCTTGGTGAAAAGAAATACTACATCAAAGCTGATCAGTCTGTCCTTAGGGTTTTGTTTTAAACTTGTCCAGTATTCTTAGCCAAAAGATTTATGGATCAGTCCAGAAATGCAACAAAGTGCCAAGCAGTGAGAACCTCAGGCTGGGAGGCATCAATAAAACTACTGGAGAAGAGCAAACAGTTGATCTTAGCAGCTGGAGCAGTTATGATACTGCTGGGGTAAATCCAAATGGACCCCTCAATGGACTCCCAACAGTTGAGGTGGCCTCTTGCAAAAAGAGATCTCTTTGCTGCACAGAAGTTTTTACAATTTTATGTTAATGATTTTATCTAGGAAAGCTGAACATTGTTAAAGAGGAAATGAATAAATTTAACATCAATATACTAGGCATTAGTGAAGTGCATTGGACCAGAAGTAGCTTTGTAACTCCGAATACCATATCATATAAGTTTCTGGCAACAATAGCATCAGAAGAAAAGAGGTTGGCTTCATGCTGCACAAAAGTAGGACCATAGAAAGTAGTCAAACAATTAGTGATAGGATTATGGCAATACATATCAATGGAAAACCTTTCAACATTACCATTATTAAAATCTATGCAGCCAGAAGAAGAAGAAGAAATCAAAGAATTTTGTACTGACATTGATAAATTCCTGAAACAATTACCAAAGAAAAATATTACCTTTATAATTGGAGACTTTAATGTGAAAGAGTGAGCAATAGAAGAATAGATGAATTAAAGGTAAGTTTGGCCTTGGTGAATGAAATGATTTAGGAAAATATTTGATTCAGCTATGTCAAGAACAGGACTTATGCATAATGAATATGTGGTTTGAGCAGTCCAAAGAACAATCATACACTTGGACCTCACCAAATGGAGAATGTCATAATTAAAATGACCATATTTTATACCAAAAGAAGTGAAAAATTTCTGTCCTTGCTGTAAAAATGTTCCCTGGCAAGATTGTAGATCAGACCATGAACTGGTAAGTGGTCAAAGTGAAGCTAAGGTTCTGCAATATTAAACGATGACTATGACCCAAAAATTCAGTGTTGAGACTATTTCTTTTACAAATGTAGTTGAAGTTAGGAATAGATTTGAATTGTTCAACATCATAGAAAGACAACAAGACAAACTATGGGAGGAATTAAAAGCAACTCTTAATGAAGTAGCACGCTGATATATTGCTCATCAGAAACCAATGAAATTAGCTAAGTGGATATCAGAAGCAACAATAGAAACTGCAGTAAAAAGAAGAAAGGCAATAGTCAGCGGATATGATGGGCAGGAATTACAGAACCAGGAAAATCAGAATACAAATAGTGCATTAAAGAATAATGATCAATAGGAATACCATCTGGAATAATAAATACATCAGCCTCCCAATCAAATGAAGACTACTTAATTCAATCATACGGTATTTCCATTAGCCTCATAAAGTTGTGAAGGTTGGACTTTGAGGAAGACAGATAGGAAAAAGATAGAATTGTGGTGCTAGAGAAGACTACTACAATGGTACCTTGTATAAAGGAATTAATTCGTTCCAAATGAAATTATGTTAAGCAAATTTTCCTTTATACAAATTCCCATAGGAATGCATTGAAAATGGAGTAATCCCATTTTTATGTTGTACGGATTTTCCCCATAGGCGATTATGTTAAGCAAATTTCCCCTATCTCCGGAATTTTTTATGTTGTACAAATTTTATGTTATACAAGCTGTTTGTTATACAAGGGTCCACTGTACTCATCTCATGGATAATGACGATTACCAATAAGCCAAATTTTCTCTGGAAGCCAAGATCACCAAACAAAAACTGTCATACTTTGGTCATATTATGTGAGCTGCCTCACTCGAACAGACTATTATGTTGAGAGTGGTCAACTGTAAAAGAAGAATAGGCTTCCTAAAGACTTGCTGGTTTGATACCATCAGAAGAGACACTGAAATGAATGATAGAACTAAAAGAATCTGCAAGATATATAAAGGCATTGAGAGCATTTGATCCACAGTGACCGAGAGTCAGACACGACTGAATGGATTCTCAAGCAGTGATCATAGCAAGAAACAGGAGTGGTTTTAGGTTATGTAAGGAGGTATCCAGGATGTTCTTGCAGAAGCATATATTCAGTGCCTCTGTAAGTGCGAGTTCTTTGTTAACTGTGCTGGTGGGACCTTACATTGACCCATGTTAGGCATGATTCTAGCCTGTATATTTTGAACAAGCAGTTGAACCATTCATAGCTTCTATAGAAATGCTTTTTGAAAAGCTAAGTTCACATTTCCATTGATTTAAAATGCATCTATTAATGTGGTCATGCAGAGGAGAAGCAGAATGTGTTCTCAATCATCCCAGTCTGCAGGACATGTAATAATGAGCTGAAGTTATAGGAAGCCAAATTTTTGTTCACTATCAGGTAAGATTTCCTAACTAGATGTTAGGATCCGAATATGAAGCACTCATCTCCAATTATAAGTGTCTGAGAATTATGACAATGGAACTAACTAGCTCAGAATATGGTGAACACACTAATGTTGTAGACATTCATGAGAAAATCAGATAACCATTTGTCAGATATACAGTAGTACCTCAGATAATGAATGCCCCTGATAATGAATTTTTCAGAAAACGAACTCGATTTCCAGGTATAGGGCTGCCTCGGATAGCAAATTTTCCCTTTGGGCTGCCTCAGATAATGAATTGCAATTTCTAGGTATAGGTCTGCCTTGGATAATGAAATTTCTCTATGGGCTGCCTCGGATAACACATTTTCCTATGGGCTGCCTCGGATAACGAATTTTTCCCATGGGCTGCCTCGTATAACAAGCTTCCAGCATACATCGGTAAAAAAGAGTTAAAGGTACATCACATCTTACCTTTAAAGTGCACTTTATAAAGAGTTTTGTGCAAAAAACAACAAAAAAACAGCAGGTGTCTTTGTCATTTTCCTAGGATCCAGAACGGATTAATTGGTTTCCCATTCATTCCTTTGGGAAACCGCGTTTTGGATAACGATTTTTTTCAGAGAACAAATTGCCTTGGAAAATGATTTAAATTTGTTATCCGAGGTACCACTGTACTTTGATTTGGATTCCTGCATTGAGCAGAGGATTGGATTTGATGCCTTATAGGCCCCTTCAAATTCCATTACTCTGTGACCTTATGATTCCATGAAGTGTAAATCTGGATGTGCAATTCATTTTAAAGCAATAGCTTTTAAAATGTTCTAGCACATACTATTTTGATGTCCTTGAAAATTTTTTTTGAGTGAACTGAGAAACGCTTATAACTTTTTAATATTAACATAATCAAAAGAGTGTGAAATTTAAAAGGGTTCACAAAACCCAACATAAATTAAGGAGTTTACCCAAGGTTTTTAGTTTGGAAAGTAACAGGAGATGGGAAAACATTTACACTCCATTTTAACATCTATTTCGGGGAAAGCTGTTTTAATTGAACATATATATGAAATTTTAACATTAGTAGTCTGAACTTACAAGGGTCCATAAAGTCTAACGTTAATTAAGTAGTTTATCCAAGGGATTACATCTTGGAAAATAACAAGTTGAAACCCCAACTGAACTGTCTCAAAAATGCTCCACTACGGGTAGGATTTCTATGTATGTAGTCAGAAAACAGCCATTGGAGAGGTTTGGGGATACATTATCTGGATACCACAATGTTGCAGGGGAGAGATACAGGATTTGCTAGGTAGCTTGATATGGTTGAGGATGTCAAGCGATGAGGTATCGCAGACAAGACAGGTAGAACTTCCCTGGCTCTCAGCCAAGTATCCTCTCTGGGGATCTGAAGTGGCCTGTGGAGGGGGGTGGGGGGGTGGCAAGTGTTGGCACTACAGATATGGACCCATCTTTACAATGAAATCTGCAGGGGTGAAAGCCCAACCAAAACCTTACAGAATGATAAAAGTTTCATCCTCTCTACAGGCAGAGGAAAAAAATGATTTGGCAAGAAAAAGGTGGGGCCAATTAAATTCAACCTTCTATATCATACAGGCAAGAAAAAAAAAGCTTGAAGTTCATCCATTTTACAGGCAGAGCATATTGTTTGGTAATTGGCCATGTAGTTGCTCTCTTAGGATGAGTGGTGAACACACAAGCACAGATTTAATCAGGCAGTTGGAACTGGAACTGATGAGAACTGTTGCAGCAGCTAGTAGACTCCAGTATTTTATTGAATGCAATGGCCCAATTCTGCCTCATGGAAGGGCTACTCATTAGCCACTGAGTAAACCACCCAGAGTGACCTCGCTGCCAGATGGGCGGTATAAAAATCCAATAAATAAATAAAATAAAGAAATAAATTGTATAATGGAACATGTTGAATGGCCCCTTGACTGCCACCCAGCATCACAAAGCTGCAGTGTCTGTAATATGTTCCAATTAGAGATGGGCACGAAATGAACAATTTTTCGTTTCCGTTTTTGTTTTTTGTTTTGTTATGGAACAAAATGACAAACAAATTTTGTCTCTAAAATGAAACAAAACGAACAGAAACACCGGAAATTTTGTCGTGCGTTTCGTTTCCGTTACTGCAATATGAGTGAATTGCTTTAAATCCTTTAAAAAATCACAAAAAATTGAAATAAATGATAACAAAATGGTAACGAAACAAACAAAAATGAAAACGAATTTTTTGCAAAAATTCGCAAAAAACAGAAATGAACCTAAACGGACCCTCCAAACGACAAACAACAAACAAAATGCCATTTTTTTTATTCGTGCCCATCTCTAGTTCCAATAATTACAGCTGAAAAACTGCACTTTCATTTACCTCATCACCACCTTCATCCACTTAGTTGCCCATAATTCCCTAGACTCATGCCTCTCCATGAATTTACAGCTTAGCTTTATAAATCTTTTTTCCCAGTTGAGTGACATTTCTCATCCTTTCCTTGGCTGTGACCAATTAACCAGTAATCTGGTGTCTGGGCTGCTAACCCTAGTATCTCTATCCCCAACAGAATCCAACCTCTTAGAATATGCTCCATTACACTTGATGTATCCGTAGTTACAATTTACAAAATAGATATAGGATGGAATGTTTTCTATGCCCTTTGAACAATAAATCATCATCAGTTTGCTCTCTGGTTCTGCTCTGCATCTTGAGTCATGTTTAGCTCAGCTCTTTCCTGAAGTTAAAATAGGAAGACAGAACAGTTAAGAGCATAGTGAGCTAGGGAAAATAGCATTTTCTGATCATTGTTGCTATGCTGCTCCTACATAGTATTCTCCTACTCCCTTCCTCCCCTGTTCCTTTTTTCTACATATAACCATACTTAAAGGAAAACAGTGTGTCCCCTTTCCAGTACCATCTTTAATAGAAAGTAGAAATATTTCTTGTGGAGAGTTTATTTCAAAGTTTCCACAGGGGATAACATGAACTACCTCTTGGGGACCCCCCCTCCCCCAATACTGCACTTTTGGTTTCCCACAATTTTTCTTCTTTCAAAGTTGTTGTAAATTCTTTAACTTATGGAAAAATATACAGGAAAACGTAGAGAACAGAGATAACTGAGAGTTCATCTACACTGGCTCTTGGGAAGCAGGTTGATGCAAGCTAAATAAGGTTGCCTGATGTTGGATAGAGACGTGATGTATCATTTGGTGCAATCTTTGCATCCAAATGGCATTTTGGAACTCAAGTGACCTTATTTGGACCAACTTCTTCTGATATAATGAAGTAGCTTCACATAGCAAGCTGTTTCATCATATCAGAAAATTGAACACTTCCTCTGCTTCTTGGCAGAAGGGCAAGGGACAAAATTATATTCTGGTGGACTATCACTGAAGTGCTGCATCACTTTAAACTCCATCACTTTGAAATTCAAGTGTTGTCAGTTTCTCAACTGTCCTTTCAGACAAAGCAAGGAAAATTTTCCTTCCTTCCTTCCTTCCTTCCTTCCTTCCTTCCTTCCTTCCTTC
>JAHTLZ010000015.1:48683606-48702028 GCA_023846285.1 Phrynocephalus versicolor | reverse complement strand
CACACACACACACACACACACACACACACACACACACACACACACACTTCTCCCCTCCCTCTCTGTTTCATGTACCCATAGCTACCAGAACCATGATTTTTCTCTATGCTTTGATTAACTTTCTCTGGATTCTAGACAGCTATTATTGATGATTCCAACACTTGCTTCCATATGGGCCAACATATGTAGCTATTTCTATTAAAATACCAAGTTGATTTATTTTCCCACTTATGTACTGTGAAAGGACAGTTGACAGGTAACAAAATATTTAGAATTGAAAAACAGAAAAGCATTGATTCATTATACTAAAAATGTTGAGTATTGATCATGAGCACAATTGCTGTGAAATTATGTAATTTAGCTCCTGCTCATACCAAGACGGAAGCATGGAGCAGCTTAGAATGTAAATTTTTCCATCTTGATCAAGTTTGAAGAGTTTCAGAGACAGGGAATATACTGACCCTTTCTAACTACTGATATTCCTCTGATAGCTGTTGTATGTGTGTGTTTCAGAGCTACTTCAGCTCCCAGAATTCCCAAAGACTCCCAAGGGCAGAATTCTGGGAATTCCTGCCCATAGACACACCTCCACTGTACATTTCATTCTTTTGGAACAAACTTCCCTTTCATGCTTTCTCCAGCCTACTTCCTGTACAAAAAGAAAACTGTTCCAGTGTTTCGTAGCAGGATTAGATTTTAATGGGAACAGTTCCTACAAAGAACTATTTTATTTATTTACTTACTTACTTACTTACTTATTTGACTCACTGACTGATTGACTGATTGACTGACTGATTTTTACACTGCACCATCTAGCCAGAAGTTTACTCTGGGCAGTTTACAACATTAAAAAACTATAAATTATACAAATAACAATAATAAATGAAATTTAAACTTAATCCAAAATATATATAAAAACTATATAATTTTGTATATAAAATTTTTATGGAGAAACCTAGAGAGTCCCAGAAAAACATCTACTTCTGCTTCATTGAATACTATGCCAAAGCCTTTGACTGTGTGGACCACAACAAACTATGGCAAGTTCTTAAAGGAATGGTAGTGCCTGACCACCTTATCTGTCTCCTAAGAAATCTACATGTGGGACAAGCAGAAACAGTCAGAACTGGATATGGAACAACTGTCTGGTTTAAAATTGGGAAAGGAGTAAAACAAGGCTGTATACTGTCACCTTGCCTATTTAACTAATATGCAGAGTACATCATGAGAAAGGCAGGTCTGGATGAATCAGAAGCTGGAATTAAGATTGCTGGAAGAACTATCAACAGCCTCAGATATGCAGATGATTGTACTCTGATAGCAGAAAGTGAGGAGGAATTAAAGAACCTCTTAAGGAAGGTGGAAAAATGGGCTGAAGCTCAACATAAAAAAACTAAAATCATGGCCACCAGTCCCATCACCTCCTGGCAAATAGAAGGGGAGGAAATGGAGGCAATGACAGAGTTTATTTTCTTGGGCTCCTTGATCAATGCAGATGGTGATTGCAGAAATGAAATTATAAGACGCCTGCTTCTTGGGAGGAAACCTAGGCAACATCTTAAAGAGCAGAGACGTCACTTTGCCGACAAAGCTCCAGATAGTCAATGCTAGGGTTTTTCCAGTAGTGATGTATGGAAGTGAGAACTGGATTATAAAGAAGGCTGATCACCACAGAATTGATGCTTTTGAGCTGTGGTGCTGGAGGAGAGTCTTGAGAGTCCCCTGGACATCAAGGAGATCAAACCTATCCATCTTGAAAGAGATCAACCCTGGATGTTCACTGGAAGGACAGATTTTGAAGCTGAGGCTCCAGTACTTTGGCCACCTCATGAGGTGAGAGGAGTCCTTGGAAAAGTCCCTGATGTTGGGGGAAATTGAATGCAAAAGGAAAAGGGGATGGCAGAGAATGAGAAGGTTGGACGGTGTTATCAATGCAACCAACATGGATTTGACCAAACTTCAGGAGGCAGTGGAAGACAGAATGGCCGGACGAGCTCTGGTCCATGGGGTCACAAAGAGTAAAACATGACTTAACGACTGAACAACAACAAAAAATATAAAACTACATGTTTTAGGTTGCTGGAAAGCAGGAAGGTAAAACGTGCATTAGGATGGGAGGATGACAACTCCTCAGAAGGCCAGGGACTCAACTCTGAGGTGGTAGCTTGGCAAGGTACTACTTGGGAGAGAGGAGGAGTTGTTATCTTCCTTCTAGGGGGCAAGGGAAGGGTTGAGAGATAGTATATACTGTACATACAATAGACATTTGGTCCTGAAGTTGTCTTAAATAAAAAGTGTTCATGGACCTGTGGGGTACTTCCTGATTTGGAAGGCTCACCATTTTTTTCCATGGTGCTCTTGATGCAAGGACTCCAGCATGTAGGGCATGGAATGCTGCAGCATAGGATCCTAAGCTCTAGAAGACAGGGTTGAACATTGTGGTTGGGGGGGGCCTGAAAGGGTTGCACAAAGTGAATTGTATACAACCTTTTAAATTCACCTGAATTTGCCCATTCATATGTTATATCCAAATGGCTTTCCAGTATATGTTTACTAAGCGTATACTTGTCTAGTGGCACTTGTATAATGTAATTCTTCTTCTTCTTCTTCTTCTTCTCCTTCTTCTCCTTCTTCTCCTTCTTCTTCTTCTTCTTCTTCTTCTTCTTCTTCTTCTTCTTCTTCTTCTTCTTCTTCTTCTTCTTCTTCTTCTTCTTCTGCCTCTGCTGGTGCTGCTGCTGCTTTTAGGAATTTAAGCTCCATTTGGACAGAGACCTGTAAAAAAAATGCCCATTGTACACCAGTGCCTGTGACCCTGTGTACAAAACATATTTGCACTGTAGAGGACGGTATTTTGCTCTTATTTTTAAAGCAGGTAGAGGAAGCACACAAATGCATCTTGCATCCATTTCATGGATGCAAAAGTACAGCTCTCTTTGCTCTGAACATTTTTAGTTGTTTTTCTATTATTATTATTAAATATTATTAAATATTTTAAACTGCCATTAAAGATAGAATTCTTCTCTAGGTAATTTTAGAATAACAGAATAAAATTCTGTGTGTGCACGCACATGCACAGTTAATTAAAACAGCAGCATTAAAATACTATTGCAGTATAATTAAACAACAAAAATATAATCTATAATCTAGCACCAGGTTTAAAAAGTGGATCAAAGTGTGCAGTTCAGGGAGCCATGACCTTATCAGCTGTTGTTTGGTAAACAAACAGTTTTGGCTTGTGCTGACAGCTGTTACCTATTGCCTCTGCTGACAGCTCCTTTAGAAAAGATCTAATATAACAAATCTCAGGTCTCCTCTTTTGGTGCAAGTCCCTATGGCAATGACATGTTAAGTTATTTAAAGCTTCCACCATGGTGTTTCAGCAGGAATGGAGTTATTCCCTTGCCCTTTGTTTAGGTATTAAGTTTAGTGACAATAGGCAAAAAGGCACAAAGGCTGAGCAAAAATTAAACAGCGTGTTTTCCTCTGGCGTTTAGGGAATGTTCTGAGAGCAACAGATCCCCAAGCAGCAATTTTCTGTCTTATATTCCTAATGCTGGTGTAGCTGTCAGACTCTTTCCATAATCCTGGATGAAATACCCAGGGATACAGATCGTATCAGCTTTGAAGAAAAAGACTGTCATTTCCACTTTCATGCATGACTTTCGTTTCCGTGCCTAATGTCAGAACAGAGTAGCCCAGAATAGTAATGCTACAGAAAGTTTAGCTTTGCCTTTTATTTTTAAAGAAAATAAAGATGAGTTGATTTTGTTTTGTTTTAAAGCTACTTGCTATGATGTTTCTTTTTGTTAATGCCCCATGGAAAAGGTAGGAGTTTCTTTCATAATGTTTGTTCACTTGGGATATGAGAAGTGATCCAACAGTTTTTAGATACAATACTGCAAAAAAATATAAATTTCATTGTAATTTTGAATTAAGTTTCAACCTACTTCATAGTCTGTAGTCAACAGCGGTAATTTCAACAGAACTGGGAGGCAACTTCTTGAGGATTTATTTGCACAAATCTGTTGAGGATTTCTGAATTGTGACTTTTTCTACTGTAAGCACTTGAATAAAATACTTTGTTTCAGATACTCAGAATTCCATACAACAAATGTTGACCCATGTGCTGAAATTGCCATAATTCCTGTTACATCTGGACCAGAAAGTTTTCTTTGTTGTCATAGTTGGGGGAATTGTTCTATATCTTTTTGATATAGATTATTTTCCACATTATTTTGACCCTTTTGTTCCCTAACTTTGGCTGTCTTGTATTTTAGTCTGTTTGTGCTTGCATTGCAACATTGTACAAAACTTTTATACACTGCATTTATACTACAATTGACATAATGGCTGCATTTCTGTTTGTGGAACTATGTCTCACAATTTGGATGACAAAAATCAGGATTTTCTGGCTTTAAATCATGCCTTGCTCTCTAGTACATCTCTTGAAGTGTTTCCCCAGGATGAAGTGGATCCTTAGGGATCTGGAGGTGGGAATAGGAAGTTTTTTTAATCCCACCATCATGGCTGCTACATGGCTATAGCATCGTAACTCATGCAACAGGATTCTGATCATTGAATAGTAGAAATATAATGATTTGGTGTTCTCCACTTTCACTTTTACAAATCCAAACAAATCCCACAGTGCATATGATTAAAATCTTTATCGTACTTCTGGAGCAGTGTGCTTCTGGAGTTCTGTAAAAGATTCAGACCAGGAAACCAGTATTGTGTAATTAAGCCACCCAGAGTAGTGCTTTGTACTAAGGGAGCAATATATCAAACAAGCAAACAAAACAAACAGGGTACTGTAGTTTCTGAAAAGGATGTATTTTGTCTGCTGAGAACAATTTATCTTTGGAGGTGGCTTTTCTGGTATTCCATATTTTTCTGCTCCAGTTCTTTAGAAGCACTGCCAGAGAGAGGTTACCCACAATGTTTCCTTCAAAATATGAGAAGCAAGAAAGAGTAGGAAAAGCCTTCTTCCCCAAGGAGTTATTCCTGCAGCGAAGGAAGGGGATACACTCCTGAAATTGTTTTTGCTACAGCAGGCGGTAACCCATTTTGTACATGTGTTTCTCATTGTACAGAGGACTCTATAACTTGTACAAAGATTTGAACTATTCTGCTTTTCTCCTGTTCAGAATTTCTCATATGAGGGAAGTATTTCAGGCAATTTTATCGGGAAGAAAAATAGGGATGCCATCCAGTGATGTGTATATTTGTGATAAAGAAAAGGACCTAAATTATGCCAGAGTAGCTTTTTAGCTACCATTCTCCTTCTTTACTCTTTGCCAGAGCTGGATTAAGAACCTTAGAGGCCCAAAGTGCTTAAAAAGATTTTGCTACCCCCCATATATACAGTGGTCCCCCGCCATTTCATGGTTCATATACTGCACTCCCAGTATGTTGTGGGACTGCAGTGCAGTATATGAAAGGCAAGACCCCCTGGGGTAAGCTGCTTGGTCCTCTTTGAGGCTCCCTGCGCTTACCCCAGGCCTGGCGCTGCCCCGAACAGGCCTCTGATGGCTTCCTGGGCCTGTCGGAGGCCCCAGAAGTGGTTTCTGGGAAACCAGAAGTGATTTCCGGAAAACCAGAAGAGACTTTTGCGTCACTGGAAACCACTTCTGGGGCCTCTGACAGCCCGGGGGGGGGGGCAGCACCAGGATGCAGGTAAGTGTAGGAGGCCCCAGAGAGGCCCCACAGTCCCGACCCAACCCAGCATCCGCGTATCGCGAATGTTCAATTATTGTGGGTTGGGTTGGGTCCCTAACCCCATGATAGGCAGGGAATTACTGTATATGTAATTCAAATATAAACAATAATAACCGTAAAATAATATTTTATTTATCAAGATTAAACAACAGTTACACTAAGATGGAAAATGTTTATTTTTGTATACTTCCACTTTATGTATATTTGAAAAGTTTTCTCCTACTTTTAAATTGCAAATCTTACGCAACACACCTGCTTCTATAATTAATAGAGATAAGGCATCCAGCCTGCCTTGTTCCATAGTTGTTCTGATGGAATTTTTAATATACTTCAACTGAGAAAATGTACGCTCAGCTGAGCAATTTGTGACCATTAATGTTAAAAAAATATAAAGCCAATGTCTGCATTTGGAAAGACAAACCCAACATCATCTTCTACAATTATTTTATAAAGTTCAGAAGAACTGAATCTTCTTGTTACATTTTTTTGTTGCACTGAACTTATGGCACTCACATGAATGAAACTGTTGAAGCTTAGCTGAGAAATTATTGTTGGAAGTCCTCTGGGTGAGCCTCAATCAGCTTTTGACAGCACTGAGAATACCCTTCAATGTTAGTAGATGATGAAGTGACATCATGTGGCACATCACTTAGGAAAAAATCTCTTATTTTCATCTCAGTTTCAAGTTTGTCGACAATTGTGTAAAAGGTGGTGCTACAAAATTTATCTCTGGCATTCAGATATATTTCTGGTGCATCTCCATCTTTAGGTACCTTCTTTCTGATATGTGTGCGAGTTGTAGCTGCCTTGTAATCAACATCTGGTAGCATTTCCTTTGTAGCTGCTTCATATCTTTCAAATTCATCTGGTGAAGTGCACAGTTGGTCACCTAACGATACATACAAATATGAACACATTTCCAAGTTCACATCCTCCTTTTGTAGAACTTGGCTTACTCTGTGAAAATTCTGCAAAATCTCATTCCAAAAATTCAACATAAAAACAAATTCTATCTCTTTCATCTTATCTGCAATATTATTTGCTTCTCTTCTAGCATCTCCCTTTTTGTGACTGGTCTTCGGCTATATATTCTAATGCTTCTAAAAAATTAAGGAAAGATTTCAAAATTGTTGTTGTTTTTGGATGAGTCAATCTATCATGCTGATTTTCAACACAGATGGGAGGGGCAATGCATGCCACAACCTAGCCTGGTCTATTTGCATGAGGACCAATTAGAAGGATTTATATTTCCTGGGACTTGCAAACCACGCCGTTCTACTTCCTGTTCCTTCCCACATCTTAGCCTGGCAAGAAACCGTAAGATTTGCAATTTAAGTAGGAGAAAACATTTCAAATATAAATAAAGTGGAAGTATACAAAAATCAGGCAACACCTGATTTGCCATTTTCTTACCAGTATGGCCTTTCTTTTCCAGAAAAGTTAAAAAGTGTTCAATAGCCTGTCCTTATTTTAATTGCCTAAGTACAACACTTAACTGATCAATATGTGATAGATCTGGTGTTGAATCAACTGACAAACTAAAATAACAAGAAGATTTTACTTCATCAACAATGAGCACATGGACCTTTTGTGCCATTTGCTGAATGAGTTCCTCACGGGTGGTTTTGGACAGGTAAGAAGGATTTCCTTTTCCAGAATTGCCATATTTCAAAATGTGGCCTGCTAAAAATGGATCAATCTGGCTTACGATTTCAATCAGCCTTAAAAAAAATCCTGTTTTGCAATGATGCAAACCTTTCTTCTGTTCCTTGAAAAGCCAAACCATGTTCAGTTTATGTACTAATAACAGGTATGATACACCTTAAGACATGTTCCCAGTAATCACACTCCTCCTGAATTTGTTTCTCCAACTGTTTCCCCAAACCCGTACCTTGTCTGCGAGTTAAGTATGTTAGCATAGAGTCTTGGTGAGTAGTGTTTTTTTTTCATGATTATCAATTATAATAGTATTTCATGAGTTACTGAACCCTTCTCTTATAAGAAAATTAGAGAATTTTTTTGGAGGAAGCAGTTTGCAAACAAAACAATAAACTGATCCTGTTGATCTACACCAGGCATGCTCAAACTTTGGCCCTCCTGATGTTTTGGACCACAACTCCCAGAATTCTAAGCTTAGATTGCCAATGACAAAGGACTCTGGGAGTTGTAGTCCAAAACATCTGGAGGGCCGAAGTTTGGACATGCCTGATCTACACTAACCACTCTCTGTTGTATTTCTCACCATTGGCTTTTGTCCCAACAAAAAAGATTCTGCAAACAGTACCTTAGTGGTTTGCCATTACTAAGTTGCTTTTTGACACCTGGCAAGGGTATCAGGGCCCAATCCACCACACAGAGTAACAGGGCTGGAACAATAAGGCTGGCAGGCAAGATAGGAACAACAGAGCAGGAACAAGGCTGGGCACATACAGACCAGAGCAGAAGACACTTGTGTTGCTGAGGCAAAGTCTGGGAGGGCGAACCACTCCTTAAACGCTTTGCTTTAAATAGGCATTCCCTCTAGGTTTCTGGCTGGGCTTCATGAGTGGCCTAGTAGCTGCTGCTCAGGCCAGGGCCGGAGCCTGTAAACACCAGACAATTCCTGGGTCAGGCTGGCCCTGATCCTGCAGGTACCACGAAGTTACTTCCTGACAGGAAGTTACAATATTAGCACTTGTGTTGTTGCCTGTTGGCACACTGGACACTGAATGAGCTAGTAGCACCCATGCACAGTCTCATTTTCATTGCATACAAAGTTCCCCCTGTTTTCATTTATGCAGGGAGGGGAAGGTTCCCTTTGAGTTCATTACCCTTGGTAGAGGTCTACACTCTCTTAGTGGTATTGTTATTATTGTATATAAATGTATGTAATGTTTTCATTCAATGTGTGTGTGTGGGGGGGGCTTTTTGCAGATACTGATTCATCTGCACCATTTGCAGTATTGCACCATATGGCATCATGGTAAATTCTTTGATGTCCCCTCTTCCCTTGACGTTCTTATTGTGCTTAATGGTTAATCCACCCCTGCTCCCTGCCCATTTGTTTTGTTTTAAAAAGAAATGTTTACATTCTGCTGGATGTTCTGGCCTCTTTGCTGTCATAACAGCACTAATACAGCTCTCTCACTGGCAATCAAGGAAAGAAAGAAGGGAGAAAAGGTGTCGGTATGTGTTTTGGTGCAGCTGCTGCTGGATTATGCTATTGCTGCTGCCATCTTTTTGGCAGGTCTGGCAACTCTTGAATGAATGAAGAACAAAAACATGAAGCCAAACCAATTTTTTTGTGTGTGGTTGGAGTGTGGGTTTAAGTATCTACTTGTGAGGAGGGTGGTCCTGCAAAAGTCGATAACTGTATGGGTGGTAAACTGATCTACAGTAGTTGCATAGTTCTTTAATTCTAGTTACAAGAAATTTTGCATGACTGGCGACTTTTGTGGCAGTGGTGAATTTGGGAGCGACATGCTCCGCCTTTTGTTCCATTAGCTTCCCATGCTGACAGGCTCCCATTTCTGCAGTACAACAGATATAATAAAGCTAAGTATTTTTGTAGTTTGATATACTAAGAAATTTAGCTATGTTGTATGGTGACAGTTCGATCACCAAACGCATTAGTACTTTTAAACAGCAAGAAAGTTGCTAACTGTTATGAGCTATAGAAAGTGAGGAGATATACTGGAGGGCAAAGCAGAGAGTCTAAGTGGATGACCAAATAAGAGAATGAAGCAGTCCTTGCCAAAGCATGATTCCAGTGTAATAAGATTACAGTCTGCTTCCTTGTGCCTTTAATCACATTACATGTCGCGTGAAGACCTGCACTACATCACTAGCACATCTTAAATAGTAACTGAAGAGATTTTATACTTCATCACTGAAAGGGGGTTGGCCCTTGGAAATATATCACTCAATTCATAGACATATGTCTAGGTTTTAATTGCATACTAACCTGTGGTTTAAAATAGCCACAAGTATGTTTGTGTTACTGCTAGTACTCTGTTATAGATACTCTAGACTGGCACTGATAACTGGCATTGATAACTTTGAAAGATTTACACATTGTGTTAGTGATTTCTTTCCTCCTGAACTGCAAAGTAGGACAAAGTTATTCAGGCTTCAAATGCAAAATAGTTTTTTTTCTAATATAGGAAGGAAAAGGAAAATCTTAAAATCTTTGCCCTGGTCACACAAGGGAAATTTTCAAGTTATTCCCAAGTTCGATTGTTGCTTCCCCTCCCCCAGTCATAGGATGCACAGTTAAGGTCTAAATGTCTTCTCGAGTAGTGGTGTAACGGCAAAAGTTTCCACTCCCTGGGAGGGTTGTGTTATTCTGTACCTCTGTTGTATCAGTACATTCCTTTTTGGAATTGCCCGTGTGAACAACCTGTCCCACATCTTTCCAGAACTGAACATAAGAACATAAGAAGAGCCATGCTGGATCAGGCCAAGGGCTCATCTAGTCCAACTTCCAGTAGCCCCGCCAAATGCGTCTGGGAGTTCACAAGACTAGATATCTGTCCCCTGATACCACACACCTGCACCCACTGTATAAATAAAGATAAATAAAGGGGAAGAATTGCCTGTTGAGCAAGAGAGAAAATAAAGCAGCACTATGTTACATCCAGCTATAATGCTTGAAATGGGAGGAAATAAATAGTTACTGTGAAAAGTTCCTGGGGAGAACTAGAGAACATTTTCCTCATGCAATCATGGACAAAGCTATATTTTTTCAGGCCTTATGCCTGTAACATTGATAAAGTTATTAACTGGCCTGAAATGTGCTCAAATTCAAAATGTTCTAGTTTAGCATGAATGGTGCCACCTTAAGTGAGAAGGTAGGGAAGCAGAGAGCTGCAGAGGCAAAGAAGAAAGCAAAGATGTTACAGATAATGACTAGAAGAGAATTTTTTTATTAATTAGTGTGAACATGTGAGTGCCACAATATGTGCTTCTTTTACTTCTGAGAATATGAAGATGAGCTCCCTTGGCTTGGTAACTGATCTTTAGGACTGAAATACCAAATTCAGTCTGGAAGACTCCTTTGAAATCTTATTTTATAAAAATGAAAAGATTGTCTCAATTGCCACTCTGCAACATTAACATGCTATTAGCTCTGGACTGCCTCTACCATTAGTTTCTAACAAGGAGAGAATGTCAGATCTCTTCTCAAACACTGATTGTGCACTTGGCACAAAAACATAGTACAGAACTTGAAATGTAAGAAGAATAAATACTGTTCCAAGGCCTCGTAATAAGTTGCCATTAGTCTTACTTTAAAAAGTTAGTCATTCCTGTTCATCAAAAGTGCTTTGCTTTTAGAAAATCCTCTATAACTAGAACAGTAACTTGAAAGGTTGCAGTTGCACCACAAAAGGTTAGAAGCTCTTCCTTGTCAAGTTACAATTCCAGTTAGAGATGTGCTGTTTTGACTCTGGGGACTGCATCTTTAAGATACAGTGGTACCTTGGTTTACGAGTATAATCTATTCCGGAAGTATGCTCGTAAACCAAAATACAGTACTTGTATATCTAAGCAAATTTCCCCATAGGGGACCCAGTTTCCATTATTTCCTATAGGGAAATAAGAGGCTGGCAACTGCAACAGCCAGGAACAGGTGGCTGGGAGCCAGCTTTCAGCTACAGAGGCAAACTGGGTGGGTTTTATACTACACACTGGATCCTGTGCTTCGAGCCAACCCTCCTAACATGCTTCCCATTCATGCAGGTGAAGTCCGTTTGATAATGGACACTTTCAGGGATTGTGGGCAGAAAATGGGTGAAGGGACCAGGCTGTTGCCCGGAGGCCTCAGGGTCTAATTGAAGCAAGGGAGGCAGGAAGGCACGGCGAGTGTGGCGGCCCTTCCCCGACTCTCAGGAACACAGAAGGGATTGGCAGGCAGAGCAAGGCCCTTAGGAAGAGAGGAAAGAAGCAGCGGGCGAGCCCCGTTGCACCGAGGTTAAATGCCTATACTGCAGGTAAAACTGTGCTCACGACTTGGGGTTCTATCCCAGGTAGCAGGCTCAAGGTCGGTAAAATGGGTAACCAGTTTGCGGGGGCAGGGGAATGTGTAGCCTGCATACTGTAATTAAAAACTGTAAACCACCCAGAGACTACTTGAAGTGGTATGGGGCAGTATATAAGCAGAACACTTTGCTTTTTTTGTGGTAGAAGGGATCCTTCTTGCCTGCCGTTTCTTTTCACCCCACCATCCATTGGCTCACCTGCCACTTTCCACCACCACCCACCAGCTGGCTTCTGGTCCTGGAGCCCCTCTCTCACCTCTATGCATTGGGTTCTGGTGCATGTGCCCTGCAGGGCCCCAGGTGCTTTGATGCTTCCATGAAGCGTGATCAGAGCGGCCACTTCCTCTCTGCTGGCGCAGCTCGAACTGTTCCAGAGCTGCCCTGCAGGAGGCTAGCATTTGTGCCCAACAAGAACACCCCACTGCTGATCCAGCAGCCAGGACGGACCGGAGTTCCTGCCTGCCTGCCTTCCTTCCTCTCTGTTTAAAAGCAATGCTAGCGCTCACATCTTAGCTTTTAAAAACAACATTCCAAGATCTACAGAATACCCGTGATCAGTATGGTTCCCAGATATGGTTACACTATCATTTAAAGATACAAACTACCATCAGTACACAAAGACAGGAAAGGATTAACACCACAGAACAACAAGGAAAGGCAACATACAGTATATTGAATAATAGCAACAAACATTTGTAAAATAGTCCAGTGGGACAGTCAAGGCAAAGCAGAATGATCAGCATGTTTAGCTACTATTCATCACACAGTGATGCAGGCCGGGCATGATGCTAAACACTAAAAGTTATTGATTGCCAGAGAGGGCTGAAAAGAAGGATAGGTGGAAGGTCCACCATGATTGAGAGTTTGGGGAAGCATCAACATTATCAAGTTATCAAGATAAGATGCAGATACAGTAAAATAACCCTTGAGGAAAGCTAAGAAATAAGTGTAATATAGACTGTAAATATTCACATCCTGATCCTATATATGCTTACTAAAGAATGAACCCTAGAAGTAAGAATTTCTTGTAAGTTTACACAGTGTTAAAACCAGTATTGGATTAATGGTCAGACCATGCCTTCTGCTTTTTTAGAGGGGAGACATGATAATATCCCTGTTTCGGGCAGACTTTGCCCTCGTGGCTCAGGTGAAGTCGATGACATGTCCCATTACTTGCTCAGGTGCCCCCTTCACGACCAACCCAGAGGCAAACTCCTTGGTGGGATTATTAGTTCACTGGTCGATAGGTCCCCTGGAGCCCAACTTAGTATGCTACTTGTCGGTACAGACAGTTTTGTTACACAGCAAGTTGCAAAGTTTGTGCTGGCAGCTATGAAAATTCAGGTCAACCTCTAACTTTGGGAGGACTATATTGCTCTGCAAATGTCACGTGGTTTTTAAAAAGTTTTAATTATATTTGTAGCGGATGTAACTTTATAAGTTTCTTTTTAATCAAGATTGCGATGACCAATGGTTTTTAGCAATAAACTATTACCTACCTACCAGTTTTGGATTAAGATAACTAGCTGCCTAAGATACCACCCACAGCTATTCCATATTCAAAAACAGAAGAAACTTGTAGTGTTCATGTCTAGACATTGTTGTTTTTTTAATACTGAGGACGGAACAGACCTATTACCTGCTTCACTTTATGATGATACTGTGGTGACTGTCTGCCATTGAGACATCTGATTCTTAATAAATTTATTTATTTATTTATTTATTTATTTATTTATTGGCTGCTCATCTGGCTTCCCGAATCACTCTGGGCAGTTTACCACAGAAATAAAACAATAATTGCCATCATCAAGTTAAAATAAAATACATATCAAATTAATATGAAGAAATGAACATGTGCTAACGTTATAAACTAAGAGCAGTCTAAACTTAAAAATACTACACAGAAAAAACAAGGATGTTTAAAACAAAACAAAGTGTTCTGGTTTTATATTGCCCCATAGCGCTTAAAACATTCTCTAGGTCGTTTACAATTTATTTATGCAGGCTACACATTGCCCCCAACCCCAGTGATCTGGGTACTGATTTTACTCACCTTGAAAGGATGGAAGACTGATTGAAACTTGAGCCTGCTACCTAGGATTGAACCCCAGGTCGTGATTACTGTTACAGCTGCAGTACATCAGTTTAACCACTGCGCCACCAGGCTTTTCACATGTCACTTCTGTCCCCTGTCACATGGTGCCTTCAACTGAGGTGTCTAGTTCTCTTGGCCTCATTTCGTAGCCCTCATTTTTCTTCTCATTCTGTACAAAGTTCTCCTTCTCTGTACATAGTTTATGTACAATTGCTTTGCAAAGCCTTAAAACTGAAAGCTAGCAACATGGCTTGAGCAGCTTTTTACATCTTCTGTACAGGCCTTTTTATCAACATCCTGCAGTATTAGTAAAAACCTTTCTAACACAGAACAGAGTACAGCAATTGGTTTCTCAAAAGAGACCATGAGAGAGCAGATCATCTGTCCAAGTCATTTGAATCTGAAATAGATTGTCTTTTTATTCTTGGGCAGTTTAATGTAACTCACAGCTGAAACAGGTTGATAGTGGAGTCGCAGAAAGGACAGCTATAAAGGTGCCTGGAATTCTCCCAGAGATTCGGCTGCATCAGTACAGGTTTTTACTTGACAAGCTTTCAGCCTTTTATTTTAAGACTGCACCTATGGCTGGAGCACAATCCCCTTGCATTTACAGGTCCTCCTGACTGACAGTATTAGGGCATGTTTTGTTTTAAAAAGACATGATTCCTTCCCAAGACAACTCCTGGCAATGTATAATTAAAAAATGAAATAAAGAGAGGGGGGGGGGAAACCTGGTCTGAATATTGTTTGTTTTTTCTGTAAGATTCTGAAATGCTTGGGAGGATTCATTATGCCTGTCTACAAGAAGAGCCTTGCCTGGCTCAATATATATATTGAGGAATATCTCTGGGTTCCATAAAGAATTACCGTCCTTGCTGTCCATAACTTTTCTGCTATACAGAATTAACTTGGTTTCTCTTTAAATACAAAAACAAAAAACAAAACAATTTGCCCACATTTATTTATTTATTTATTTATTTGATTGATTTTTTTTTCCACCCATCTGGCAGCAAGGTCACTCTGGGTGGTTTACAACAATTAATAATTCAAATAATTCATACAATAAAAACATAAAATACAGTAACATAATAAAATAGAAATAAACCTAAAATTAAAATGTAAAACACACAGTTATTAAGTTGTAATATGTATACACTGAGTCCATATTACTCTCCGTCCTCATTGTATAGTAGCTAAAGCCTTTTTTCACTGGATGCACAAGATAGGATGCTTTCACCTTATGTACAGAATCTTATTTCACCACTGATGATGGGACCATGCTGTACATTCCACCATATCTATGGACAGCAATCTGATTTACAGCATCCAAGAGGAAGGTTGAGCTGTAGATGCTTAGACAAGCCATCCTCTTTACTTTACCCGATGTCTAGACCTCATAACATCATCCACATAAACTTGATATGGTTTCTTATTCCCAATTCCTTGTTTGAGTGAAAAAGGATGGAACTGAACCCCAAATTAAGGTTCCCCATATTGTACATTACTGTGGTCGGAAAACTATCAGACCGTACATTTTACGGAATGAAGGATCATAATAATAAATAAAACAGGTCCTGATGCCAATAAAAGGTTCTGATACTGATAAAACAGGTGACAATAAGTATTAAATGTCTGACAGAGATAAATTGTGAGATACTCCAAATCAGAACATACAGAAGAGGGGCTTTGTTAGATGCCTCAGAATTTGACCTGGGGACTGCCCAGTGTGCCTGCCTCACCAGGAATACACAAAATAGCCCTGGGAATATGGAAATAAAGCTCAGCACCCCAAATCTGGTTGTGGTCATTCGAAACCATATATGCCATTGCACAGGAGGTGACTATCCATGAGATGACCTAGAATTCACGTGAATAAAATATTGATTTGCATATACCGATATATGACTTGCGCAGGTTGAAACTGCTTGTGACTTAGAGGTAGATTTGGAAGTGCTTTCATATTATGGAGGATAGACAGAACGTTTAAAAAAAGCAATAAAATGAAGATTGTATTAATTGCCAAAGTCTCGTATGCAGTTATGAACAAGTGTAACAAAATGTTTCTGATGCACTGCTCAGTCATATGTTTACTGGATGGTATTTGTACTTTTTAATTTCTAGTGTATAAAAACAACATAGTTCTATTCGTACTGAAATAAGACATGGAACATCAATTTCTTAATGATGGGATACTGAAAGATAACTACTGTTGGAAGACCCATTTATTTAAAGAGATATTGAGGAAAAAATCAATTCAAGCCGTGGAAGGATTTCAGCTTTAAGAGCCGTCCCCTGTCCATTTAGGAGAAGCAATGCTACTATAGTACTGATTGGTTATGAAAAGTTTGATGATGTGATGTAAGCCCTGTAAAAACTCCCAAAGAGCACGGAGGAAGAGGGGACTACATCTCTCCTTCCTGCCAATGAGGCATCTAAATTTCAGTGATTAGTAGGAATTCCAGCACATGGAGAAATAGCATTGATGTTCCAACTCCTCCTGTAGCAGCAGTTCACCCTTTGCCTTCTGCTGAAAGCTACCATCTCTTTAAAAGCAGATGGCCAGGTCTTTGCATCCATTCAAAGACTCAGGAGTAAGATGGCTTATTGGAGGAGGCTGAGGACAATGTACTGTATAACCATCCCAGTCAAAGATATTAATCAGAGAACTCTACTGGTGAAGAATGTGTCCATAGAAACTCTTTCTCTTAGTATATGTCCCTGTGAACCAGGATGAAGAGTTTGTTCCAGCAGATTTATCAGCTGAAGGTAATTGATACTTCCAATGACGACTGGGGTATAAAAATTCTTGATGTTCAGTTATTGTGTACTGTATTGTGATACTGGTGGAGGGTCTTTCACAGACGTTTGTTTATGTACTGCCTGGTTAGTGAATTCACACTACTCTGGATAATGTACAAACAAGCAAAATTCCACAATCCTCATCAACTTCATTCACATAAAAACATGATAAAAGTGGCTATATAACTGACTCAAGTGTAGTAATCTACTACAGAAACCCAAAGTTCAAATGTTAAAATTAACATCATTTAACAGTGACACTGATGTTAACTGTGTCACAGTGAACACAATGGCAGTGATACTGAACTTCATTTAAAGAAGGTCGCAATGGTAATCCCCTTGTGATTGTTTATATACCGAGAAAACTGTATGATGAAATAATCCAAAGTAAAATAAGAGGTATTACTGAAACACGAGGCTCCCAGGTCACAATGTATTCAGTCCACTATTGGCAAAGAGTGAAGGATAAGTATGAATACCACTGTTGCTAAGGAAACAATTGGATTAAAGCCTGAAGGATATCCAGTTCTTGGTGTGCACAAATGCAAAACAGAGGACCAGTGCTCCACATGCCATGTTATGAAGCCACACATCACATATAATTGTAATATGGTATGGCAGAAGAATTAATCAAAGCAACCTTGAAGATGGAGAACAAATACTGAATGTTTAAATATTACAGTACTTGGTATAAGCAAACTAAAGTGAACAGCAGCAAGATATTTTCAGTCAGACAATTACGAAGTGTTTTAAACTGGAAATGATGAACACAGAGGAAGTGTGTTGGTCTAATAGTGAGGCAAGATGCAGGCAAGATGCAGCACAAGCAGTCAGTCAAAGATCTAGAAGATCTAGAACTGCATTAAGAGAACAATCCATTGAATTATCTGAAACTAGCAATTTCTTTATTGCAAACACATGACAGTTAAACATAGAATTATACTTGTAGACATCACTGAATGTCCAGTACATAAATCAAAGAGCTAGAAATAGAAGATGGATAATCTGTATTCATTTCACTATAACAAAACCCAAAGTAGATTGTGCTGTAATACCTGTAATAACAAATATTAGAAGAAAGCTGATAAAGAACATTGAATGGTCATGCCAGAACATAATTTAAATAACAGTTTTTGAAAAAATGTATTTTGCTAAGGACTATCAGACCTGCCTAAAGAACTCAATTTGTCCATTTTTGCGAGTTATTTTTATTGTTTCAAAAATGTTGTCCACGTGATGTACTGGTAACATTGATTAGTACTTCTTTCTTTATCATTTGATTCAAAAAGATTCAAAGATTCAAAGAATCTTATCATTTGAGCATGTGTGAATGTCGCTGTTGATCTATTTCCTTTGCTAGGGTATTGGATTTTTGGCCATTGTGCTTTGTACCCACTGAAAAAGTATCAATAATTCACAAGGAGCAACCACCACAGCCACAAAAACAACACAAATACATTACTGAGAAGGAGGAAGCCTATCCGCACTTCCCTTGTGGACGAAAGAGGGCTTGAGCAAAGACAGGAGCATTTCCTACTATGTTGTCAAGAAGGGGATAGATAGCATTAATGTCTCCTCTCTCGCTCTTTAACTGTTCTCTTCACAATACCTTGCCAGTCTTTTAAAACCCTCTTTCTTCACTCAATGCTGTGCAAAAGGGAAAAGAAAAATGAAAGCCAAGAACAGAGAGGGACAATTATGCAGGGAAATAAGGAAAAAGGGATGAGTACGTAGAGGGTAAAGGGGAGGAGGAAAGAAGGCTTGTACTACTTTATTAATATATCACTTTTGTAACT
>JAHTLZ010000015.1:48662148-48683596 GCA_023846285.1 Phrynocephalus versicolor | reverse complement strand
GGTATATGGTAGCCAATGTGTAATGCATATACAGTACATTTCTTTTTTTCCTAGCAAAAATAATCTCTCTCTCTCTCTCTCTCTCTCTCTCTCTCTCTCTCTCTCTCTCTCTCTCTCTCTCTCTCTCTCTCTCTCTCTCTCTCTGTGTGTGTGTGTGTGTGTGTGTGTGTGTGTGTGTGTTTAGGCACAGAAATTATTTGGCAGAGTGTTCCTATGACATAAAAACATCAAATGAGAAGTGGCTCAGTAATTTGGTAGTATTAGCACAGGCTGTTTCCTGCAATTATGTGATCTACCAATGGAAAACTGTGACCATTTTTTTTGACAGAAGGGTGTTTGAGATTTACTCAAACTTTCAGTGGACAATCTGCTAAATGCACAATAAGAATTGTGGTGATCAAAATAATTATGTTGAAACTCTACAATAAAAAGCTAGAGAAAGCTATTTATTCCTTAGGGATTCATATGCAGTAGAACAAGATGGTTCTAGAGTGGTGAACAAGTGATAATTGGTAGCAGAGGCCTCCTATGCAGAGCCTTCCTATGCAGAGCCATCTGTCCGCTTTCCTGCTGCCAACATTTTCTCTCTCTCTCTCTCCCTTCTCCTCGGTGCTTCTCAATACATCCTGAAGGGAGGAGGCAATGCAGATAATAAAAAAGATTTTCCTCTTCCTGATATGTCAATGTTTACCCTTGCCATTCTGCCATCTTTTTGGTTATAGAAGAGGCAAACAGGTAGCCAAAGATAGCCGGGTGGGACACAAAACTGAGAGCATGACCAGAGAAGGGAGGTTGGAGCAATCTGGTCTGCACTTAAAAGTTTCTCATCCTGTGTGCAATGTATTTTATTTTGCATGTGAATGATCCTTCCATTCACATCGGGGGGGGGGGGGTGGTTTCTTCTATTCTAAGAAGGGTCCAGGCAGCTCTTTGGGTCACTCCAATTTGTGCCCATTTTAGTTATTGACACCCCTGGCATTCCTCAGGATGCAGACATTGCCCCATTTTGTTTTGTTTAATAAAGTGATGTAGTGCTACAGAAATGCATTAGTCTAGCAAGGTGTATATTTGAATTGTGGTGCATCAGTTAGAGAAATACAAAACTGAATTGTGGTGCATCAGTTAGAGAAATACAAAAAAATGAATAGGGGGTTTCCTCCACCCTCTGTTTCAGTGTTGCAACCCACTGATTACATCGTCAGTCACAGCTTTATTTGGGTGCAAATTCTTCAACTGCACGGGCTACAAAATGGGGTGTTCAGGGCAGAGCATTCACATCACACCCATTCACACCAAATAAACTGTAGCCCTAGCGCTGTGCCAGAAAGGAGCAGGACAGCTTGTAAAAGGAGCAGGAGGGATCACTGTCACTGAACACAGTTGTGGTCACCTTAAAATTGGGCAAACCAAAGTGCACCAAAAGCTAACCAAATAGCAAGGTTCACTTTGGATACAGTTTGATTTCTACTCTTTTAACATGACCAGCCACATCTGAGGGCCCATCTGATCTCCCTCTGAGACAACATTTCTCCTCAAGAACTGCACACTTCAGCCTTCCCTAAGCTATTTCAGGCAGTGCAGAGCAAACTTGTATAGAGAGAAACGTCAGAGTCTTTTCTATGCTTTCAAGCAGATTGTTTTTTGATGGCTACCTCCAACCCTGATTTTATTGCTGCCAGCCAAGATATTAACAAACTTCATAAAAACAGTTCAGAGTTGTAAAGATCACAGAAACACAGGTAGCTTAAGGATTATCCTCTGAAGGTGTATCCTTTGAAGAGTAAACATATTATCATCGGAAGCATAATCCTCTGGAGTCATGCTCAGATATATCTTTCCAGCATACTTTTGTAACTGAGCAAACACACTTGCAGACAATACAATGTATTCCACCCACAGAGCCATTACAAAACTAAGAAAAATCTTATTATGGGAGGTGTATAAACATCCTGCTGTAACAATCAGATGTTTAGCACTTAAGGAATTCTTTTATCTAAGGGGCTATGTTAGCCCTCTAAGATTTAAGGAGGCAAATGTGGCATGCCAGCTGTTTGGTACCAATATTATCAGTTAAGTGCACACAAGTTTATTTATTTTTTTATTTATTTTAGAGTATTTTTACCCCACCTTTCTCCTTGGAAAAGGACCCAAGGCGGCTTACAGTAATGGGGGATAATATACAGTCCAGTAATTAAGACATGTTCAAGGACTTGAGAACAAGGATTTGAGGGACATCTTACAGTATTAATAGACAACATTACATTAAAGCAACACGGTTATAAGTAGTCATAACCACAAAGTCTATGTGAACCTACAGATTCATAAAAAATACACATGGTAGTCCATCATTCAGGGAAAGCTTGCTTGAAGAGAAAGATCTTTACCTGTTTGACAGCTCTTCAATCACATGTATATAGAACATGGTGTGCATGAATTCTCTCTGGCTCTGTCCAATACCACCTGTTATGGTTTATCTCTTTCCAGCATAGTAGCGTAATTTAGTCTGCTCTCTGGTCAATACATTATAAATTATCTAAAGCCTGGTTGAATAGTTAGGTGGCCAAGTTGGCAAATGACACTAAATTATTAATGATCGAAAAATGCCAAGCAGAGAATTTCTTGAAACTGAACATGTTCAACAAAATGATTTTAACTAACATTCCATGTATTTTAGGTCATGTGAATTAATATATATGTCATTGGCCCTAAATTGATTTATCCAGAAGGAATATATTGGTGCCATTGATCAAGATTCTGTTGAAATGCCAAGTCAATGTGCTCTGACATTTGATAAGAGTAAGTTCAGTGTTTAAAATACCAGGGAAGCAGGGCTAAAAACAAAGCCAATGTCCTAATGTGTTTAGTGTCTCATACTGTCAGATTGAATCAACCAGTGCTTAAACCCTCCCTAAGAGTCCTAAAAATTGTATAGACCTCCAGAGGATGGGGAAATCAGAAGCCTCTGTTCATCACAATTTGCAAACAGAGCTTACTCTAGAATGGAAAAAAATTGTTGAAAATCATATCAAATTATCTGAGTATCAAAGTACAAGTCCTCATTATTGCAGTAATTCCAGTCAACATCAGCTCCTCTAATTCTACAAATTTTATGTACCCTGCCTCTATATTCCATAAATTGAAAGTACTTTAGAGTTGTTGTAAAAATATGAACATTTTAAAGTTATGTAAAAACTGGAAGCTGATAATTTTTTTATTTTATTAACATTTTTTAAATTCCTAGAGCAGTGTTGGCATATCTATGGCATGAGTGCCAAAGGTGGCACTTGGAGCCCTTTCTGTGGGCACCCGACATTGCCCCCTCACAGCCACCTGTATTCAGGTTAAATTGCTGTATTGGCAATTTGCGGAAAAAAATATTGGCTCTTGAATCGCAATTCAGTGTAACATAAACAGTTCAGCTGTCATTTGTTTTTGTTTTGTCAGATCTCTCTATGTAAGGCTGCCTTTGAAGTTACTAGTGCCCCGTGGCACAGTGGTTAAATGCCTGTATTGCAGGTGAAACTGTGCTCACAACCTGAGGTTCAATCCCACGTAACCGGCTCATTGTTGACTCAGCCTTCCATCCTTCCGAGGTTGGTAAAATGAGTACCCAGCTTGCGGGGGGGGGCAGGTGTAGCCTGCATACTGTAAAAACTATATTTATTTATTTATTTATTTATTTGATGCATTTATATACCACAGCCTTTTTCCATAAACCACACAGAGACTACTTGAAGTGGTATGGAGTGGTATATAAGCAGAACACTTTGCTTTGGTTTTACTTTTGTTAGATCTCTCTATGTGAGGCTCCAGCTAATGCAGAATACGACGGCCAGATTAATAACAGGAGGGTGCCACCCCTGAGGGAAGCCCAGAAGACCATTACAAGGAATAGGTCTTTCTTGGTGGTCGCACCTCACTTATAGAATCAGCTGCCCTATGAGATTGGTTTGGCCCCCATGCTACAAGCTTTAAAAAAAAACAGCTTAAAACTTGGCTGTGTAGATGCAGTTTCTCTGACTATTGTTCATCATCTTGTTCTCTATGCTGATCTGGTTTTATACTCTAATCCACTTCTGCCCATTTTTAATGTACATTGAATTATTATTTTTGCTTTGCTATTTTCTCTAAGTATGATTGATTCATTGATTTTGTATTTGGTTATATGTTGTTTAATTGTATTATTTATTGTATTGTTTATGTTCAAAACTTCTGTAAACTGCCCAGAATGACCTTTGGTCAGATGGCACAGTATATAAATCAAATAAATAAATAAATAATCCAATAGCCTTGCTTAGCTGTAATGTTGGCTACTTGTTTTGAAATGCCTATACTAAACAATAGAGATGGGCATGAAATGAAAATAAAGTGTGTTGTTTTGTTTCATTATTAACGAATCTGTAAAAGAATTTCTGAAATGAATCAAAATGAAATGATTTGTTATGCTATAAAATGGCTCCCCTGGGTCCTAGAGGCACCAAATTTGGTGGGTAGCTTCCTTGGACTCTTCCATTTAAGCCCTCTGAATTTGGAGAGATTTGGTGTTCAGAGGACCGAGTTATTCAACTTGAAATTGGGGCCCTCCAGAAATCCATTTGTAATTGGAAAGTTATATACTCGGAAATAATGATCGCAGGCATCTAGCAGTATGGAAGTTACAGCAGAGCTTCCTCAAGCTTTTCCCTGTAAGCCGTCCAAATTTAGAGAGCTTTGGATTTCAGGCAGCCGCATTAGTCAACTCTAAAGTGGATTCTGCCAGGGAAAAATCATTTGTAAGAGAAACCATATCAAAGCCAAACCTGTCCTTAGAAAAATAAAAAGCACTTTTCCAATTACAACTGGATTCCTGGAGGGACCCACTTTGGAGCTGAATTTCTTGCCCCCCTGAACCTCAACCCATTCCAAATTTGAAGGGCTTAAAGGGAAGAGCCCAAAGAAGCTACCCACCCAATTTGGTGCCTCTGGGACAAATTGTTTTGTTTTTAAAGCAAAAAATGGTAGTTTGTTTCATTTTGTAACAAAGTGCATTCTACTGTTTTGTTTCACTATGAATCAATTCGTTATATAATTAAATGACAAAACAGCCCATCTCTACTAAACTATTATTAAAGCCTCATGTTTAAAAAGTGCTTTCATTTTCAGGGCTATTTTCTATACCTTCCTTAATTATTATAACACTCTAAACACAGAGAATTTAAAACATTGGCATGATTGCTGCTTCTCAGTGATATCATTAAATGATAATTAAATTGATAAAAAAGCTGTATATATTTCTTTACTAGAAAACTTCAAGAAAAAATCTGTAAGTCAATGTGACATTGCACAATTATTATTCTGCTGAGTTGAACACAGAGGGAGAAATTCCGAGTAACTGTACCGTAGACTGCAGCACGTGGGAGGAAGTGGAGTTTGCGACATTATCATCATCATGATCTGGTTGTGATCTTAAATTCCTGATTACAAGGACATTTAGTCCAACCGTGGATTTTGTGTTGTTTATATCATGTCTGATTATTATGTTGGCATCATGCATGCCACAGGTTGCCAAGTCAATTTCTGTGGAAATTAATGGGTTAATCGTGACCCCTGATTTCCTGGCATATGATTCACAGAGTTCTTTTTCAAACTGATTCCTGTACTTGCAAGTTCTTTTGAAATCAGCACATTTTACTCTGTGTCACATATGGCTTCTTGTTCTCTTCTGTGTCACTTCCTTTCTGTTGCTCCTGACACAGTTGAGCATATTATTGTCAAATCTGACACTGGACATGCAATGGTTCAGTTGTCCAGTCAGGATATGGTGACTAAATATGCTTTCATGCATGTTCTTTATGATGCTGAAGATTCCCTTTTAAAAAAATGATTACATTTCCCGAGAAAAATCTAAAATTGTTACATATCCTGAGAAAGATCTAAACAGTATAACCTCAGCATACCTTTTTTGAAACAGGTCTCAGAATCCATTTCTGGGTCGTAGGAAACTAATAGGTACACATCAAGCAGCTAATTAGTGACGATGGAGTTTCCTGGTCAGATAAATGGAGTGTTCAGAGGTGTTCCTGAACAAAGCCAAATTTTTGCTGGTATGTGTCCTGTCCCATCCTCTCTTGTTGAAGAAGATCAGGTGCTCCACTGTCTTCAGAAGGCAGTTGGGATGTTTAGAAGCAAAGATGATGTTTACAATATACCTCAGAATATGCCGTGGTGATAACAAAAGTGATTTACATCCATGTGGTACTCATGTGGTCTCAGAATCACTGTGCATGTATCCTGTGGCAAGTACTCATCCAACTGCCCTGTTTCATATAGATCAAAACACACAAAACAGGTAGACCTGGGCCTTAAAGGAAACACTGTGACTTGTCACTGGGTGTTTAATACCAAGGCCAGTATGAAAGGTGCATTATCTAGCTAGCATTCCACCACCAAAATTCCACCAAGATAGTGCTGCACAGAAAGAGTGGGTCAAAGCGATGTACTCAGAGAAACACACTCGTTATTTGGTCATCAACCACCAAAGCTGAGACTAAAATCAAAGTATAGATTTCTCAAAACCTTCCCCCACCCCCCCACCCCCAAAAAGCACAATCAGTCCTAGAACGATGGCAGGCGAGCAAGGACCTGTCAGGTATCTGTGCAGAACCATATGACTCTCCACCACCTGGCCATGAACAACATTGGCCAACATTGGGAAGCATTAAACAAACTGCACGCCTGGATTGGAAGATTAAAGGATAATCTGAGAAAATGTGGCTTCCCTACGGAAGATAACTCATGTAAATGTGAAGAAGAAGAAACAATTTCACACGTGTTACAACGCCCATCAGCATGCACGGAGGAAGATATTAGGTTGGCAAGAGGGAATTCTGTTTAATTGGCCTGGTGTTGGGTAAAGGTCATCTTGTTTTTTTTTTAAAAAAAATCTTATACATTTTATATACCTTTTGATACATATAATAATTTTATTACCTATTCATTTTCTGCTTAGCAATGTCTGCTCATCTGTCAATATACAGTAATATGTTGGTGCTTCTGACATAAATAAAGAAGACTGTTCATCCAATTTTGGGACTACATCCTTAAACCCATTTCCCTTTATTTCCTATGCAAATTATGTTCTTCCTCACCCAGCCCTTCCATTCAACCCTTGACATGCTCGGTTTCTTTAAAAGGACAGCTTCTCTCCTCCCTGCCTTCCAGATGATCTCCACCTAGCAAACAGGGCAAGGGAATTGGGCGCTTTCCCTTTTTTGTTTCCTTTCTCACACACAGCCACCTCTTTCCCCTGCCTGCCCTTCCTGAATGCCTGTGGGAGCCACCAATAACTCAGGAGCAGAGGGACCAGTTTAACTTTGCTTGACATCTCCAGGCTCTGATGTCAATGCCCATTTGCCCAAGCTGCCCCATGGGTTTCCCCTGCCTTCTCTCAGCTCATTATTAACTTTGATCCATGAAAGGCTGCCCAAAGAGGAAATGTAAGGATGAATAAGAAAAGGAAAAGAAGAAAGGAGAGTAAAAAGAAAAAGGACAATACTGCTTTGTTGGATATGCTGAGTGTTAAACCGTATCCGGCACTTTGAAGCAGTCATTACACCAGCCTCCCTCCTGATACCATTGTGTGGTGTATTCCATCTCACCAAAAAGATTCTCAGCGCCTACATAAGAAGAGCCATGCTGGATCAGGCCAAAGGCCCATCTAGTCCAGCTTCCTGTATCTCACAGCGGCCCCACCAGATGCGTATGGGAGCGCATGAGACTAGATATCTGTCTCCTGATACCACTCCCCTGCATCTGGCCCTTGAAGTACCCTGGTTTAAAGCCTGGAGATTACACATCTCCATCATGGTTTGTAACCCGTGATGGACTTTTCCTCTAGGAATCTGTCCAATCCCCTTTTGAAGGCATCCAGGTCAGATGCCATCACCACATCCTGTGCCTGATAGACAACATCCTCTATCAAGATTGCATTGTTGGTACAATGCTTTGATAAAGATAGCAAGTTGATATTGAAAACTTAGCTTAGATTTTTTTTAAGTCGTGACCAATAAAGGTATCACCTAGTCTACTTCTGAAGAAAGGAGAGGAGGAAGAAGAAGAGACCTCAAGAAACAAACCCTCTTTCCTCTGCTCCTGGGTAGTTCCCGGCTCCAAGAGAAATTCAGGATGGGCTGGCAAGGAAAGGACCAATATGACTGCACACAGCAATCGGTGGAGAAGAGTCCTAGCAGAAGACTGGTTGGCGGCAGCAGCAGCGGGATAGGCTTGCAGGGGGAAGAGGCGGTGGTAGATTGCCATTGCTGCGGTTGCCACCTCAACTCTTCCTTCCAGGAGGCAATGGTGATGCCTTGCTTGCAGTGCTTGGCAGACAAAAGGAACTTCCTTCTACCCACTTCTCCTCCCTCCCTGTCGTGAAGACAGGATTAAAAAAAAAAAAAGACAGCAGCCTAGGGAAGGCACTTGCTTCTTCCCAAGCCTAGCGGCTGCCAGCTCTCCTTATACAATAAAATGTGTTGCTCTTCCCTCCAAACAACCTGCCCCTCCCTGGCAGAGGCTGGCCAATGCTTTCCTCCTACCCACCTCCCCTACCTCCCTGGTGGAGGGGAGACCAGCGCCACACACAAGGAAAACCAGCATGGCAACTTAGAAATGGAGAGCACTCCTCAAACAGAAGAGTGTACATTGGGCAGATCCATTCATTAAACACCCAGATTAAAATGAATGAACTCTGAATGGTGGCGGAGTCATAATAACAAGCTCCTGAAAAGAATGACACAGAGCCAAGGGTGGAGGGACAAGCTTCCTTCTACATCATGTAGATGCCTTTTTAAAACTGCATTAAAACATGCTAGACCAGATTCTCTTCGTAATGGGATTTAGCTCCTAATGGTATTATGACATTGCCACTGTTTCCTAAACTGAGAGGTCTGGCTGGAATCCAAAGAATTCCAGACATCTTACTTGCCTTCTTCTTTATTTGTGTCAGAGCACTGCGCAATTTAAAATGAGGAACATATTTAATATAGGTAGAATGAAAAACAAATTAAAATGTTAAGATAGTTCGACTCTTTTTGGCCAGAAGGAAGCCATTTCCATAGTGTTATCTTGGCAGTTTGCCAGATCTTCTTTTGTACACATGCTGGGTCATAAATTGCATGCAAATAAATCCTGCATTGATTGAAAGTTCTCCAGAGTCGCAGAAAAATTTTCCTGTTTTTAAAGAGCCCAGTTTTGCTTGATTATTCTTCAATTTTCCTACTTCACTTTGAAGTCTATTAATTGATTTCCAGTTGGTCCAGCTTTAATCCTTTCCTGGTGGGAGACACCCTTCAGCATTCATCCATTCACCAAGATGTATTTTTGCTCTCTATAGCTTTGGCCTAGCCTCTTGTGGTTTAATATTTAGAGCTTGATATGTGTACAGAAAGCTTTTCTTTGATTTCAGCCATTGTCTAGGGGTGCTCGTGAAGGGGGGGAGTGAGGGATAGTAAAGTAGCACACACGAGGGACAATCTCCTGAAAATTAGAGGGGACATTGCCCCCAAAGTAACATTATCATTAATGGACATTGCTGTTTACTCTGCACATGTTTGTGTATGCTCCCCCACTCCCAGGAAAAGACAGCCATATACTTCTCATGAAAACTATACAGATAAGTTTATTGTACCATGAGATTTAGCAACAAGAAGCTTATTTAATCAGGTGCATGGCTAACCTGTGTGTGTGTGTGTGTGTGTGTGTCTGTCTGTCTGTCTGTCTGTCTGTCTGTCTGTCTGTCTGTCTGTCTGTCTGTCTGTCTGTCTGTCTGTATTATGTTGGGGTGGAGTAAGAAGAATTTATTTCACCATAATGTGTTTGTGCTCTATTTGTGCATGTTTAAAGTATACAGTAGTTGTTGCTTACTGTCAAGCATAATAATAAGGACGATGTGTATCTAACCCTACAATGGAATGTCATCATTTTTATTGATAATCATGTAGATAAGCAAGGCAATAACTTCCAGGGTATGGGCAACGTGAGCGCCAGAGAAATGGACTTGCACAGATGAAACATCAGCTACAGCATAACCCCCCCCCCAAAAAAAAATAGTAATTGTAAAATGCTTGTGGCACCATTCAGAATATGCAATAGATTGTGTTTTCTCATTTCTCTGTATTATGTAACCAAAACATGTGGGGTAGAGTTTTTTTATGTTTGTTTTTGTTTTGGGTGGGAACGCTTTGATGGAATAAAGTCTATGCTCACAATATAATTGTAAATATGGCTTCACTTTCCCCTTTGACATTTGGACAGAATTAGAAGTTGTATTCAGGAAGCATTTAGGTAGCTTTTATTTTAGGCCTTTGCTACATACTTTGTGAAATGTATCCTATAGCATCTTGAAGCTTAAGAAACTTTATTTGGCATGTTTTGTGGACCTAATAGCCATCTTCAGGTACATCATTTAATAAGCTGTCAGCAAATCAACAAAATAATTTATGTTTTTCTGCATTGTCTCCCTCTTGCATCAGATAAGTATTTGGGATAAATGTAACATTTTGTTGTTTTTGTCTTGTCTGCACAATACCACAGAAAGTCTGGCTGCAGCAGAAATTAAGTGGGGTACCTCCACTGTGTAGTGTATCTTTAGCTGTACCTACCTGCTGGTGCTGGAATTCCTTGCCTATCCAGACATGAGAAATCACATTGAAGTAATTAGATATAAAATATTGTTTCCTGCACTGTTTCTCATCCATGTTAGCCAATATTATTATAAAGATGTTGGTTGCAGCGAGTTGGTGGGATCCAAATCTCCAAGTAGGATTATAAACTCCTCTTTCCCTTTTTCTTTTGTCTAATTCCTGAAGGCTGGATTGCACCATAATTTTCATGAGTACATTCTACCATGCAACTGTCCTTTGGGCAGATGAGTTCTTGTCACTTCCCATTTCATTGTGTGAAGAAAATGCATTTAACTCTGTGTCATAAGCGTGCATTCTTCCTGCAGGTCTTTCCTGCAGTTGCTGCAATCATGAAAACGTAAGCCGGACAAAAATGTCGGTTGTCTCTCTGACTTTGGAGGTGATTCTGGATATATTTTCTGAAAGCAGTTTTATTCTGAGAGCTTTGTGATTAAGCAACAGTACTGCAGTCAAGACTCTGCTCACAACCTGAGTTTGATCCCAATGAACTCAGGTAGCTGGCTCAAGATTGACTCAGGCTGGTAAACGGAGTACTTAGCTTCCTGCGGGTCAGCATGCAGCAACGTGCAGCCATCGTAATTAATTTGTAAGCTACCTAGAGAGTGCTTTACGTTCTATGGGGAGATACATAAGTATTATACTGTACTTTGCTTTTGCTTTTAAACAGAAGCACTGTGGAGGTGGAGGCGTGGCACTGTGGAGTGGAGGCATGGCAGCGATGTGAACTTTTCCTAATTTCATAGCAAATTTTATAGTTAATTTCATAATACTTAATTTCATTTTAATTTAAAAATAAGTTGGGTTGAATGTTGAGATTTTCATTACACTGCATAATTAGCACAGTTGGTACTGAAAGCAATGTCCGTAACATGGAGAAATACTGTACATTCCATACATTAGCACGGTATTATGAGAAACAGGAGAGCAGTATGCCCTGCATGGATGCTTAATCCGGACAGATTTAGTAAGAAATATGTTTTATGAATGCTCCAGAATGGTCTTGATGCAGATTTCAAAAGGGGTGCACATTTCAAAACTGCTGCCGTCAGTACAATAAGCAGAATTTAATTGAATTGTGGAAGTCTCTATTATACAGAGGAATCATGATTTCTCCCAGATGTCCAGAAAGCAACCATGTTTTAAGTGTCAGCTACCTGAAAATAGAAGTCAGTGGCCCAAATCCTGTTGCTTAGCACAGTAAAGCACACTACAGTAGGCACTTTGAATCAATGACAAGTCAGTTTATCCTTTATTTCTGTTTATTCAAATAGGCCTACTTTATGGCTTAGTTTAACAGAATAAGATGTAGCTAGAGTAGGTCCATTTGAATCAATGAAACTTGTGAAGGAGTGGAAACACTATATCCCTACTGATTCAATGGTGCGATTTGGTGATACTGAGCAACAGGATTTTGGCCAGTATCTGAGGGCCGTGAAGCTGGTCTAAAATTCAGAGGTTGTTCAATAATAAGCAATTAACGTTGTGCTTGACATTTGTTATTGAGGGGTAGTTTGATTGGACCAAAGGCCTTTTCACACACGAACTCAGACTGTGCTACAAAAGTGCATCGTAGTCCAGGAATAAACAGGATATCTGTGACAGAGAAAAATAACTTGTCCTCATTGACAGTGAGCTCCAGTGACTCAGCCATATGCTCATTCTCATATTGGAAACCTCAGCAGAAACAGAACCGGCCATGACATTCCGAAGAAACTGAATATCACATCACTTTCTTAGAAATGTATTTAATTTGTGACAAGCAATTACATTTTCTTTTGGACTGAAATAATTGCATTGCAGCCTGTTGTGGGGGAGAAATGTGATTCAGAAGCAAGCTGATTTGAATGAATTGTGAAATAAAGGAGACAAATGCAATCATTAAGATATAATGGGCTGCATTTGCCCTCTAATTAGACTTTCTTTTTTATTATGCAGTAATTAAATATAGCAGGGCTGAAAGGAATTTTATGGCTAAGCAAAATCAGCGCCCTTCTTAAGATGTTTATTTGATGAGGGAGCAGCCATGTGCATGCCAGTTCCTGCTGTGCAGTAGAGTTTTTATGTTTGTAAGTTAGATTTGTTTACTTGGACACATATTTAAATCAGTTACCAGTGAATAGTTTAAAACATTTCTAATTTGCAGTTTCTTGAATTCCTATTCATGTCTAATGTTCTGGTCTTAATCTAACTTTGATTAACTCTGATCTGAGTGGGTGAATAAACTGGTTTATTTTGAGTGTGATTAATACATCTTAATATTATTTTTGTGCAATTACTGTATTCTTTTTATTTAGTTAAATATATGCAGGGGAGGTGAAAAGGAGACACCTGCTGTTCTTGAAGGGCATTCAAACTAATTGGTACACAGGTAGAAATCAACTTGCTGCATCAAGTGAAATTGTCCTAGTTCTATTACAGTGGTACCTCTACTTACGAGTTTAATCCATTCTGAATGCATACTCATAAGTCGAACAACTCGTAAGTAGAGTAGCTGTATCTAAAAAATTGCCCAAAACAGAGCCTATCCTCGTAGGGAGGGAAACCGAATGATTAAGCCAGATAATAACAACAACTAGGGAGGATGTTCTTGCATGTCTCGTTAAACTAAATGCTAACAAATCACCAGGACCAGATGGCATCCATACATGAGTTCTCAACTTAAAGATGAAATTGCTGAGGTCCTAGCCAAATTATATAATCTTTCTCTCAAATCAGGCATTGTGCCTAATGACTAGAAGGTAGCAAATGTAACACCATTCTTCAAAAAAGGATCCACAGGTGATCCAGGAAATTACTGACCAGTCAGTTTGACATGTATCCCAGGTAAAGTGATGGAAACCATACTAAAAGATCAAATTAATAGGAACATAGAAGAGAAGGCACTGCTGAAGGAGAGCCAACATAGCTTTTGCAAAGGTAAATCATGCCTCACTAATCTGTTGGCATTCTTTGAGACTGTCAACAAACATGTGGATAAGGGAGATCCAGTTGACATTGTTTATCTGGACTTTCAGAAGGCTTTTGACAAGGTCCCACACCAAGTATTGTGTACAGTTCTGGTCACCATATCTCCAGAAGGATATTATAGAAATAGAAAAAGTGCAGAGAAGGGCAACCAAAATGATTAGGGGATTGTAACACCTTCCTTACCATCGGAGGCTGCAAAGTCTGAACCTCTTCAGTACTTTTTCACCCAGAGGATCACTGTCTATAGAACTCCCTGCCAAAAGAAGTGGTGACAGCTGCCAGCATTTACAGCTTTAAGAAAGGATTAGACAAGTTCATGGAGAACAAGGGTATCAAAGGCTATCATTATGGATGCCTAAGGACAACCTCCAGGTTGGAGAGATAGGCAGGATAACTCTCAGTGCCATTTGCAGGGAATCGTAAGCAGGTGAAGACATCTACTTGGGAATACCCTGAAGCAAATGGTGAGCCTCTGTGTGAGACGGAATGCTGGACTGGATGGGCTGTGGCCTGTTCCAGCAAGGCTGTTCTTAGCTTCTTATGTGCTTATAAAAATAAATTAAATAATTAAAAAATTGTAAGTAGAGCACACCACATCTAAAATTTGTAAGGCAGCAGTTAAAACCCCAACAGTACCTAATGCAAACTCTGGGTGGTTTACAATTTTAGTTATGCAGGTTACATTACTCTTCCCCACCCCCCAGCATGCTCAAATTACAGCCTGAGAGGTATGAAAGGTTGAGTTACCCTCAAGCCAGCTGCCTAAGCCTGCAATCGAACTCAGGTTGTGAATAGAATCTTCACTGCAGTACAGTAGTTCAGTTTAACCACTGCACCGTGAGGCATAACACTCCCTTCAAAACCCCTCTCAGTTCACTCAGGGAAAGCCTGTCTGAAAAGAAAAGTCTTCATCTGCTTGTGGAAAGTTAGCAAAAATGGGGCCAAACTGGTTTTCTGTGGGAGGGAATTCTGCTGTATGCTCCCGTACCCCCCACAGACGAACTAAGGTGACTCACAAATAATGAAACCTATACAACAATGGAGCGGTCTAGATGCCCTGAGCACACCCAATCTTGCCTAGTTTCAGAAGCTAAGCAGGGTCGGCCCTGATTAGTACTTGGATGGGAGACCACCAGGGAATACCAGGAGCTGCAGGCGCCTGGAGTAGGAACTAGCAAACCACTCCAGTATTCCTGCCAAGAAAACTCCATGGACATGGAGTCACGAAGAGTCGGTCACAATTGTAACGATGCAACACGCACATACAACAATGACTGTTACAAACACCATAAAAATAGACTAAAAACAATTAACCAATGATATTAAAACACATTTAAAAGTAATTTTTACTGAGACTCCTGTGTTCTGCTTAAAAGCCTGCCTGGGGACAGAAGAACACAGGACCGCACATTTCGAAGCCTGGGAGCGGCACGGAGAAAGATTGTTCTATATATTCTGTTTCTGGTCGTCTCCAAAAAGTCTGCAAGGGAAATCTTCTACTTATTGTCTCGAGCAATCAGAAATCATATGTAAACTTCCTACGAACTCATATATTTTCTTCCGTTATTTTGGTTAATAATTATTGCCTATTGCCTCGACTTGTGGGAAATAATTCTCTTCGTTATGGAGAGCCTGTGTCACTCGTACTCCCCCACCCCACCCAAACGCATGCATCTTGCTGGAGTCATGCCCCCAGAGGGTCCTCAGAGGCCCTGGCAGAGACAAAGAGACCAGTGCAGGAAGTCTGGGAGGAGATGGAGATTTTTCTCCGTTCCAAGAGATAGGTATGGTACTCCACAAGCCTCCTTGGGAACAGTGGCCTTGTGAGTAAGGAGTCTCCTTAGAAGCAAGGCCTCTTCCTAGAAAGAGCTGATGCTAGGAAGTTGACAGTTGAGTCTTCCGCTGCTTGCAGACTTAAAATAATTACTTTATTGAATCAATCCAAACCTCAACCCTTTCTCTGGCCTGATTCCCAGCTGCTGCCAGCTGCTTGCATGTGGACTTGATGTTGTGGTAGCGGGCAACAGCTTCATCATCAGCCTTAGCATTCCTTTTAGGACTGCCTGTAGGGAGAGACTGATTACCAATACAGTAGACCCTCATGTAACAAAGGGTTTGTATAACATAAAATCTGTTCAGCATAAAAATCCCAGAGATAGGGAAAATTTGCTTAACAGAATCGCCTATGGGGTGAATCCGTACAACATAAAAATGTTCGCGATTAGGGATTACTCTGTTTTCAATGCATTCCTATGGGAAATTGGTATAGAGGAAAATTTGCTTAACAGAATTTCATTTGGAATGAATTAATTCCTTTATACAAGGTACCACTGTACTAGTAATATCCCATCCAGAGGACCCCAGCTGTGCTCAGTTTATGCGTACCAAGGATCAGAACTGGGGAAAGTTACTTATTTATTACCACTCACTGGATCTTCCATTCACCACGGGCTATTAAGGAAAGTAACTACTTTAAGCTTTTTAATATTAAAAAGTAGCTTCAGAATTTTTGCGTTACTGTTTTTAGTCTGTACCAGCAGAATGAGAAACACCCTTAAGCGGGGAGCTGTGGAGGGGTGGGGGTGGGGGGGAAATGTCCGGTATTAGTTACAGATTTAGTTCATCTTGATATCAGACGACTTACCAAATTGATAGTTATGGGAGGGAGGTGGGGGAGATAGCTTTCAACTCAGCAGAAAAGTGAAATGATGTTAAATGGCAAGACATCAAAAAGCACCAAAATGTCAAGCTCCCTCTTCCTGGACACTACTGTGAAAGTAAAAATAGCTCTTTCAAGGCTGTTTCTGATCTATTAACACAGCACTCTCATTCAAGCCTGCAGGCTTCCTAGGACATGCATTTTCCTAGTTGTAAGAGTAGCCCTAGTCAGAACATGACAGCTTTGCTTGCATGTTTCACTGGAGAAAACTTGGCTCATTCATGTTTTTACAATTCCCCTAAGTTGGTATCTTTAGCTGCTTCTTTCCCTTTGTGTGTTTCACCCTCCTCTCATGTCAAGGTCTCATGTTCTCATAACTGAATGCACGTTTGGTGCTCACGCAAGCACTTTAGCAAGGCATTTAATGTCACACTTTATGTCAAGAAAAATGATTCACAGGCATGATTCAGTAGCTGATATCTATATCTGTTTCTGTATCATGTGATTCAGTGGTTTTGTCTGTGGATTTGGTCAAGTCCATGTTCAGCTTTGAAGCTCATGTGTTAGTCTTGAGCGATTTGCAGGGTTATACAGTAATACACAGCATGGTTAGTTTGTCCCTCAGCAACAGGATTCCTCAGAGCTTTGTGCCTAAGTCAGATGAGACTTGATGGAACACAACACACAGTTAAAATTCACCCAGACACTGGATCTGAGTAGGAGTAGCATGTGATCATTGCTGAGCCACCCGTTAATTGTTAAACAAGTTTTGTTTTGTATTACCATACCTGGTATACTTTGCAAGCCTGTCTATGGATAAGATAACATGATACATGCTTTCTACCAGCTTCCACATTAATGATGTACTGCTCTCATCTTCAAAAGGTCTACAGCTGCAAAAACTGAAAAGAGATCTACTGTGTCCTTTTCCTTTGCTTTATGAACTCTCTATCTAGTTAGTAGGACTTGGTATGGTATGATTATGGAAAAAAAATCAGGTGGCAAGGATTTCTTCCTTTACAACTTCAAATAAGCCAGAGATTTTCAGCTTAGTCTCTTTGGAACTTAATATACAAATGAACAGATGTTATTTTAACAGCTGCCTTGAAAACATCCAGTAAAACTCTGCAGAATTCAATAGAGGAGCAACTCGTCTGGGAATTGTGTATTGTACTGCTTTGCGGAGAACTTAAATACTGTATATATTATGAATGTTAACTATTTTGTCAAATGTATGAGGACATCACTATACCAAGAGAATTCCATGCTGCCACCATCCTGTATAAATTTTCCCAGCAACTGCTGCTCACAGAAATATACGGAAGTTCGATTTCTAACCTATTTTAGTATCCTATATCTGTTTCTGCGGATATATTTATGGTAACAACTCCAATTGTCCTTTAACACTGGCTGTGTTGGTTGAGATGCATTAAATATGCCAGTTCAAAGTGATCTGACTCTTTGTTGTTTTTGTCACAGCAAAATACTAACCCCAACTAAAAATGTTTGGCATTGGCACAACAAAAGCAAATTCCATTTAATCCACATTGTGGGCCAACAAAACCGCAGTTTCTAGAGTGCTTACTTGTAATGTGTCTCTACTGTGATGGCTTCTATAAAATTAATTATACCATGAAATTAATTATACAACATTTACAGCACTATATACTCATATTGCAGGTGGATGGAGGTAGTATTACCTAGTGATGCATATTTGAATTCAGTGGATTATTACTGCCTGGGAGTGCAGAAATTGAGATCTTGCAGGAAGGGAAAATCAGTATTTCAATTCTAAACATGGAAGTGTCCCAAAGAGAAAAGTTTAACTTTGAAATTGAACTTTGGTTCAGCACCAAATTTGGCACAGAATGTAGCAGACAGTCTGGTCTTGCTTTGTGCCAGCGTGTTGTAAGTCTATGGAACTCCCTGCCACAGGATGTGGTGATGGCATCTGGCCTGGATGCCTTCAAAAGGGGATTGGACAGATTCCTGGAGGAAAAGTCCATCACAGGTTACAAACCATGATGGAGAAACCAGGGTACTTCAAGGGCTAGATGCAGGGGAGTGGTATCAGGAGACAGATATCTAGTCTCATGCGCTCCCAAACGCATCTGGTGGGAACACTGTGAGATACAGGAAGCTGGACTAGGTGGGCCTTTGGCCTGATCCAGCATGGCTCTTCTTATGTTCTTATGTTCTTATATTTGGGCAAAATAAAAAACTGAAGTCATAATTTTTTAAAAGCCAAACTGTTTCTCTCCTCCCCCCCCCCAACTATGCAGGCACCAGTGGCCTCTTTTTTCTGCAGATCTAAAACTGATAAATTAGACTGAAAATAGCACACTTAGTTATCTTGAAAAGCAATGTTTGGTTAGTCTCAGCTGCTTTTTTATTATTTGGAAGGAATCTAGGCTTAAGAGTGTGAAATACTAACTCTGAAAAATCACTTTCAAAAAGGAAAACAGATTGACTTTCTTATAAATTGTTACCAGTGTGAACTTTCCAAACAATTCGAAACTTTTTTTCAGCTTGAGAGACCGAAGGGAAACACTGTATGCTAGTCAGGAATAAATTAAATGACTCTCAGGAGGAGAACTGGGCAAGGACATTAAAAGGTGATTCTATTTCTGGTGCAAACATTTAAAAATATTTTAAAAACAAAGAGAAAAAAATATTCAGAAGCTCATTCATTTAAGCTGTGAAATTACTGATTTATTTATTTATTTATTTATTTATTTATTTATTTATTGCTTTGTACTACTCAGTGCCAGCAGAGCTTTGGTGCCCTATTGCACCCATCATCTCACTGTATTATTGTTTGGGAGTTAAGGAAAAAACGTCAAAGATGCTACTGCCATTAAGTCACTTCTGTGTAGGAAGTACAGTGCCTGTATATGAGTTGCAGACTACCAAAATGTCATATCATTAACAGCTCTGCACAATTCTTGCAGACCAACAGCATCTTATGCTAGGTTGTTCTCACTTCCTACTTCCTCCCCTCATTTCCTAGCAATATCATCTTTTCCAGTAGGTTCTGCTCAGATCCTGGAAACCAATAGCTGTGCTTTCCTCTACTGAGTCAACTCATCTCTTGTTAGGTCTTCCTCTTTTCCTACTGCTCTAACCCACCTTCCCTGGCAGCATACTTCTGTATTTCCATTATATGAGCATGGTAGGATAGGGTCAGCTGACTAATTTTTGCTCTAGTGAGCGTTCAGGCTTGACTTGTATCTGTACAGCTCTCTTCCAGCACATTTCAAATGAGCTGATTTCCCCCCTGTCTTTTCTTCACATAGTATATATGGTTTTGACGTTGCATTCCAGTGACAGTCTTTGCTAACCCCAACCTTTTCCTTTTTTTCCCCAAAAGACAAGGGGACATCTTTTGGAAAACTTGCACAGATATCTGTAGAGCTTTTGGTCCAATATAGCTTTTCTTCCCCAGCGTGTCTCACTTTACGAAAGGGTTTTGAAACTGGAGCATATATTTTTGTGGAATGAGCATGGCAACATTAGCTTACCCAAAAGGTTAAAGAGGTGAATGCTTCTCCAGTGTACTGTTGTAACTACTCACATCTTTGTTTCATCATTTCACTACATCCAGAATAGCTCTTCAAAATAATTTTGCAGAGGGATTATAGCCATGTCCAAGCTGTTCTTGATTTTGCTTTTTTTAAAAAGGTCTCTTTAGATCCAACAATACTGAACAATTACTGACCCAGTACTGAATGTCCCATTCTTGGGGAAAGTATTAGAGTGGGTTGTGGCCTCACAGCTCCAGAGGGTTCGGCATGAGAGGGTTCTGGGTTTTGTTTTGTTTTTGGTGATTTGTACCTACCATTAGTTGTTCTATACCTCTTGCCAATTACTATTTTTATTTTGTGGAATTTGTGTGTGTGTGTGTTTTTATGTGAACTGCGCAGAGTTCCCTTTGTTTATATATCCAGCTCAGTCTGGCTTCAGGCCTGGTTACAGGACTGGGACGGCACTAGTTGCCTTGGTAGATGACCTATGCAGGGAAATTGATAGGGGATCTGTGTCCATTTTAGTTTTATAAAAGGGACTCAGCTGCTTTTGACACTATCAACCACAGCATCCTCCTGCCTCGTCTCTCTGAAATGGGACTTGGGGGCACTGTCTTAAAGTGGCTCCAGTCCTTCCTGCAGGACAGAACGCAGAAAGTGGTGTTAGGTCATTCATGTTCGACTCCATGACCAGTGAGTGACCTGTGGGATCCCTCAGGGTTCTGTTCTGTATCCTATGTTATTTAACATTTATATGAAATCACTGGGGGAACTTATCCGGAGTTATGGAGTTAAGTGTCAAGAGTATGCTGATGACACCCAGCTCTACCTCTCATCACCTCCTGATTCCAAGGAAGCTGTTTCAACTTTACATTAGTGCTTAGCGTCAATAATGAACTGGATGAGGATGAACAAACTGAAACTATACCTAGACAAGACAGAGGTACTTCCAATCATTCGAAAGGGGGATCAAGGGATAAGGATGCAACCTGAGTGTAATGGATGGGATCACCCTCCAATTGAAAAAAGAGGTGCGCAGCTTGGGGATGCTCTTGGACTCATCCTTGAGCCTAGATGCCCAGGTCACCACTGTGGCCAGGAGTGCATTTGCACAATTACAGCTAGTACACCAGTTATGCCCGTTTCTTGAGAAACCTACTCTCAGCATGGTAACACATGCCCTAGTGACATTCCAGCTAGACTATTGTAATGTGCTGCATGTGGGGCTATGATTCGATAGATAGATAGATAGATAGATAGATAGACAGACAGACAGACAGACAGACTCAAAAGGTCTTTAAGTGCAAAGTTGGAGGGCATACAGAAATAGGCAGATTATATAGTTTAACTCATCTTAATGTATTCTTGAACTTATCCCTCTGTGGGTGCAGCTTGCAGTCTATTTCTTTAACACTCTTCACATACGGTACCTACCATGGGTTTAGCCTTGTGTTTCAGCTTTCAGACTGGAACATCAGGAATTTAGATCAAACAAGGAAATGAACTGATAAATCAGAAAAAAAGGGGATCGGTCATTTGCTTTTTGAATATTTGTGTGTGTGTGTGTGTGTGTCTATCTATCTATCTATCTATCTATCTATCTATCTATCTATCTATCT
>JAHTLZ010000015.1:48635724-48662138 GCA_023846285.1 Phrynocephalus versicolor | reverse complement strand
TATCTATCTATCTATCTATCTATCTATCTATCTATCTATCTATCTATTTTTTGATTTGATTTGATTTGATTTGATTTGATTTTTATACTGCACCATCTGACCAACGATCATGTTAGTATGTTTTTTTAATGGAATATACAGCAGCAACCATAAATGGCAACCATAAATACGTACTAAACATATAACAGTAAAATAAAATGACAGCAAGGTTAGTGCCATGTGTACGGTATTTTTACCATGAGGCTGTTACATGGCTTTCCTAGACAGATCTTAAGATATGGGCAGACTGATGTGGCATTCCTTCAGGTATGAGGACTGCAAGTTATTTGGGGTTTTATAAGCCAGTACTTTCAGCTACGCCCTGAAGCAAATAAGTGTCCAAGCATTTATTTACATCTCTTGGGATCAATATAACAGTATAATATGCTTCTGTCCATTTTCATTCAGTTTCTCATTAATCACAGTGATTCTTTGTTGGGCTCATGATGGATTTACTTCTCCATGTCCTATTCTATAGAGCAGGGCTGTCCAACTTTGAACAGGCCAAGGTCTACTTTTTCTGGCCCAAAGTGCCTGAGGGCTACTACACTAAAACCTCTACTTACGAATGATATCAATTTCTTCTTTACTTATGAGCGCATGGTCATAAGTAAAGAAATTGTAAGTAGAGCAGCGGTTTCCCATAGGAATGCATTGAAAATCAATTACTCCGTTATGGAGGGAATTGTCCAGGGGGGAAAGAGAAGGGAGATGTCACTGCACAAAGGAGATGGGCGCACCTGCAACCCCACCTCTCGCCCCTCTCCTCCCCTCTCCTCCCTCCACTCCGCACCAGCGACTCAGCTGGTCACAAGACAGTGGCACACCGATCATCTGGCCAGTGGGGGGAACCGGGGACTGACCCAGAACTTTGCTGGGGCAATGGTGGTCCTTGGGATGGGGGAGGGAGAGGTAGAGAACTTATCCCCTCACTTTTTTTATTGATGTCCGGAGGGCTACTTTTGAACCCTTCGCGGGCTACTGGTAGCCCCCGGTCTACCTGTTGGACAGGCCTGCTATAGAGCACAGAAGACACATTAGGTAAAGCTGTGCTAGATTCGTTTTTATTTTTAATAACTAAAAGGAAAACTCACAAAACCCAAATATATGTAAAACTGAAGTGAACAATAATGTTATTTTAGACCTTTCCTTTAACGTGATGCTAGTTGCCGGAGAATACTAAAAAGAGTTCTGTTTACCAGGTCTGTTCATCCAACCACTAGCCTCTCCTTCAGAATTTGTAAGGCTTTCAGTTAGGCACGAGGTGTTTTATAATATGTTTATTTTTAAAGTGCTCTATTAATACATTTTAAGTGTACACATGGCATCATCTTGTCCATATGGTATTTATTTCAAAATGGGGGGAAATAGATTAAAAATAACTGAGTGCTGCTACTTAATTTAAGCAACATTCCTTTAAACATTAGTGTGAACAGCATCAGATACTTCTGCAGAATTCTTTAATATGAACATTTTGCACTATTCACAGATATTTCAAGAATGTTTTAATGTTCTTCATTTTCTGTTAAAATTATGTAGAGATGTTTGAGATATTTTACCCATTTCTCTATTTGCAATTGCATTGCTTCAATAAGTCAGCACCATGTCATTTCTGCAATATTTTTATAATTAAAATTTAGGTTTAAATATACATTTACACATATAATTTCTTTCAAGAAACATATACTGTACCTAGAAATATTTTAATAATTAGTAATGCAGAGTCACAGTCTATTGCAAACCCAAAAACCAACCTTTAATGTCTTCTAGTATCTTAAAATGCAACCGTTTTGAAGTCAGGAAGTTGAGTCATGGCAACTGGACTTCTTTTTTTGTGAGATCGAAATGTTTCATTATTCATCCAAGTAGTTTCATCAGTCTAAGGAAAGTTGGGGCAAGGCCTCCAATTTATAGTTCACTTTGGTTACATAGATACAGTGGTACCTTGTATAACAGACAGCTTGTATAACAGAAAATTTGTACAACATAAAAAATTCCGGAGATAGGGGAAATTTGCTTAACATAATTGCCTATGGGGAAAATCCGTACAACATAAAAATGGGATCACTCTGCTTTCAATGCATTCCTATGGGAATTTGTATAAAGGAAAATTTGCTTAACATAATTTCATTTGGAACGAATTAATTCCTTTATACAAGGTACCACTGTATAGGATGGGAGATGCCTGGCTGGAAAATAGTACATGTGAAAGGGATCTAGGAGTCTTGGTAGACCACAAATTGAACACAAGACAGCATACATGGCGACCAGGAAAGTCAATGCGATTCTTGGTTGCATCAACAGAAGCATAGTGTCTAGATCAAGGGAAGTGATAGTACCACTCTATTCTGCTCTGGTCAGACCCCATCTGGAGTACTGTGTCCAGTTCTGTGCACCTCAATTTAAAAAGGATGTTGACAACCTTGAGCGGGTACAGAGGAGTGTGCCCAGGATGTTTGAAAGTCTGGAAGACATGTCTTATGTTATGAGGAACAGCTTAGGGAGCTGGGAATGTTTAGCCTTTCAAAAAGAAGGCTGAGAGGGGATATGATATGTGTGTGTGTGTTGTGTCGTTACAGTCGTGACTGACTCTTCGTGACCCTCATGTCCATGGAGTTTTCTTGGCAGGACTACTGGAGTGGTTTGCCAGTTCCTACTCCAGGCGCCTACAGCACCTGGTATTCCCTGGTGGTCTCCCATCCAAGTACTAACCCGGGCTGACCCTGCTTAGCTTCCGAAATCAGGAGAGATCGGATGTGCTTAGGGCATTTAGGCAGCTGGGGATATGATAGCTATGTTTAAATATTTGAAAGGCTGTCATATTGAAGAGGGGACAGGTTTGTTTTCCATGGCTTCAGAGACTAGGAATTGGGGTAATGTTTACAAACTACAGGAAAAGAGATTCCATTTGAACATTAGGAAGAACTTCATGACTGTTAGAGCTATTTGGCAGTGGAATATGCTGCCGCGGAGGGTGGTGGAGTCTCCTTCTTTGGAGGTTTTTAAGCAGAGGCTGGATGATCATCTCTCGGAAATACTGTGATGGGGGTTCCTGCATGGCAGGGAGTTGGACTGGATGTCCCTTGAGGTCTCTTCCAAATCTATGGTTCTAGGGTAGCACATGCCTCCTCCTCCTCCTCTGAATTGGAGTTGGTCTCTTGTGCAACATAGAACCAAATATATATTTATATATAACGGTTGATCATTAACTGTTAACAATGCTTTTACTCAGAAGTAATGCCACTCATTTTCACAATTTTTTTCTGGTTATTTTTGGGTTGTACTCTTAGCCACTAACGTAAGAGAAGCATCCACGTACTCATTTATGGTTCCTGCCTTAAGGGTACATTTTGTTTTTGAGAGAGCTGTATAAAACTACTGCATGGAAGAGTGCCTACTCCATGCCTTAAGGTTATGCAGTCCATATCCATTAGACATTGAAAGCATTCTTCTTTCATGAGTATGAAGCAGAAGTATGTGTAGAAAAATAAGGAGCTTTCCTTGCCTTATTCAGACGATAAATCAGAGGATAAGCCTTACAGGGACAAGGCCATCTTTAATGTATCCATTTATATCCAGTATCCCATGATATGTATCTAAATAAATATTTATCTACAAACAAACTAATAAAAATAATAGTAATACATTGCTTCTTACAAAACTATTTCACCTATCTTATTTGCCTTCTTAAATTATTATCTTATTATGATGCCAACTTCAAGTGCAGCTTTGCCTGCCCCGTTCTGGGCATTTTAAAATCTGCGCCACCAAACAGAAGAGTCAGAACAGGTGGATTGTTCTCTGTTTGAAGGGTTGCCAGAAAGCGACCCGCTCTTTGAAAATTACTTCTGTCTGTATGGCTGCTCAGTCTACCCATGATTTGAAGACAGAGGACCACGAAGAGAGACATCAGGGACTTGAAGTAGCACCTGGACAGCAGACGCAGTGGCTCTTCGAAGGTCTTAGTCTTCCCCATTTAGGCGAGACATGCTGTGATCCATTTTGAATTACACTGCTCTTTTTCTGATTTTGCATCTAACGTACGTATCAATTAACACATTTTTTTCATATTGCTATCTTGTTTTATTTTATGTTCCCATAACTCACGTCTTCATTCCCGATGATATGTAAATGGCCATCCTATGCTTATCCCACAACCAACCCTATCATCTAGCAGTTGCCACTGTGAGTGGGGATGACCTTTCTCCATAAAGATATCCCTCCCAATCACGCTCTTCTTTCTATACTACTTTCATCATTGGATGCCTGGTTTAGATCCCATCACCATCTGTTGCTCTCTCTCTCTCTCTCTCTCTCTCTCTCTCTCTCTCTCTCTCTCTCTCTCTCTCTGGCTATTCTCTTTTGGCGCAAAAGGTGCTATTTTTGTTGCTGATGACAATGATTTTGTATTTTAAGGTGTTGTAGCTTGTTTTCTAATAATCTGCTTTGGCTATGTTTTTAATTGTGTCACATCTTACAGTATATGTTTCTAATAGAAAGATAAGCTTGCAAGATGTGTCTCTTCTCTTGTTGCTGAAGATGTATTGGAATGATGTATAACATCTATATACACAAGTGTTTTCAGAAGATATTGGCTTCCCCCCCCCCCAGGGGCAGTAATTGGTAGGGATAGTAACGGTGTGACTTAAGGTGGGTAGAAATAAATTGGAACAACTTAATAGGAAAGAAGTAGAAAGGAATAGTTTGAAAGAGACAAAAGGGGAGGGGGGTTACACATTGCAGAAGCCAGGGAGCTCTGTATAGTTGTATAATTTATAGTAACATTTAGTTAAAAACCTACTGAAAAGATGGAAGTATTTTCATATGATTTAATGGCTGTAATACGCACTGCAATCTGGCAGTAAAATAGGATGAAGAGCTAAATATGCAGAGCTGTCTTTTATAGACCCCTTAATGGTGAATGTCTTTATAATTGGGGGAGAAGCTGCTATTGAGTTTTTCACCCTGGCATTTTCCTCCAGTGAAGTTTTCTCCCTTGATCCAACTTTTATTTAACTATATACTGAAAACTCATTGTGAACTTTATCAGTCATCCTCACTTACTCTCTGTTGTATGTTTCGAGCTGTGGAATTTAATTAAAGTGGAAGTGGGTGGACAAGGCTGGTTATTTATATCTTTATGACTGGCACTGTTAATATTGTTTTCACTTGCTCTTTCCTGGATGGAGATTTCAATTCTCACTAGAAAAACACATTATGTTTTAAACATAAGTTCAAATGACTGCAACAAAATTTTTAGGAACATTGTTTTAATACATGTTTTATAAGGATTTAAATTATGCTATGATCGTGATAAGCAGTACAGAAACCTGTTTTAGAGCTGTGGCCTTCCTAGCAACTTGTCACAAAGAATATCTAACCCTGAAATTATGCTTTATTCCTGTCACCTCATAGTGATAACTGAAACAAAAGTACTAGCAGTTCAACTACCTTTATGTATGTTAATTATGGGGATAAGTTCACAGGAAGAGTCCTGAGTAGATTGGAACTATTATTACGGTTGAAGGTAGAACCAGGTAAATGCTTCCTTATCATTGTACATTGGCAGCATTTATTATTGGTAAAAGCGTGGAAATGTAATGACTTAAAAACCTTTAATTCCACAATGGATAAAAGCTCAGGGATCTACAGAGCAGAATTAGCTTCATGTCTCCCTTCTGTAGACTACTCCTTATTGCCCCTTATGGCTTACTCTATATTCAGACTACACCAACTCCTGACTGGAAAAAAGCATTCAAGTAGAGAGGCATGACACTCTCCAAAATCTGATGCAGGCAGGGAACAACTGGCCAGTATGGGATTAACATTCACCTCTTTCCAGAAACGTGTCTTCTAGTATGTTGTCCACGTACTGACCAGTGGGCCATATGGGAAGCAGAGGAAAGCTCTGGTTTTATTTTAACTGTTTAAAAATTATTGCTATCTGGTATAGTGTTGGATAGCAGGAATTTTAAAAAATATTAATAATAACACAGAGGCAGGGGCAAGAGGTGTTGAGATTTAGTCAGCAGGAGGAGTGTTTAAAAATTAATATGGACAGAGGAATCATGTAGTTTGAATCGATTTAAATGAAGTGACTCCACAGCTGCATTAAAATAAACAGAACTCTGGTGGAGGAGTAAAAAAACTGCACTGCCACTTCAAAAAACACAATTTTCCTTCAAATCAACCCCATACTAACATGTGCAACATGTATGCCTTTTTTTTTGCAGTGATTCAAAACATGCCAACCCAGATTTAAACCGAGTTTTTCTAATAATGTAGCCATTTTCTAAGCTACAGATCAAGAAGCTTCTCTTTCAAAGGATGATTTTACTAGATGGCACTACAATGTTTCTTCTACACACACACACCTTTCAGCTTCAATCTCTCTGCCTCCATTTTTTTTATTACTGAGATAATGTAATAATGTAAGAATAACATAATGTAAATGGAACAACTCAAATACTCCCAAGTATAACATGAGAATCAAGCTGTATACAGTATATGGCAGTGATATGCAACTTTGCTGCGGGTGGCCACGCCCAGGGAGGCTCGAAAAACATCTACCCGTGCCCGAGCTTTCTCTGTGGCTGGCCCTATACTCTGGAACCACCTTCCCAGCGAATTGCGCCTTGCACAGTCCCTGCCAGCCTTCAGGAAAGCATTAAAGACCTTACTGTTCCGGAAGGCGTTTGGTGACTCTTAATTTTTTTTAATTTTTTTCTGCCCGCCATCTGCCTATATGGACCTTTTTATCTGGTAAATTAATTTTATTATTGTTTTATGTTGTATTTAATTGTTTCACTAAGTGTGTTGTGAACCACCCGGAGTTCCTTCGGGAAGACGGGCGGTATATAAGCATTATAATACAGTGGAACCTTGACTTACATACTGCTTGACTTGCATCATATTTGACTTGCAGCAAGAAGGGGCCTGTTTGACTTGAGTTGCAGGCTTTGACTTACATCTCGGAGCCCTGGCGCAAGGCACCGGAATTGGGCGGCAGCCACAACCCAGCATCGCGGCTGCCGCCTCCAAACTGCTCCTGCCTTCTTCCCCTCCTCCAGCAGCGGCGGCTTCGGCGAGGCCATCTCAGAGCACCTGGAGCTGGTCCTCGGCCTCACCGAAGCCGCCGCTGCTGCCGGAGGAAAAGAAGGGCCAGGAGCTCGGGGCTGGGCTCGCTAGTTAGACAGTCGGCTCAGTCTTGTAAAAAATCTGGCTGCAGAAGTCTGGTCCACAATAGAAGCATTTTAGTTGGGGAGCTGTAAAGTTGTGGGACTCTAATGGTAAGCATAAGGTTGTTCAGAACTTGGAACGTCAGGTTAAAAATCAGTAAAACTTAAATGTTAGACATTGTTGCTATGAACATTAAAAAGTGGAGGCATATAACTTGTGGACTATAATTCTACTGCCTCCTCCTCTCTTTGAAGAGACATTTCATTTACGTCCCCAGAAGGAATCTCCTATCCCAGTCAAATTTGTGTTAAATTGCTGTTTTGGGGGGTCTTTTTCATCATCTGGAACGGATTAATCCGCTTTCCCATTACTTTCTATGGAAAACGTTCATTTGACTTAAGTCATGTTTGACTTCAGTCTAGACCACTGGAATGGATTAATGACGTAAGTCAAGGTTCCACTGTAAATAAATAAATAAATAAATCTGAAAGCCATTTTTCAGGTTGGCTGGCGACTCAAGGGAGTCTTAGGGGGCATGGCCAAAATTGAAAGGGACTAATTGGTCAAAATGGCTAATTGGCTAATTCCCCCCCTTTTTTAAAAAAATTAAAAATAGATTACAATATTTAGAACTTCAATGGGGTACACAAATAGGTTGCTACAATACGTAAAAACTACACAGTTACTCTCATAACACACTAAAGATTTTACATAACTTCATAGGGTCCCTTCCATCTCTGCAGTTTAAAGATTAAGATTAAGAACTCTGACTCATTGGGCCTACTCCAATTGGGACTAACCGTTAGAATTAGCCCATGATTATCATTATTTCTTCTGGATTAGTTCTCCATCTCCTACTGTTTACACTATATTATGTCATAAATTAACCCAATGTCTTTGCTTGTTCCTAGAATGCCCCTCCATATAGACAAATTGTGACAAAAAAGGCTGACCTTGGTTCTTTTATCCTATCTACGAAATGTGCACCCCCTCAGTGATCACATAGAACCAGTTTTGATGTCGTTTTGCAGCAATGACTTACTTGAATTCATTGGGCAAACTCCAGTTATGTTAAGTTACTCAAGGATAAACTGGATCTGGCATTAGAAATAAGTGATTTACCTAATTAAAAGCTTAGGATTCTCATATTTCCTAAGGCTTCCTTTTGATAGAATCACAGAATCATAGAATAGGGATATTCTACAAAGCCATCAAGTCCAACCCCCTGCTCCATGCAGGAATACAAATCAAAGGCTATCTGCCAGGTGGTTGTCCAGATTGCTCTTGAATGCCTCCTGTGTAGGAGCACTTACCACCTCTTAGGCCAAGGTCACACCTGGGTTTCGATCCTGATCTTCTGAAGGTCCGGCTTTTCCTCTTCTTCCCATCACGTGATTTAAATGTGGGAGAAGAGGTCTCACGTCAAAATCTGGTTTTTCAATTTTAAAGTGCAGTTCAGCCCCCCTTGGCCAGCAGGTGGCGCTAGCACTTGAAAAAAACGGAAGACTTTTCTGGGGGAATTTAATTCTGTGTCGGACTTCCTGTTACTCCGATATGGAGCCAAATTAAAAAAATGCACCGATCGGCCCCAGGAACAGCCGGTGGGTGCTATGCAAAAAATAAATAAAAAGAAACCCGGATTATCAGCGGGGTCACACAGCGTCTGCCTCCTTAAAAGCCGGATTTCAAAAGGGAGGCAAAAATTCCCGAGCCTGGAAGGTAGGTCACAGAAACCTCGGTTAAGGGAGCTTTATCGGGTTTTCTTTTTCCTTTTTTTTCAAAAAGCGGGGTGGCCATGAGGACGGTATTTTGGGGCACGATTTATTTAGTAATTTAAACTCTCTTTAAAGGGACATGTGACCGAGCCCTTAAGGTACAAAAGCCTTTCCCCTGGAGAGGTCTTTGGGGGTATTGGAGCTGGTGGGTGGGGTGCTTTTATAGTCAAAAATAACTGCCAGATCACAACTGTTGAGACTTGGACTACCAGTGGCAATGTGGTGGCAATTTTGACTATTAAAGACATTAAGACAAACAGTTCCAAGGCTACAAAGGTTTCCCCAGAGCAAAAGGAAACCCCAGGGAGCCTTGGAATCTGAACGGGGAGGATAGAAAGTTTTCAAATACAGTGTACCCTTGTATAACAAACGGTTTGTATAACATAAAATTTGTACAACATAAAAATTCCAGAGATAGGGGAAATTTGCTTAACATAATCGCCTATGGGGTGAATCTGTACAACATAAAATGGGATCATTCTGTTTTCAATGCATTCCTATGGGAAATTTGTATAAAGGAAAATTTGCTTAATATAATTTCATTTGGAACGAATTAATTCCTTTATACAAGGTACCACTGTAGTTTAATGATTTCTAGTGCCAGATCCAGTTTACACCAACATAACTTTATACCAACAAGATTTGGCTACTGATAGCATAATTGCCGTATTTTCCTTCCTATAAGATACCCCATGTATAAGAGGATCCCCACTTTTCCAACCCAAAATTACAATTTTGCAACTGCAGAGTTCTCTCCTCAGGTTACTTCCATGTGTAAGACGACCCTCAATGTTCAGTCTAACAACTGTTAACAAAAATATAGTCTTATACATGGAAAAATACTGTAAATCTTTCTGTTTTCTAAACAAGTTCCTAAAAATTCTGCTTACTTCAGTTCATATTTTGCCTTTGATAAGAATAATCACAGAATCAGGATTGTATGGTTTATGGTATACTGATCGCTATACACCACACTAACCAGCTGTCTATCTTGTGTATCAATAGAATCTTTACTATTGAGGGAAATTGCTTGATTCCAGGATGTCCACTATATATTAAACCCCTAGAGAAAAATATGGACAGATGCTTTTGCAGCAAGTCTTGGTGTGTGAACTTTCTGTCATACCGTAGAGAGAAAAGCAAAAGTGGCAGGCTGTGCTTATACAGTATATTGCCTGAGGAAAACTTTAGTTTTCAGCCAGATTTGAAGTAAATCGGTTGAGCCACTGAATGAAGCCTCAACGGAGCTGCTCATTACACATAGTGTTGCATAGTTTTATCTGCTGTTGTGGACATGTGCATACATGATTCAATAGATTTTGACTTCGTTGACCCTTGTATCCCCATGCAGTCGTGCATTTTGTGGCCATAGAGACGGCCTAGAACTGATTACAAGAAGTAGAGCTTTTCTTTTTGCAGGCTGTCCGTCTCTGTGTGTCTATTTTTCCAATCACCATAGCAACTATCTTCATTTCAATGGGTTATTTTTATTCCCAGTTCCTGCAGTACCATCCATCTCCCTGCGGATTAGCACTTGCTGCTTCTCACCAGGAGAAAGCTATAATCATGCTAACAAACTTCACCACACAGCAGGAACTAATGGATCTTTTGGAAAAGTCAGAGTCATCAAGAGAGTTAATTGCTCTGTTACCTGAAGTGTAGTGAGCCCAACTGGTACGTCACTGAATTGATGTACCTTGCAATCATGGGGATAGGCTACTGAACATAGTCATAAATAAGCCATGCGGTGCTCTGGCAGGAGGTTGCCTTATCACCAGTCCTCTTGCACCTCGGGGTGAATGAGTATATGCACTTAATTAGCCTGTGAGTATCAAAAATGTGAGACAGAAGGTCCCGTGTCACACATAGTGCCCAACAGACATAGCACTATACAGGTTAGGGGAGAGCTGCTGGCACTGGAAACTTGTGGGACTCTTTTACGTGTTGCAGAGTTGGAAAAGCTGGACATTTCCTTCCTCGGCTGTATTCTGAGGAAGTCCATTGCGCTTTGTGGAATGTCAGGCACCTTATACTTTCTCCCATATCCTTGTAGGAAAATAAAGTTTGGGGGGAATAGCATGCCACATAGACTTTAATGTAATTAAAGAATATCAAAACAATGCATGTGATAGACAGGAGATCTATATAGACTGCTAGATAGAGAACACGTAAGGAAGAGACTTTAACAAGGTTGTACACTAGCTCCAAAATTCAGATTCAGAATTATAGCCTTTCAGATTTGGAATTCATAATTTTATTAATTCCAATTAATCCATAATTCCATAATTATTATCCCAGAGCTCCATTACAACCAGTATGTCATTGTTTTCCTATTAAAAAAACAACATTACAATCAGTATAGTCAATGTTTTCCCATTAAAAGAACAACAACCAGGCAACACATTTTAAGGACAGGGCTGGACTTACTGGTGTGAGGATTGTTGCCGGAACAGGCGACCTGGAAAAAAGGCATGATGGCGACCCCCCCACACACACACATACGTGGGAAGCAGGGGTGGTCCAAGGGCCCAGGAGGGAAAAGGGGGGGGGAGACCGGACACAGAAATGGGTACCAGGAGGGGGTAGCCCCATTTGGCGCATAGCACATTACAAGGGGCTGTCCCAGGAGTTTTAAAAGAGGGTCCAAGGAGGACAACCCCTCTTTTCCTTCCTGGCAACACATTTTCCACGTCTTTTAGTGGTGGCGGGTGGGGGGCGGCGGATGGCAGGGGGGCAATGGGCGCGGGGGCGGATGGTGACGGGCGCGGGGAGCCGCGATGGGCACTGGGGGGATGGGTGCGAGGGGGGCGATGGGCACGGGGGGCGGCAGGCAGACGGTGACAGTCGGCGGGCGGGCGGTGGCCAGCGGCGGGGGGCAGCAGGCTGGCCAGTGCCCCCTCTCCATTTTGGTGCCCTAGGCAACTGCCTAGTTCGCCTTAATGGAAGCGCCGGCCCTGACTGTGTCAGCTGCATGTGACACAACACAGTTGAGTGAGTGAGCACATTCTTGGAGTAGTAGTTGGAAGAATGAAAGAGGCAGAAGAGGGCACAGGAGACTGAACCACTGCATAGGTCAGGCATGTCCAAACTTCGGCCCTCCAGATGTTTTGGACTGCAACTCCCACAGTCCTTTGCCATTGGCAGGCTAAGCTTAAAATTCTGGGAGATGTCGTCCAAAACATCAGGAGGGCTGAAGTTTGGACGTGCCTGGCATAGGTAACAGTATGAGCAGAGTGTGCCATTCTCTCCATCTTAAAGACAACTTCAGTGAAGCCCAACTAGTTGGCCTTAAGAAAAATATGCTTTTCTATCAATTCAGTAGAAATATGAATAGTATGGGGAGAGGACACTGTCTCACTAGTAACTCTAGTTGGTAAGATAGTACTGCAGTCCCACTGCTATCTTGGCCTGTCCTCCTAAAACAGACTCCTCCTCAGCCTTGTAAGACAATGGATTGGTATCTTTTGTCTTGCAGGGCCCTTCTGCCATGCCCACCTTTGTCATGGTAACTCCAGAGGAAAGCAACGTGTCATGCTTGCCATGACAGTGTCCCAGAAAGGATGCCATGTTGCCTCAGGGGTGAGGGACTTGTATTGCTGATTACAACTGCTAGTAATGCTGTTTGGAGTACTATGAACATTCCACAATAGTGAATTGGAAAAGTTGCAGAAGAGAGTGACTAAAATGATTACTCAGCTGGGGCACCTTCCTTATAAAGAAAGGCTACGGTGTGCTTTATCATTAGTCCGGAAAAAAGGTGCCTGAGCGGGGACATGATTGAGACATTAAAAATTATGCATGGAAAACAGGGTAGAAGGAAGCTCTTTTCCCTCTCAAACAATACCAGAACCAGGGGTCATCCACTCAAACTGAGAGTTGGGAGAATGAGAATAGGCAAAAGAGAATACTTCTTCACCCAGCATGTTGTTAGTCTGTGGAACCCCTTGCCACACTGCTGCCACCCAAGCAGACAGTGCCATCTCTGTGCTTTTCTAGCATGTCAGCTCTTTGGGGAGAAAGTGCTTTCTTCACCACCTTTTCTTTTTGGATCCTTTCCTTGGATTTACACAGATATTGCTGGAACATGTCTGAGGTTCGCTCAAAGTCATATCTATTCCAGCTTGAATCAGAGGCTTATTGCTACCTCCTAATACACATACTCTGTACTGCTGCCTATTGTTCTTTCATAGCGGTAGTACTGAACAAGGTAGCTGGGGGACAGATTTTGTTTGGAGGGCTCATATTAGCAGCTGTAGGCTATATTTTTTTCTCATCCTCCCATACTTCTCTCAATGGAAGCTGCTCCAGTGGGTGCAGGCAGCATTCTTGCAGCTTTGCTCAAGTCCCTTCTTCTTCTGCCTCTGTCAGAGTATTTTGCAATTTGTTCTGCCAGCGGAAGCTAATAATTGTTGAATAATTGCATAGACAGAATCAGAATCAGATAAAGCCATAGATTACTTAAAACATCACAGCTATATTACATATATATATATATATACAGATAAGTTACATGGAGACAAATCAACAGCATAACATCATTTCATCATACATAATCAGCACATAGCATAGAGCAGGCTTGCCCAAGGCATCGACCATGGGCAACCAGTCACCCGCATGCCTTCAGGGGTTGCCCGCCAGGTCCCTGTGTTGAGAGGAATCCCCCCCCCTTACTTGCCCTCTCCAGTGGCGGCGGCAGGCCCAGACCAACCTGCTGGGCTCGTTTGGATTTTCTGGCAGCCTGTGCGGTGGCTGCAGAGGTGGCCCAGGCTGGCTTGCTGGGCCCACTTGTCAGAGACAGTGAAGAGGCCCAGCAATCCAGCCTGGGGCCACCTCAGTGGCCACCGCCCACTACTGGAGCTGCCACCACTGGAGTCGCCGTCGTGTCCCCACCCCCACTGCTGCCCCCATTGCTGCTACCCCCTGCCACAGCTGCCACCCCTGCTGCCCCCGCCATCACCCCCGCCACCCCCGCCGCCATTGCCCCTACCTCTGCCACCGCACTTGCCATCGCCGCCCCCAATGCCATCGCCCCATCTCTGCCATCACCCCCTGCCCCCACCCCCATCCCTTCCATCTCCCACCACCGCCACCATCACCCCAGCTCCTGCCCACTGACCCCACCCCACCCTGCCCCTTCCACCCCCACTGCCCCTTCACCATTTCTGCCCCTGCCCCCACCCCCGCCGCCCCAGCTGCCACCAGCACCCCCACCCCCGCTGATCCTGCCACCTTCTGCCCCCGTATCTTCCTTTTCTGTATCCACTAATTCAGTTATCCAAGATTGTCAGTCAAAAAAGTAGTTACTGTATTTTTCACTCTGTAAGACGCACCTGACCATAAGACGCACCTAGTTTTTAGAGGAGAAAAGCAAAAAGAAAATTAGCCCAAGTCTTCATGGCTGGAATTCCTCGCTGCAAAAGGGGAGGACAGAGGCTCCGTGGAGGAGACCTCCTTGCAAACAGGGTGATTTTAGACTTGGGAATCTAGGTTGCAAAATGGGAGGCTTGCAAATGAGGTGATTGGGACTGTGGAATCCAGACTACAAAAGTGGAGCCTTGCAAACAAGGTGATTGGAACCGTGGAATCCAGGCTGCAAAAAGAGAAGCTTGCAAATGAGGTGATTGGGAGTGGGGAATCCAGGCTTCAGAAGGGGAAGGCAGAGGCTCCGTGGAGGAGGTCTCTTTGTAAACTAGGTGATTTTTGACTGAGGGATCTTGGCTGCAGAAGGGAAGGGGTGGGGAGAGGCTCCCTGGAGGAAGCCTCTTTGCAAACAAGATGATTGGAACTGTGGAATCCCAACAGCAGTAGGGGACAGGAGAAGCTCCATGCAGGTAACTTATCTCTAAATAAAAATCTGTGATATATATGTAGCAGGGACTACTGTATTCACTCTATACGACGCATAGACATTTCCCCTTACTTTTGATGGGGGGTACATCTTATAGAGCAGGCATGTCCAAACTTCGGCCCGCCAGATGTTTTGGACCGCAACTCCCACAGTCCTTTGCCATTGGCAATCTACGCTTAGAATTATGGGAATTGTGGTCCAAAACATCAGGAGGGTCGAAGTTTGGACATGCCTGTTATAGAATGAAAAACACAGTAAATAATTCAGTGTCACAAAGTAGTAGTCACAAAGCAAGTAGTTGAGGTCCCAAGTGTCAGCTTTGCATGGCCCTGAGAAAATACTGTGCTTATTGAGAACACATGCTGTGATTGCTTATTGATGGAGGCTGATGATGCCGACAGGTCCTTGACTTGTTGAAACTATTACCTTTATGATACTGTCAAGCAATAAAGATTTTACAGAGTAAAATGTGATTGAAATCTTCACGGCACTGTTGCACTATTGAATCAGTTCCCTCAGAATGGAAGGGAAATTCTTAGATGAATAAAATGATATTTAGGATCAAACTTTATATTAACATCTCTTATTGGATTTACTCATCTTCCGAAATAGTGTTTCAGCTCGTACAAGCACTTACCGAAGCAGAACTCAGGCATCCTTCACGTCACAACAGATACTCCTATATGGGTAATCCTGTAACGGACAGAAACCTTGTTCCAGCATCCACCATGCGTCAGCCAACACATGGAAAAGGGGTGCCTGCCCTCAGTCCTCTGTTGTTGCTTTCGGTAGAAGTTTGTGCCAGGGAGAAGCCTGTTCACATGGAGGTTGTACGCATGAGAGCCCCCATAAGGCCAGAAAACACTTCCCGGCATATATGTCACTTTCCAGAAAGGAGCAATAGGGGAGTGGGAATGTGGCCTTTGACTGTACTGTATAGTCTTTACATCCCAAGGAATTTTTTTAAAGTTGCAGGATTACATATTGCTTCATACTGACTTTCAAATGATTTCATTCTTACTGATAGCATATTCAGTTTTACTAATCTCGCTTATTACTTAACAAGTCCTACGATCATTGATAACTTTATAAATCATTACATGGCGTGGCCAGGCTGTTTGATGGGTCCTATCTTCCCATCTAACTCTTCTTGAGTCTTAGGATCTTCGGGGTGGTGGTGGCTTCTCTCAGTCTCATCACCTTTGTAGGTACATTGAATGGGTAGCCAAGAGAGAGTCTTCTTGGTGGCTCCCCCTAGGCTATGGAATGCCTCCCCCCACAACAGGATTAGGCACACACCCTCCCTCCTGTCCTTTTAGCAACAAATGAAAATGTTTCTCTTCCAACAGACTTTTAATATCTAATTTTGCTCTACTCTTGATGCTTTATATTCTTCTAATGACTTTTTAATATTTGTGTACTTTTAACATTGTTTTTAATGTATGAATTAATGGTTAATAGCTTTTCAATGGGATGCAATATTTTGCCTTAATTCCAGTTTGATTTAACAATCTTGAGAGACCCCTTTTCTATAGAAAATGGCATGAAAATACAATCAATGAAGGGGGAACAATGTAAGGGGGGGGAACAGTTTTATATCTTTGTCTGAATTGGGGTTAAAGAAGATTTGAGATCCCCATTTCCCATAGGCCCAGCTAGCATGGCCAGTATGTGGGAAAGATCCTAGAATCATAGAGTTGGAAGAGACCTCAAGGGCCATCCAGTCCAACCCCCTGCCTTGCAGGAACCCCCATCACAGTATTTCCGATATTGGCTATAATTGAAGAGTTATTGGAACATGGGTTCCCCACATCTGGTCTGAACTGTATATGTGAGTACACTGTTACTGCAGTAAAATAAATACATCACGAGGAAAGGGTACTTTGTAGAAGTACAGTCACCCCCTGCCATTTCGCGGTTCAGGTACTGTGGTCCCACTATATCACGGGATTGCAGTACCTGTGCCTTGGGGCCACGGGGGGGTGGTGGCTGGGGGCGATCGCAATGCATTTCAATGGAGAATGTGGGGCGGCACCCAAAGCCGCACCCCCCTGCGCTCTTCCGAAAAGCCTCGGAGCCGTGGGGGGATCAGCGGGGGGAGCGATCGCATCACCCCCACGCCACCCCCCAGGCTCCTCCGAGAAGCCTCGGAGCTGCGCGGGGGGCGGGGAGTGATTGCATCACCCCGCGCCACCCCCCGGGCCCCTCCGAGAAGCCTCGGAGCTGCGGGGTGGCGGCGGCGGGGAGTGATGCGATTCAATGGAGCCTCGGAACCGCGGGGGGTGGCAGGGGCAATGCATTTCAATGGAGAATGCGCCGCCCCACATTCTCCATTGAAATGCATTGAGCCAATGCATTTCAATGGAGACATTTTCCCCATTGGAATGCATTGAGCCAATGTATTCCAATGGGGAAAATTATCTCCATTGAAATGCATTGAGCCAATGCATTTCAATGGAGACGCCAGACCGCGGTGGGAGGTCAGATCCCCCTGCCACTGCCGCCGCCGCGCGCCACCCCAAGACTTCTCGGACCGGCATGCCGGCAGCAGCAGGGGGGATCTCAGCCCCCCCAGCCTTGCCCAGCCCCCCAGACCCGCTTCTGCATATTGTGGATTTTCAGGCATCGCAGGTCGGGTGGGTCCCTGTATTTTAAAATCTGACAGTACTTTAGTGTTTCAATCCTTGACTGTACAGTGAGGTCAAAGGCCACGTTCCCACTTCCTTATTGTAGTCTTGAAATATTCACCTGTATTCATTTATAGCATCCTGATTCAGCTTTCATCAACCTACTATTACAAAATTTCTTATAAATTTTCTTATAAGTTTACCAAGACCACTTGGTAGTGGGGTGGCTAAACAATTCTGTAAATAAATAAATAAATCTTGAAGTTGAAAATCCTGTAGCACTACTACATATTATTCCAGACCCAGTCTATTCATTATTTCCTGAAATTATGTCAGTTTAATTTTTAAACATTCAACTTTCTTAAAAACAAAGCTGATCAGAAGTGCATTTTATAAAAGAAAAAAGTCATTTCACCTAAGAGTGAAATAATGCAGACTAGTATTGTACAGCAGTCGTACAACAAAAAGTTCAGTGTGGGTCACCATGTCTTATTTTGACTCTGGTTTGGACTTCTCCTGCCACCGGGGACTTCTAATTTTTTTCTAGCTACAAAAATTTGAACCATATTTTGGCTATGTGGCTGTTTTGTTCTGCAGAAGGATCAGGTTGTGACTTTGGGTGATATACTACGTTGGGGCATGATGTTTTGGGAAAGCAGCAACACCCACTCCAGCAATATTTCTCCCAAAATTAAGTTTCTGAAGAACTCCTGCAGACTAATATGTTGCCATGCTATGTGTGAGTATGTTTGTGTGTGCATGGAGAACTTGGGAACACTGGCCCTTTTCTCTCACACACCCTACAGTTTTTTAAACTGGCTCAGAGTGAGCTTGACAACAAAACACAAAAGAAGAGTCAGGGATTGGCAGAAAGTCAGTATCAAGGAAGGGGAGCTGTATTGAACCACGTCAAATTGAGGAGCCAGTGTGGACAGTGGCACTGAATCAATCTGGGGTCTTTCTGTGGTCACCTAAACTGAATTTAGTCATAAAAGAGACTATGAATCAAGCCAATGCAAATCAGAATCACTTCAGTTGAGCTTCCAGTATAGTTGTAGCCTTTCATGGTAACAGCTGGGAAGCCCACAAAATGGTTAGACTACAGAACCTCAAGGATTCTTTCCAAATGTACAATCCCATAATTCTGTGTTATATATATTTATTTATTTAATTATTTTAGTGCTTATATACCGCCCGTCTTCCAAAAGGAACTCCGGGTGGCTTACAACAAAGGAAAACATAACAATAGGCAAATAAGTACAACATAACAATAAAACAATATAAGCAATAAAAAATCAATAGCAAAATGGCAAGATGGCGGGACAAAAAATTAATATTCCATGAACATTTGGTTTTCTTGATCTTTAATTCACCCATTTAATGTGAAACTCTCTTCTTCCTACACCCTCACCCACCCCGCCTCCATTTCATTTGCTGCATTGGGACTTCAGAGCTGAGCCTTAGCACTGACCTGAATAAAGAGAACAGCCAGTTACATTAATTATAGTCTCTGAGGAGAATGAATACAGCAGGATTTTTAAGAATGATTGCCTCATCATTTTTAACTGTGCATTTACCTTCCCACACAACGGGGTCTGGCAGCAGAAAATGGCTGGCTTGATGTTTGCAACAGATTTGTCACTGTACTTTAAGGGCTTGATTTCTTAGTTTTCGCCATACTATTTTGTATTTATAATGAGATTTGAAGTGTTCTGCAAACTAATTCAGTCAGAAAAGCATGTCTGCATCACAGATGAATGATAGGAAAGATGCTAAGAAAAGAAAAGGAAGGGATCAAAAGGGATTTCTGTGAACAGCCATGATAATCCTCCACTACGTTGTTATACTTTCAAGTGAGAGAAACCTGTAATATGATAGAAGGGAAATGGGTGCAGGCGTTGTAGCAGAACTAGACTGAAGGGAAAGACCATTGGGAGGAGAGGGTCCAGATCAACTCTTACTAGATATGCATAGATAGAGGATTTTTTTTATGGGATGAGCTGCATATTTTCATCCTTTTGTGATTGCCCTTCTGTATTGCTGTAGGTTTGTTAGTCTGGTGCTACAAAATGTGTACTATCAAAGAAATGCCTTGATAATTTAACTAAAATGTAAAACAAAAAGGCCTTTCTGCAGGTTTTTGATCCTTTACTGTTTCCTTAGCTTTTTTGGATCACAATGTTTGATGAAAACATAGAAGCCAATGATGGGACATGACCTGGAGTATTGTGTACAATTCTGGTCACCGCCTCTCAAAAAAGACATAGTGGAACTGGAAAAGGTGCAGAGGAGAGCGACTAAAATGATTACTGGGCTGGGGCACCTCCCTTATGAGGAAAGGCTAATACATTTGGGACTCTTTAGTCTGGAAAAAAGGCACCTGAGGGGGGATATGATTGAAACGTACAAAATAATGCAGGGCATGGGTCAAGTGGATAGAGGGACACTCTTCTCCCTCTCAAAAAATACCAAAATTAGGGGACATCCACTCAAACTGTGGGTTGGGAGAGTGAGAACAGACAAAAGAAAATATTTTTTACCCAGTGTGTTGTTAGTCGGTGGAACTCCCTGCCACAAGAGGTGGTGATGGCATCTAGCCTGGATGCCTTCAAAAGAGGATTGGACAGATACCTGGAGGAGAAGTCCATCACGGGTTACAAACAATGATGGAGATTTTTAATCTCCAGGCTTACAACCAGGCTACTTCAAGGGCCAGATGCAGGGGAGTGGTATCAGGAGACAGATATCTAGTCTCATACGCTCCCATAGGCATTTGGTGGAGCCACTGTGAGATACAGGAAGCTGTCCTGATCCAGCATGGCTCTTCTTATGTTCTTATGTTTTTATCTCTTCTAGGCATGTTTTTAATGCACAGGAGCATTTTCAGTAGCTCAGCCTGGTAAGACCATGCTCCTTAACTCCCAGACCATAAACCCCCAACCTCTATTCCACCACACGTAGTCACTTTTTTCTTGTATCTTCTCTTTTTTATCCTTTTCTCTCCATCAGCCTGTCTCTGGACTCTCTGGCCTTCCTGCATGGAATCAGTGTAGTTTTTCAACTCCAGCCTGACCAACCTGCAGTCCTTACCTGCAGATACTGAACTGTAAATATTTACCAATGACCATTCTGAGAAGGTGTGATGTTTGGAACATCAACTCAACTACTCTGCAACATACACTTTGCTGCCATACCACAAAACACGGCAGAATAAATTATGCCCAATACCCCATATAGAGTAGGGGAAAGTGATGAGGTTGCATCAGCAAAAGTGCAGGTAGTTCAGCACTAGTACTTGGGTAAAGGATCTAAGTTTAGTAAACCATAAACTAAACATGAATCAACAGTGTGGAATGGCAGGAAAAAAACCCAGTGCTATACTACAGGGCTGTCCAACTTTGAATAGCCAGTGGTCTACCCTCAGCTTCCAAATGTCCCTGCGGTCTACTCTTTGAGCTCTCAAACATCCTCACAATCTACTTTAAGACGTGAATGTGTGTGCGCACTTTGCCAGTGCTCCGAATTAGGAGGGCGGAGACTCGGCAGGGAAGGGAACACATCCGGATCCCATCGCCGGTGCTCCAAATTAGGGGGGCAGGGACTCAGCAGGGAAGGGAACAAATCCAGACCAAACTCTGGGCGGGCGGGCAGGCGAGCAAAAAAAATATAAAAAATCACGAACACACTAGGTTGAATAACCAGACATATACAGATCAAGGGAAGTAATAGTACCACTCTCCTTTGGCCAGACCTTGCCTGAAACACTGTGTCCAGTTCATGGCATAACTGTTTAAGAAGACCATTAAGAAGCTAGAATGTGTCCAGATGAGGGTGATCAGCATTATAAAAGGTCTGGAAGTCAAGCTCTTGGAAGAATGATAGAGGAAACTGGGCATGTTTATCTTAGAGAAGAGAAAACTGGTAGGTGACATGGATAGCTGTCTTCAAATATTTGCTGAGCTAATATGTAGAAGATTGAACAAGCTCACTTTCTCCAGCTCCAAAGGGTAGAATGTGAAGCAATAAATTTAAAGTATGAAAGAGATTATTTTGACTAACATATCGTTTATCCAGATTCTCCTTTATCATGCAAATTCCTCTGTCTGTCATTACTGTCAGAGTGAAAGGAATTATGGCATGGTGGTTGAGAGAACAGGCCAATATTTTTTTGTTTTCATAATGCTTGGGATGTCTGTGAAGATTCTCAGTCATCTAGGTGAGTTTATCTGGAAGCTGAGTCATGACAACTGGACTTCTTTTCTTAAGAGTTCAAAGCATTTCACTATTCATCCAAGCAGCTTCGTTACAATTTTATTATGGAAATGGACTAAAAGTGGCATGGCAGTTTAGAGACGGATTTTTCTTTTCCATTCTAGTAATTTTCACTGTTTCACAGGAGGCAAAACTCTTCAGTGAAGTACACATATTATTTGTGAGAAAGCAAAGGAATAAAAAAAGATAAATACATTGTGGGCAGTATAAATTTGCTGGGAAATTACAGTGGTACCTTGTGTAAAGGAATTAATTCATTCCAAAAGAAATTATATTAAGCAAATTTTCCTTTATACAAATTTCCCTAGGAATGCATTGAAAATGAAGTAATATCATTTTTATGTTGTATGGATTTGTCCCATAGGCGATTCTGTTAAGCAAATTTCCCCTATCTCTAGAATATTTTACGTTATACAAACTGTTTGTTATACAAGGGTCCACTGTACAATGATTTATGTACACATGTGAGATATGAGCAAAGTGGGGTACCATACTTTTCACTGTCACCACAGAGTCCTAGATTCCTCCTTATGCAAATGGCATAAAAGACAATCTGTCCATGCTACATCCACTATGTGAATGTTTGGTTCTAACAAAGTCTTCATGATCTCAAAATGGAAAGCAGAGACACTGGGAGCTTTTTGTCTTCTCTCAAATACAAAGGAACATCCTGGAAGCCAGGCCAGATCTAGAAAAAAAGAAGAAGAGGAAGAAAATGAGGAAGAGGGGGATGCATCAGGACTAGAAGGAGTGGCAACAGGAACAGTAGGAAGGGGTGGACATCTGTTTTGCCAAAAATGAAGCACCAAACAGAACAAAGTTTGGCACTTCATTTTGTTATAGCAAAGTGGGATCCTCAAACTGAACTATGAACCAGCTCAGTTTGTGGGCTTGTTTGTTCAAGCCCATTTCTAATCCTGCGTGGTTCATTAAGAGTTACATGTGCTGATTTATACCATACAGCACGTGCATGTTTTAATGTGGATTAGCACAGGGAGAAAGTTGCTGTTATGGTTTGTGAGTGTGCACTCTAGTCTTATCCAACAATTTTCCTAAATATTTATTTATTTTATTTCAGAGTATTTTACCCCGCCTTTTTCCTTGGAAAAGGACCCCAGGCGGCTTACAGTAATGAGGGACAATATACAGTCCAGTACAATTAAGACATATTCAAGTACGGAGAACAAGGAATTGAGGGACATCTTACATTAAAAGATGTCATGTGTGAAGGAAACTAACATTGAAAACATAGTGTCACTGTGAATGCAATCACAAAGTCTATAAACACAAAGTCTATGTCATCATGTATGGCAGATTCATATAAAAGTCACATAATAGGTAGTCCATTCAAGGAAAGCTTGCCTGAAGAGAACGGTCTTTGCCTGTTTCCGGAAAGACATCAGAGATGGGGCAGTCCTCACTTCTAGTGGGAGCGAGTTCCAGAGTCTGGGTGCAGCAGTCAAGAAGGCCCTTTCATGTGTTCTCACAAGGTGCACCTGTGAGGGTGGTGGGATGGAGAGAAAGGCCTCTCCTGATGACCTTAGCACCTGAGCTGGTTCATATTGTGAGATTTGATCTTTCAGGTAGCTAGGTCCCAGGTCCTATAGCGCTTTGTAGGTTAAGGTCAGCACTTTGAATTGTGCCCGATAGTTGATTGGTAACCAGTGGAGCTGCTTCAATAAGGGTGTAATAGTTTTCTGTTTGGTGTTTAGACAACTTTTTTAAAATCAGGATTCAATCTGGAGTGATATCAGATTACTCTGAGGTAAAGCAGTGTTCGAAAATCTTGCCTTCTCAGCTAACTTGGAGCCTCCTCTCTGCTGGTGTGTTCTTTACGTAGAAGGTACAGATCTGTATTTTTAAAGGTTTGGTTTCAGCTGGTTGTTTTTATAATATAAAGAAGGATATTCGAATGCAGAGGTTTGCTGGTGCTTGATAGTTTCAAAGGTTTCCTCCAGAGTAGCTCTCAAGGTAAGATAATCAGCTTAGATCAGTGTTGGCGAATCTATGGCACGGGTGCCAAAGGTGGCATGTGGAACCCTTTCTGTGGGCCCATGACATCACTCCCTCACAGCCACAGCACTTCCCCCTCCGCCACCCCCCACCCCACCCCGGATTTCACAATGGTGTAGCCCCCCCCCCCATCCACATCTCTGTCTGGGGTAGAGAGGCAGAAAGGGTGCTATCCTTTGGGAAAGCGAGGATCGAAAAGCAGGTTTTTGAATTTCCTGCGGCCACAGTGAGGGTTTGTAATCTGGATTACTACTGTATTCAGATTAAATTGCCGTATTGGCTGGTCGGCGGGATTTTTTTTAAAAAGCTGACTGGCCTCCCTGCATGCCAGATGTTGGCAGGAGTTTTTTTAAAAAGCCGACCGGCCTCCCCACGCACCAGATGGTCAGCGGGGAGGGGAGAAAAAACTGCCAACTGGCCTCGCCATAGGCCAGCTTGTTGGCGGGAGTAAAAAAAACAAAAACAAACAACCCACTGACCAGCCTCCCTATGTGCCAGCAAAAACACTGCTGCCCAGCCTCCCCAGGCGCCAGCTGATCGGCGGGAGAAAAAAAAACTGCTGACCAGCCAGCCTGGCCCCAACAGTGTAAAAAAAACAAAAAATGAAAAATGAAACAAAACGAAATACCAATTTAATTTTTTAAAAAATCCATTTCTTAATAAATGAAACAAAATGTGAGGAAAAAAAATGTCTATTCCTATCTCTCTTCGCCACCACTGGCCTAGATGAAACTCCTGAATATAGAAATGTTGGTTGACTGTGTAAATGTTAAAAAGTAATGGTGCTGGGACACTACCCTTTGGGAATGTGTTCCTTTGTTTCTCCAGCAAGTGTACCACTCTTAAAATTCAACAAAGAATCTTTGGTATCAAAATAGAGCAGCGACTATTTTGTTAGTCCATGATATTTAGTAAGGAGTAAGAGCTTTTTCGCAGCAGTTGATGGTAGGCTATATCATATGCTACTGTGAAGTTGACAAACATGGCTCTAGTTATTTTATACTTCAATACCATCTTTGGTGCAGTATGCTGAGTTCGATTTAAGATTTGAGTGATACCGCTCTTGCCATTTGGGAATTAGAAGAGGGTCCGTTTTTGGAGTTAAATTGTCTACAATAATTACTTCAAACAGTTGAGATAAGTAGCATAGTAGGGAGACTGGCCTGTCATTTTTGTGGTCTAATGGTTATTTGCCTGGTTTCAGTATAGTGATTACTTTTATCTTATGCCATAATTTTGATACTTGTTTTCACATTCAGCAGCTATTAAAGAGTTGAAAGAGCCATTCCTTTGTGTTTTCCCAAAAATGATTAATTTGCTGGATCCAGATATCATCAAGCCTCACTGCTTTTCCATTTATCTTGTTCCTTATGGCTTCTTCTAGTTCCTCCCGTATGAAGGCAGTAAAAAGTTCATTGCATTCACTCTTAATATCCTTTTGATGTTTTATTTTTATGATGTATGGGTTGGTCTTCCCTGCCAGGAGCCGTAGGTCTGCTGTTTGGTTGGGCATCATATTTGCATACAGTGTTCTTTTCAATTGGGTCATGGTTCAGTCTTTTCAGTAGTCTCCAAGTTTTCTGGATGCTTCTTGACACTTCAAACTCTGTCCTAGTGTTTATCCAGCAAGTTCTTTGACTATGTAAGCTTGTAAGAAATAGCTAGCTGTAGTCTGAATTTTTGAAGGGAAAGGGGGTAGGTGTTAAGGGGATGGGCAATAGAGATACCCTTATTTTTCCTTATCCCTCCTGTGGCTGATCTGGCAAACGTTAAGCAACCTTATTAGAGAAAAATCAGCTATCAGTGAAATACAGTTTAGCTTGTGAATTTCAGAGCTAAAAATAAATGAACAAGAGAGAAAAATATGCTGTTCTACATGCAGCAGACACATTTCACATAAGGAAACCATTTTGATCGGAGTGAATACAATTAGCAGTGCTAAAGTGACTAAGCATTTCATTTAAAATCACAATAGATCAAAGTGAAGCTGCTGGAGTATTTTGAATTGGTGTCTTTAGCAACAGGAAATGCAAAAATAACTTTTCTTAATTTTGTAACATTAGTTCCAACTCATATGTTTCGTTATTAATTATATTACCTTTTGTATATGTTTTCCAGAGAGAGAGAGAGATTTAGTAGAAGCTCATTTGTTTTAATTGTACCTTTTAATGCACAAAGGAACGGTCACCATTACTATCTTTTCTTAGTTTAGTCTCCAGCAACTATCGAACTAAACTTTCTAGCTGATCTTGTGAAAATGTTTGATAAATATTTGGGTCCCTCATCAATATGTGAACAATTTTTGGAGTTAAGGCAATTAATTCATTCAAACTTTTACTTTGCCTAGTCTGAACCACAGGTATTTACTGGTAAACATTTTTACCCAATCTTTCTCCTTGGAAAAGGGCCCAAGGCGGCTTACAGTAATGAGGGATAATATATAGTCCAGTACAATTTAAAAATGTTCAAGTATTTGAGAACATGGAATTGAGGGACATCTTACAGCATTAATAGAAAACATTACATTAAAGCAACTCGGTTATAAGTAGTCAAACACGAAGTCTATGTGTACCCTTAGATTCATATAAAATACACATGGTAGTCCATCATTCAGAGATAGATAGATAGATAGATAGATAGATAGATAGATAGATAGATAGA
>JAHTLZ010000015.1:48611491-48635714 GCA_023846285.1 Phrynocephalus versicolor | reverse complement strand
AGATAGATAGATAGATAGATAGATAGATAGATAGATAGATAGATAGATAGAATGCATTACAATAGTCTAGCTGGGATGTCGCTAGGACATGTGTCACCATGGCGAGAGCAGGTTTCTCAAGAAAAGGGTGTAACTTGTGTACTAGCCTTAATTGTGCAAATGCGCTCCTGGCCACAGCCATGTCCTGGGCATCCAAGCTCAAGGATGAGTCCAAGAGCACCCCCAAGCTACGTGCCTGATTTTTCAATTGGAGGGTGACCCCATCCAGAACAGGTTGCATCCCTATCCCTTGTTCTCCCTTTCGACTGACCAGGAGCACCTCTGTCTTATCTGGGTTTATTTGGAATTGTTTTCTGAGCATGGAATGGCTATCCTTAGCATCTTAATTCAGAAGTTAAAATTTCTTCGGCATCCAGCTGAAAATACCAGTGGTACCTTGTATAAAGGAATTAATTCGTTCCAAATGAAATTATATTAAGCAAATTTTCCTTTATACAAATTTCCCATAGGAATGCATTGAAAACAGAGTGATCCCATTTTATGTTGTACAGATTCGCCCCATAGGCAATTATGTTGAGCAAATTTCCCCTATCTCCAGAATTTTTTATGTAGTACAAATTTTATGTTATACAAACCGTTTGTTATACAAGGGTCCACTGTATGTGATGTTTCAAAAATAATTCTCTTAGTAATGTATTCTGCCCCGTCCAACAAATCCTGGCTTTTTCTCACAAGCAGTCCTGGATGGCTGCTCACTATTAACCCAGTTTTAAAGGTAGTGAACTGAGGTTGGCCCGAACAACATATACCAAACGCTTCCAAATAGGTAAATGTATAGCTAAGATAGAATTTGAATCATGTTTTACTACTGGGAGAAAGGCCATATTTCTAAGGAATGTTAAGTTCTCCAGTACATAAGACACTCATGTCTGAGCCCAAGGAGAACTGCTGCCTGTAGCGTAGCCACTATTGCACTAGATAGGCCAACAGTCAGTATGACTGTAAGGCATCATCTGTCTCTGGGACTCCCTTCTAGATAAGTATATGATGGATTGATTGAATGTGCCATTGTAAAATTCTAATAAAAATTCCTTTCCTGTATAAACGTCAAAATAGAATGAGTCATGTCTCTTAACATGAGGAAAGAACAGGCATGTTGCATTCTATATTTTCCTTCAAGCTGATCTTTGAATGAAATGTAGCATTTTAAAAGACAATGCTGAACATATCTTATTGTTTTTCAGAAAAACGAATGGCTGTGTCTGAACTGCCAAACTCAGAGGCTGCTAGAAGGGAGCCTAGGAGATCCTGCTCCAATGCCACTGCCTTCCCCAAAACAAACGCCAACTGGATCGCCCCGACACCAACCCGGAGGAAGCAGCCAGCCGCAGAGGGGAGCTCCTATGCCTGTAACATCCCGGCAACCTGAAACGTCTGCTCCTCAAGAGAGGCAACTCCCACATCTCAGGACTTCAGCAGAACAGAGCAAATTACCATCCGCTGTCCAAGGAAAGAAGCCTCCTGCTTCATCAGAAGGAAAGCCACTTCCTAAACTTTCCGAAGATTCTCCTAAAGCTTCTGAAAGTCAATTGCCAAAGGGGAGAACTGTGGCCACAAAACCAGAGGCAGATATCAAAGACAGCATGGCCATATCGGAGTCTCAGAAAAGCAGAGAGCAAGAGGTAAGAATCTGGGAGTCATGGAAACTGGACTTCTTTTCTTGTGGGATCTAAATGTGGACAATGACCTGCATAGATGGGCAATGGCCTGGTGTGTGTGAAAGTCACACCTATGCAACCCTTCCCAACAGGCAGTGAAGTATTGGTTATTAGCCGTGGTTTTCCTGGTGGAGGTATGTTCTGAATTGTCTGGGGATCACTAAAAGGGCATCATGATAAATGGGAGACAAATGGTGCCTAAGTCCCCCATCTCTGTTGAGACAGGGGTTTTCAGTAGACACATGAATGGCTTCCCTGACCCCTCTCTCAAACCACCTCTCTTCTCTGTCTAATATATGTACATCCTCATCTTTATTTATTTTATTTATTTATTTATACAACTTATACGCCGCCCACTACCCAAAGGTCTCTGGGCGGCTTACAATTAAAATGAACAGTTAAAACAGTTAAAATGCCAAAAAGGCAGTGGACAATTAAAACAATAAAAACATTTAAACACAAAACACTAAAATTGTCACCAGGACCCACAATCTATGTTAGTTAAAGAACTTCAGAAACAGGAAGGTTTTTAGCTGGTGCCAAAATGTCATCATTGTTAGCGCCAAGCGGATCTCACTCGGTAGGGTGTTCCATAGACTGGGGGCAGCTGCCAAAAAGGCCCTATACCTACAAGCCATCCTTTTAACCTCTTTCAGGGATGGCTCTCTCAGGAGGGATCTCTGGCTAGATCTTAATTGCTGGGTAAGTTTATATGGAAGGAGACGGTCCTTCAGGTATCTAGGTCCTAAGCCATTTAGGGGTTTATATGCCAAAACAAGCACTTTGAATTGGGCTCGGGCAACAACGGGTAACCAATGCAGGTTGCGTAGAATCGGTGTGATATGATCTCTGGCAGCCCCACCACTCACCAGCCGGGCTGCACGATACTGAACCAGTTGCAATCGCTGAACCATATTTAGAGGCTGCCCCACGTAGAGCGCATTGCAGTAATCAATACGGGATGTTACCAGTGCATGAGTAACTGTTATGAGGCTCCGTTCGTCCAGGTAGGGGCATAGCTGCTATATTTTCTGCAGCTGTAGAAAGGAACCCCTGGCCACCGAGTCCACCTGGGCTTCCAGAGTTAGACTGGGGTCCAGGAGTACCCCCAATCTGCAGACCCTGACCCTTAAGGGGAGTGCAACCCCGTCCAGAACAGGGAGATGGCCCTCTAACCTGTCCGGCGAAGCACCCACTAACAGCACTTCCGTCTTGTCTGGATTGAGTTTCAGTTTATTAACCCTCATCCAGTCCATTATCTGGCCCAGACACGAATTCAGTATAGAGACAGCCTCACCTGGATTGGTGGAAAATGATAGGTACAGCCAAGTATCATCAGCATATTGCTGACTCCTCAACCCAAACCTCCTGATGACCTCTCCCAGTGGTTCCATGTAAATGTTAGACAGCATGGGGGACACTATGGAGCCCTGTGGAACCCCGTGATGTAAACGCCACGGTGCAGAGTAATTGTCTCCCAGCATCACCTTCTGGACATGGTCAGCCAGGAAGGAGCGGAATCACCACAGAGCGGTGCCTCCGCTCTGGCCAGCCTATCTAGAAGGACACCATGGTTGATGGTGTCGAAAGACGCTGAAAGGTCCAGGAGTATCAACAGGGTCGCACTCCCCCTGTCTCTCTCCCAGCAAAGGTTATCGTGCAGGACGACCAAGGCAGTCTTCATACCAAAACCCGGCCCGAAACCCGATTGAAATGGATCCAGAAAATCCGTTTCATCCAGCAGTGCCTGGAGTTGCCCAGCCATCACCCGCTCCAATACCTTGCCCAAATAAGAAAGGTTTGCTACTGGTCGGTAGTTAAAAACCATCCCTGGGTCCAGATTAGGTTTGTTAAGGAGTGGTCTAATTACCGCCTCTTTCAAGGCGACAGGGACCACTCCCTCTCTTAAAGAGGCATTCACAGCCTCCTGGACCCAGGTGCAAACCCCCTTGGCTGATCTTTCAATTAGCCAAGAAGAGCAAGGGTCAAGCAGCATGGTGGTACAACGGACAGATCCAATCACCCTGTCCACATCCTCGGGTCTCAATAACTGAAACTCTTTGAATGAGTGTCCTTTGTTCTTCAAAAGAGGGAAGAATCTTTCCAATAAATAGGATACTATGTGATAGGAACCAACAGGAAGCAATTTATTTCAGTGATTTGAACAGGCAATCAGATACATACCAATAGAGACATAGGATGCAACACAAAGGGCCACTTCACACAGTTACAACAAAGTCTCAGTTTGTGAGAGGGACCCCCCCTTTTTTTTTTACCACAGAGCTTATTGCTTAATGTTTTTTTAAAGGAAGTGCCTGAGGAAGTGAACTTGTCCATGAAAGTTCACATTAAAATTCAGCGGTTAGTCTTTAAGGTACCACAATATTTTTGCCTTCATTTTCCTTTTTCTTTCTTTTTGCCTGTATTTTTTAAAGGCATCATCAGTTTTCAGAAATGCATTTCAGTGTTGCATGAGAGGCTGTTGTCTATGAAAATGGAAATGTTGCTAGCCCAAATGTGGACAACAAATATTTTGGTCTAAGAATATATATGGAGAAAACATAACTAATGTTTCTTGTTGTAATGTAGTTTTTAGTCACAACTACATAGGAGTATACCACAGAATGGCAAATAAATCCAAACACAAAAGGTACCCTCCAGAACCAGCATTCGGCATCAAACAGAGGCCAGCTGGATGCTTCTGGGAAGCTTACAAGCAGAGCGTTGGAATATTTCTTTTTCATAACCAGCACCCTGCAGTTATGTGTATACTGACTCTGTACATGGGGCTTCCAATTAATTATGCTGGCTTAATGTCGGTTAATTTAGAGGCCAATCCCTAAATGAGTGATTAAGGAGAGTTTTAATGTGGCAGGTCATTCACTGCTTCTAGAGCTGTGCTGGCCTGCGCCACCCAGGTCAGGCAGGAGAGGATATAGAAATATTCCTCTGGAGACATATTCCACAGTGTTTAAAAGGTGTTTTCTTTTCTGTTGTTTCCCATAGAACGAAAAAATATTTATTCAAACATTTTTCTCTATAAACATAAAAAATCTCGCCCTTCCTCCATCCAGACCTGCACCTCTCAATAGTCTTTTTTGAAATTTGAAATAGAGTGGCATGTCTACATATGCAGTGCTGCTGCACACCCATGCATATATTCATTCAAGACTCAGTCCTCTTTTATTTTATTTTTCTAACTCATTGCCTTTTTTAGAACCAAATACCACAACATAGTCACACAGATAATTAGCTTTGACTCCATGCTTTTTTAAAAAGACTACTCTTACAGATAGAAATGGGCACAAACCTCAGTGTAGAGCAGTGGTTCTTAACCTGTGGGTCCCCAGATGTTCCTGGACTGCAACTCCCAGAAACCCCTTCCAGCACAGCAAGTGATGGAGGCTTCTGGGAATTGCAGTCCAGGAACATCTGGGGATCCACAAGTTGAGAACCGCCGATTTAGAGATTCATGCTGGTTCATATGCACCACATCCCACCCATGCCAGCCAGTGGCCCACTCACCAACTGGAGCGTGCTCCTCTCCTCACTTTCATCTGTTCCACCAGCCCCCAGAAGGTGCATGGTTTTGCTTGGCCTGACTCCTTGTCTGAATGGGCAATCAGCCTGTCAGATAAGGAAGTGGGGCAAAGAAGTCCTGGAGACTGGTTGAGCAGCCAAAGAGGAGGCGGAGAGGACTACAAACCAGCTGGTGAGTGGGGGATCCGGCTGGGGAGGCAAGAGATGGGAAAGTACAGCATCTGTGGTGCAACACATAGGTACCAGCACAAACGTCCGAGCTGAGGTTTATGCTCGTCTCTGCTCCCAGGTGTATGACTTGACCTGGTGATTTTCAAAGCTGCTTGGGGAAATTAATTAGTATCCCCAAATTGCAACTAGGGGCCAAACAGAGTACTTCTAAATAAAATATGCACCTGTTAAGATATTGTCTGGTCTGGGTGATGAAGGTAGCAAACGTTAGCTGAAGATAGTGAAAGTACAAGTTGAGGGAGGTAGAGCATTAGGCACCATCTTCACAGGGTGATGTTATTTATGAAACACTCCGGAGAAAAAGAGACAATGAAGGTCTGAGGGAGAAGTGAAAAGCTATTGACAGTAGAGAGATCAATGGAATGAGCAAATGAAAGTGAGCCTCTTCCCATAGAGAAGGCTTCATACACTAGCAATCAGTATGCACCGTGCAGACATTCTTTCCCCCCTTAATAGGTTTTCTGCGATAATGAAAACAACCAGTAGTAATGATGGAAAAACGGGGGGAGGCGGGGAGAGAGAGAGTTATATGCAGAGTGGATAAAGATGATTTCTGAATTCACCACAGACTTAAATGAATGGCGAGGGGGCCAATGACAGAATAAAACCCCTTAATCTGAAAAACGTCCTTAAGCATGCCTCCTGTTCTCTCTCTCCCTGCGTGCCGGCAGTCTCCCAGTATGTTTGTAAGAGATGCTTCCCAGGTATCTGCACCGGCAAGCTACTGTTCCTGTTGCTTAAAGAAAAGGATTATTTATACATATGTGCGGTGCTCTCTTTAAAGCAAAATATTGTCCAAATACCCACTGAAGTGTGACACTTGATGGCAGCTACAGGGCCTTCTTTTTCTGCCAGGTTACAAACTGGAGGTTACCATTAGCACAGATGACACTTGACACCTATTTGGTGTAGGCTCTGTGGGAACACTAAATTATTCATAGCTATTCCGCTGCCAATAATTTGAGTGGGGAATTGATGAAAAGCACAACTGTATCTGTGCCACTGTCTGATAAGATCCCCTTGTCTTTGGGCTTTCATCACAAAAGAGCCAGCCCCTGAGCTTGAGCTCCAGCACACGCACACCCGCACACACCCGCACGCGCACACACACACAGCCACTGCTTTTTGCCTAGCCCAAGATGATGAGTTGCTGCCCTTTTGGTCCCCATTAGTATATTGTCATTAGCTCTTGGCATGTGTGGGGCACATCCCACTGAGATCTCGAGACGTTGACTTTTCATGACATGAAGAAAATGCCCTTCCAGATCTCTGATTCCAGTCACACGATCCCTGAGTTTAAAATGTTCCATGCTGTGCAGTCACCCTTGCCCATTTTCCCGGAGCCTTGAGAATGAACATAGCACTTAGCTGAATGGCAGTAGCATTTCCCTTTTGGACCAATTTCTTCTCCAAAGAATTTGTAGACAAGAATGAAGGCGGAGTCTGTGTTCCAAGGACAGTCACTTCTTTGTCAGAGAACGGGAAAAATGCCCAACAGGTATTTGGCTGAGGGTAGCATAAGGTGAGGTACCACTGCAAAGCAGCAGAGGGGTAGGTCTGGCTAGGGCCCTTGAACAGGGAGATATATTCTCCTTCCTGTTCTATTTCTAGAGTCTGGCAATCTACAGGAGTGGCACAGTGGTTCAATGCCTATACTGCAGCTAAAACTGTGCTGACGACCTAGGGTTCAATCCCAGGGAGCAGGCTCCTGGTTGACTCAGCCTTCCATTCCTCCGAGGTCAGTAAAATGAGTACCCAGCTTGCTTGGGGGAGGGTGCAATGTGTAGCCTGCATACTGTAATTAAAAAACTAAATTGCCAAGAGACTACTTGAAGTGGTATGGGGCGGTATATAAGCAGAACACTTTGCTTTGCTTTTGCTTTGAATTACTGGGGCAGAAGTGCAGGAATAGAGCATACCCTGAGGGGGGAGAGATGCAGAAGAGGGGGGAGAGAGAGAGATACTACACAAAAGCAAAGGTGGATGGTATACATGGAGAAGGAACACTAATGCTGTGTGATGTCCTTTTCAGGTCTGAAGCATCTTAACATTCTAGCTGTTTGGGCAAACGTTTTTCTTTGGGGTTGTTTTGATTCCTTGTTTGTTTTTGGTCTCCAATCATGATTTACTTACGATAGCACTGTCTAGCTCTGTATGAAACACAGTTACCTCAAAGGGAGGGTGTAGCCCTTTCAGAACCCTGCGATGTGTTGCTGGGAGAAGCTTGCGACAGCTTCCAGAAGGGTCTCATCATACATTTCAGTCCCAATTTTGCACCCCTGTGCCCTTGCTCTACCAAAACGCATTGTGTGCCATAGGCAAAGGTTTAACCTTCATAGTTGTGACTGGAACAAGAGGTGTTGCCTCCCCTCTTAAAAATGTTGGCATGAGATGCTCCTCCATCTTAGGCTACAACCCAGTCACAGTAAACAGGGAGGACAAGAATAACAGTGACAGAAAACAGAAACGTGGCATTTTGAGGAGCTGAAGCAGGACCAGGCTTTACCAAAGAGGCAGGCCACCCATCTGCTCTTCCACAAATCTGAACGCTGTATAATCCACCCTGTTTGCCGGCCTTCAGAACCATTTCTGCACACAAGAACAAGTGCAATATGACTGGCTAGAGATGGGTGGGAAGTATTAATTAAACCTGGTGTCCCAAGGCTGATGGACCATGTTTCTGTAGACTGATTTCATGTACATAGAAGGCACCAGTGATACTTTGAAGTGAAGGACAATAAGGTCTGAACCAGAGCCCTGTAAAGGGTAAGGTCAAAGGCATAAAAATTAAGTTTTCAACAGGGACATCAAATGACATACTGTACTCTCAAGCTCAGGATCACTGATGCTGATGACTAGAACGAGAGTTTGTAGAAAAGATTTGATTCTGTTCTGTTGACAAGGGCAGAAGGCCAGGATCCTGCTATGTATAACCGGCCTTCCTGGTCCAGAGATTTCATACTGCCTGCCATGTGTGAGGAACGCTGCCACATGCCCATTCCCTATTGTGTTCACACACTTTGCAACACCTTAGCCCACTAAGGGCCTTTTTACATGACCCCTAAGACCCGCTGGTCCCTTAAATTCGGACCAGAGATCTTGGGGGTCTGTCGCTCTTCCTTCCTCCCCACCACTCCGCACGTCCTGGCTGCTGGCTGTGTGAGGGGAGGGAGGGGGGAAAAGCCTCTAAAACGGACAAAAGAAAAAGCCTTACCTCCGGTGCCTGCTCCGAACCCCGGTGGGAGCCACGATTACTTCCTGGTTCCTCTTAAAGGGGCGGGAGGCAAAAGAAAAACAACAAAAAGAAGCGAGGAGAGCCGCCACTCTCTGCATCAAAATTTTTCACCCTCTTCAAGCAGGTACAAGAAAAGTGTGCTGGGTCGCGCTTAGGTGGGCGGGGTCGCACTTAATTGTCTGCAAACTCCGGAGCTGGTGGGGAAACATTTTTAAGCTCCGGAGCTTGCAGCCATTTGCGGCGGAGTTTAGGGGTCGTGTATAAACGCCCTAAGGTAGAGCTTTCTGGTTCAAGACTTGAAATCTGTTAGAATCTGGAAATGGCACAAACCAATACTGTGTCAGCAGAGCCCAGTTTTCCTACATAAATCCCCAGCTTGAGTAAATTTCTCAAATTCTAATGTATCATCTCTTTAATTTGTTGCAACAGTTAAGCAAAAGACCCCCTTGTTCTTTCTTTTATTTTCAACACACCATGCAATCCTAGATCTCTGATGCAAAACTGCTATTTTGTATCAAAGATGTTCTGCTCTGAATAAATGTGCTGATTAAAGATGCACGGGCATGTGCCTGCTGGCCTTGCAAAGGGTCAAAGCTGTACAAGTATTCCAGGGGGAAGGCTCGCCAGGCCTTGATTACACTTGAAAGGGTTGTGCTGCCCCTGCTGCCGCCTTCTCCCTCTGCCCCAGAGCCAGGACACTTACCTTTGGCCACAGAAATGTCTTGGGAACAGCTTTGAAGGATTTCTACCTCAGTGGAGTGTTTTGCCTTCCCAGGTACTAAGACCTAGAATCGATGGATATTCTAGGTTCCCTAAGTGAGAAGCTAGAAGGATTGCAATTTCTATCAGAGCAGTGTGCTAATATCGGATTGCAGCAATCCACTGACAAAGTGAAGAAGGCCAATTCCATGCTAAGGATTATCAAAAAGGGGACTGAAAATAAAACAGCCAACATTATAATGCCGTTGTACAAAACGATAGTAAGGCCGCACCTGGAGTATTGTGTACAATTCTGGTCTCCGCATCTCAAAAAAGACATAGTGGAACTGGAAAAAATGCAAAAGAGAGTGACTAAAATGATTACTGGGCTGGGGCACCTCCCTTATGAGGAAAGGCTAAAACATTTGGGGCTCTTTAGTCTGGAAAAAAGGCGCCTGAGGGGTGATATGACTGAGACGTACAAAATAATGCAGGGCATAGAGGTACGCTCTTCTCCCTCCCACAAAATACCGGAACTAGGGGACATACACTGAAATTGAGGACTGGGAGAATGAGAACAGACAAGCGAAATTTATTTTTTACCCAGTGTATTGTTAGTCTGTGAAACTCCCTGCCACAGGATGTGGTGATGGAATCTGGCCTGGATGCCTTCAAAAGGGGATTGGACAGATTCCTGGAGGAAAAGTCCATTACAGGTTACAAACCATGATGGAGATGTGTAATCTCCAGGCTTAAAACCGGGGTACTTCAAAGGCCAGATGCAGGGGAGTTGTATATGGAGACAGATCTCTAGTCTTGTGTGCTCCCAGAGGCATTTGGCAGGGCCACTGTGAGAGACAGGAAGCTGGACTAGATGGCCTGATCCAGCATGGCTCTTCTTATGTTCTATGTTCTCATGTTCTTAAATAGGGGTGTTGCATGCATCCAAAGTACTGTTCATAGATGCCTTTGCTTGTGAGCAGAAATGGGACAAGCACCGTCCTCCTGATAGTCACACACCCAACCCTGTGAGCCACTTCAGCCTTTGAGGGCAAAGGAAGGCAGAGGCAGCAGTGGCTAATTCTTTGCATTGTCCTAATGGGTGATGTTTTTTCTCCTCAGTTTACTGATATCAGAATCTGTCGTGGAAAATTAATTCCGAATGTTGCTGTGCATGAAACAAGGAGATTCCGCCCCCCAGCCAAATATCCTTTACATGCAACCGGAAAAGAGTGATATATAATTTGAATTGACACTTTGTTTTGGGGCAGAAACCACTGCATGTGTAAAAAAAGCCACACACAGAGTCCATCTGACAACTCTCATTTCCTAGGTGGTCCACTGTGTAAACAGACTGGGTAACTTTCTGCATAGCGTCACAGATCCTCTTTTTATTTTTAACCATTTCTGTGGCTTTGGGGGAAAAATACTCAGTCCGTTCGATGATGTTTCTGCCCATCAGTTGCTTCTCACAAGGCAGCAGTGCCATACAGAACAATTCAAAGCAGTATTCAGTGGTGAAATTGGGCTTACTTTCCCGTCCCTGGACATATCTGAAAATATACACTTCTGTATGTACACATTTGGGATTCTGTGGTAGACATAATTTATGGAAAGACATCATAAAGACAAGCAGAGAAGTGGGAACTTGCTATGTCTCACAGCATGAAAAGAACCCTCAAATTATCTATGGCCAATTAATAGGAGATTTTTGTATGGCCTCTACCAAACCTTGAGCGTGTTTTTGTTTGTTTGTTTGTTTGTTTGTTTGTTTGTTTGTTTGTTTTTGGACTCCCCCCCCCAAAAAAAAGACTCATTTAACTAGCATGGTTAGGTCAGCACAGGACTGGAAGCTATTGGCTGTTTGAGCTCGGGTTCGTACTCAATGTTGATATGCAATTACACAGAAAACTCTTGCATGCAGACTTTCTAATGTATGTGTCTTAGACATTAGAGAACAATCTAAGTACTGTACTAGTTTCCATAGACATTAAAATGCTGTTGCCTGACTATATGAAAAATGAGCAGATAGTAAAAACTCATTTGTCTTTGCAGACCAATAAGATTTCAAGGATGCTTGTCCTTTTCATTTCAAAGCAACAGTTGTATTTTCTTTGCACCCCAAGCTATGAAAAAGGCTGAGTACAGAATTTGGGAGCTGACCAGCCTTGGGCAAAACAGATGGCCCTTTTTGAAATGGAAGGAACCAGCCAGTAAGATACTGCAAGTCTGTCTCCTTTGCTTAAAGGCAGAGAGCAGCAATTTACAAAACTGCAGAGCTTGCTGTTTGTATTTTACGAAAATCTTGTATGTTCCTGGGGACTTGCAGGAATCAGGAGCTGTCATCAGCAGACTTGGCATGAATGTCACCATTGGACATTGTGCTACAAAGACACATAATGTTATTTTTAAAGGGAAATGGCTAACCATTGAAGACGGGCTGATAAAAGTGGAGAAAATGTGTATATTTCGCACAGAAATTATTAACTGGAACATTTCTGGCATACTGTCATAGGCTAGTGGAGATAAATTTTTCCTTTAAACAAATTATTTTCATTAGGGTGCTAGAAAATGTAATATGCCTCTAAACAATAGCACTAGCACAAGAAATGAGTCTTGCATCAAATAAGGACAAACTCTTGATTTATTGGGCTATAAATGGATTGTCTGGAAAACATTTGTTTGTGTTTGCTGATAGCAGAAGGGTAGGTGGGCTGGAAATGTCCCAGGCAGCTAGGAACCATTTCCACATGTCTTTTTGATATTATGAAGGCAGGGGTGGCAATCTCATTTTCTTGGAATACTGTGACAAATATTTACTGGAGTTTTGAGACCTTTGTGCCCTTCTTGGAATGTCCCTGTTAGTTTAATGTATAGAATAAAATATATGAAGTTGCATATACACAATAAAGTGAATTACATTCACAGGACTCTATGGTCATCATGGAATCTAATAGGTATTTTCTCTCTTCTTTTTCAGGAATCCAGTAAGCCTTATCCCTCGGACCTGTCTCGTAGTCCCCAAAGCTTGAGTGACACTGGCTATTCATCCGATGGGATCTCCAGCTCTCAGAGTGAAATCACAGGCTTAGTGCAGCAAGAAGGAGAGCAGCTCAATGAAACGGGAACGGCAGAACCCAGCCCTCCGAGTCCTTCTGAACTCACTAAACTGGAAAGCAGCATGCGCCCTCTCCTGGAGTCCAAGGGCTTGACTCAAGAGCCGGGTGACAAGGGGAAAAGTTACCATGAATTACGAGAGGAGCAGAGGCAGAGGCAGAGGCCACGGTCCCTTTCTATCACCCCGGAAGCCTTTGATTCCGACGAAGAGCTAGAAGACATCATGGAAGAAGAAGAAGACTCCATAGAATGGGAAAACCAGGGGGAGCAGAGGGACAGCATGGAGTCTTCGGATGAATTTGGCAGTAGGCTTCGCCACGACTATGTCGAGGACAGCAGTGAAGGAGGGTTCTCCCCGTTGCCTGCTAGGCAGAAAGTGAAGCCGGCTGAGATGACAGATGAAGAGTTCATGAGAAGGCAGCTCCTGGAGATGAGTGCAGAAGAAGATAACCTGGAGGAGGAGGAGGAGGAGGAAGAATATGACCGCGACAAACACGGTGTTACAAAAAGCGGACACAAGCAGGACTCTGAAAAAAGCAGGGAGGCTCTCTCATCCAAGAGGCGCTTGCCCCACAGCTCCGGGAGCATCTATGAAGAAGAAAGAAAAGAGCTGGGGAGTGCAGAGGGCGATGACATGACTGCAACTCAGGGAGGCTTGCGGCGGTTCAAGACCATCGAGTTAAACAGCACTAACAACTATGGCCGAGAGATGGAGATCAGCCAAGAGGCAGACATCAGCCTGGACAGAGAACCTGAACTGGAAATGGAGAGTCTGACCGGCTCCCCAGAAGACCGATCAAGAGGGGACTATTCCTCCACCTTGCCAGCCACAACACCCAGTTACACCTCAGGAACTTCCCCCACCTCCATCTCTTCCCTAGAAGAGGACAGCGATAGCAGCCCGAGCCGTCGGCAAAGGCTAGAAGAAGTGAAGCAGCAAAGGAAAGCCCGTCATCGCTCCCACGGCCCTCTCCTGCCAACCATAGAAGACTCGTCGGAGGAAGAGGAGCTGCGTGAGGAAGAGGAACTCTTGCGGGAGCAGGAAAAAATGCGAGAGGTGGAACAGCAGCGCATCCGAAGTACGGCCCGCAAAACGAAAAGAGACAAAGAAGAGCTGAGGGCTCAGAGGAGGAGAGAGAGATCCAAAACCCCGCCCAGCAACCTGTCCCCTATTGAAGATGCTTCCCCTACCGAAGAGCTGCGGCAGGCAGCCGAGATGGAGGAGCTGCACAGGTCTTCCTGTTCGGAATACTCGCCCTCTGTTGACTCAGAAGCCGAAGGGTTTGATGTCATTTCCTCTAAGCTGTACAAGTCTGGCAGTGAGTACAATCTCCCGACCTTCATGTCCCTCTATTCTCCCACAGAAAAAACAGCTGGCTCCGCTTACCCCTCCAGCAAGCCCCTGAAAAGTGCTGAAGAAGCATATGAAGAGATGATGAGGAAGGCAGAAATGTTCCAAAAGCAGCAGCCATCCCAACAGAGTATTTCCTACAGCAGCAGCTTCCAACAAGGCTATCGTAGTTCTGAAGGCCAAAGTAATTTTGAGTACCATTATATAGATGACTACAGCTATGACAGCCGGAACATGGATTCTTCTCAAGTGGACCTCCAGAACGAGCTTTCCAAATCTGGGGCAGTTTATGAAGAAATCCTCCAGACATCACAAAATATCTCCAGGATGCACCAGTCCTCCTCTCTAGATCTGACACTTGAACAAGAAGTAAAGAAGAAAGGAAGAGAAGATCTGTACCAGGAGAAGCAGTTTCTGAATGCAGAAAGTGCTTATGAAAGTGGCCCACTCACTCCTGGGACAAGTCCTACACAGCTGTCTGCTCCTGTCTCCTTTTCCTCTACTGAAAGCAGTGCCGGCAGAGTAATCCCTGATGTCAGAGTCACGCAGCATTTTGCGAAAGAGAGTCACGAACACTCAAAGCTTCATAGCTCTGCTACAGCATCTGGCTCAGTTTCCAAGGGTGTAACAACACCATATTCGTATGCTAAAGGATCTAGCCAAGTCACCACGGCTGTTTCTAGTCCAGCAAATGCACCACAAGTCTATAGCACTCCCACATCTTTGAGCAGCTCAGATGCACCCTCTGCGGCCACTCCTAGCCGAAGTTATAGTCAGACAAAAGCAACTGCAAGTTATGGTTCCCAAACAGAAACTATTTCCCGGGTCAAGAGTGTTTCAGAGATCAGTGGGCCATCCACAAGGGAGAAACTCCAAAACATTGCTGACAGTAAGATCAGTGCCCCTATCTCAACCCCTAAGATGTATTCTTTCTTCAAAAGCTCCAGCCCACCACTTTCTCCTTCTTCTCCTACTCAGAGTCCCACTCATTCTGCTCCAAGAGCTGTGATGCTAGCCAGTACAGGGGTGGGAACTAAATCAACAGCTGAATTTTCCACCCAAACCCAGAGCACCATTATTTCCCACGATATATCAGCTGCTACAGCGGTGTCATCATCTTCCCCAATGGTAGCTCAAGGGACACAAACCCCCCACCGTTCTGGCTCCCCTCGCCTTGTTAGACAACAGTCATCCCAAGAAGCACCATTTATGGTTATCACGTTAGCCTCCGATGCAGCCATTCAAACCAAGCCGATTGGCTCAAGTTCCTCCATTTCACCAGCCTCGTCTCCGACTCAGCACGGCCGCCAGCAAACCGTGCACGGTTACAGCCAGACTGTAATCAATGCCGCACAACTCCAGCAAGAGCAGCTGCCGTCCAGTTATGCAAAGACACAGTCAGTGCTAGAAAGAGCCTCTGCTTACACTGCTGCAATGCAGAAAGCACAAAGCCCTGCTGCTGCTGACAGCTACCCGGGTGCGTACAGCTGGGGAACCCTGCCTGCAGAAAACATTTCTTTATGTAGAATCTCATCCATACCTGGGACTTCACGAGTAGAACCTGGACCCCGGCTACCCACTAGTAACATTGTAGACTTGCGGACAGCAATCAAGTCAGCTCCAATCATCATAACAGACCAAGGGATGGATCTCACATCCCTAGCTACTGAGAGCAGGAAATATTGCCTCACTATGGACCAGTCAGCCAACCGGCAATCCACAGCGGTCCAGCCCTTAATTATCAATCTCAATGCCCAGGAACAGCCTCATGCCATCATTAGCACAGCCACCACTGTCAGCATAACTGTTGCCTCTTCCATGCTTGTGTCCCAGCCTAAGCAGCCTGCAGTCTATGGAGACCCATTTCAGAACAGGATGGACTTTGGTCAAGGGACAGGAAGTCCCATTTGCCTGACACAGATTAAGCAGGTAGAGCAAGCCGTTCAGACTGGCACCTTCAGAGGATCGGCAAGTGGTCCTGGCATGTCTGCTTCTGGCGGCCGGCCAGATGCTGTAGGTCCGCAGCAAGCAAAGTTTGCCCGGTATAATTTGCCCAACCAGATGACACCCATGGTGAAGAAAGACACTGTGATCACACAGACCACTAATGCACAGAATATTGTCAGTGCCATTCCCAGGCAGTTTCCTCAGGATCAAAGTGCAGAGGTATACAGAGGGATCCCCGTGGAATTCAAAACACCCACCCCTGCAGTCACCCTGGCAAGTAAGAAATCTCAAGTGATGATGGTGCAAATGGAGGATATAGCAGCAGGGCCCATCACAAAACTGATCAAAGAGGAACCCCCTCCCAGTGCTTTAGATCTCACAGGGATGAAGCCTGAAAGCCAAGTGGCGTGCTGCGACGTAGTGTACAAATTCCCGTTTGCTGGCAGCTGCACTGGGGCTTTTAACCCTTCTTCAAAGGTGCCAGAGAAGAACGTTGGGGATGCAACTCAACCTGGAAAACCTAGTGGCCCATACTATGGAAGCAGAGAACAAGAGGTGTCGGATTCGTATCCTTATAAAGAGCAATCGGCACCAGGCCCCCATCCATATGAAGAACACAGGTTTTATCCTCATGGGATGTTTGGGAGGCTGTATTCATCCATGTCTGATACAAACCTTTCTGAAATGGGCTTGAACTATTACCCGGTTAAAGGAGAGCAGCCCTTCCACTCCCTCGCTGGCGATTCTGCTGTGGATCTGACGACCATGAAACCTTCCTACAGCCACAGCTTTACGGAGGGAGGCTACATGGGACATGGACTGCAGTATGGTTCCTTCTCGGATCTCCGTCAGCCCACCGATTTGCTCAGCCATTCATACCCGATGCGAAGATACAGCTCGGCCTCAAATATCTACTCGGATTATCGATATGCACCGAGAGGGGATATGGCAAATTTCCAGGAAGCCAGTCTGGCCCATTATAGCGCAACGACAGCTCGTGAAATCAGCCGAATGTGTGCAGCACTCAACTCCATGGACCAATATGGGGGGAGACATACCAACAGCCCAGATCTTCTTCAGTATGGGCCTGGGGCTGTTGGTGCTGGACCAGGAGGGAATGGTACCCTCCCGTCTCAACAGGGTGCCATGAAATCCAACATGATGTATAACCCAAATTTTCCAGACTCTCGTCCAGGCTATGGGAATCTGGCCCAGTACAATTTTACCAGACTTGGAGCTATCAGACAAGTCCTCCCTTCTACAGCCACTGTACGCGCTGCTGATGGCATGATTTATTCAACCATTAACACACCTATAGCATCAACTGTTCCCATTACCACCCAGCCAGCCTCTGTGCTACGACCCATGCTTCGGAGCCTATACAGACCCTATGGTCCAGCGGGTATCACAGCTGTTCCTTTGGCCAGCCTGACCAGAGTGCCTCTAGTAACTCCAAGGATGCCCCTTGCAACCCAAGGTCTGTATCGGTACCCAGTGCCCAGCAGACTTCCTGCGGCTCCCACAACATCAATGATGGAAACACCAATGTATTTGGGGAAACCAGTTAGCAGCACTGCAACCAGCACCGTGGCCAGTAGTGTAAGCCCAGCAACAGCTTCCAAGCCCCCTGCTCCAACTGCTGTCAGTCTACAAAGGCCAGAGCAGACCGGGACTAGCACACGAGAGGAAGGGCCTGTAGCAACATCCGGGGCACAGAGTATTGTCAGGGACACCAGCCAGACACAACCATCACAGCCGCCACCGCCGCCACCGCCACCGCCACCGCCACCAGCCCAGAAACAGCAGAGTGAACCTCCCCAGTCCAGTGTTGCCAGCAAAGGAGCCATAGAAAGAGAGGAGAAAGAGAGAGAGGAAGAGAGGCAGAGGAAGCAGGAGCACCTCCTTCAGATGGAGAGGGAGAGAGTAGAGCTGGAGAAGCTGAGGCAGATGAGGCTGCATGAGGAGCTGGAGAGAGAGCGGGTAGAGTTGCAGAGACACAGAGAGAAGGAGCAACTGTTGATGCACCGTGAGATCCAAGAGCTGCAATCCATAAAGCATCAGGTCCTGCAGCAGCAACAGGAGGAGCGCCATGCCCAATTTGCCTTGCAGCGGGAACAACTGGCCCAGCAGCGCTTGCAGCTGGAACAGATCCAGCATTTGCAGCAACAGCTACAGCAGCAGCTGGAAGAGCAGAAGAGACAAAAGAGTGCTTTCCCTCCTCCGGTATGTGATCCAGCTGGGAGGATGCCTCCACCGGCTACCCCGGAGATGGCTGCCGAAATGCAAAGGACCCTGGCTCAAAACGGACAATTCTGGCCGGCTGTCAACCAAGCCTTCATAGCGACTGCAGGCCCAGGGCAAGAGGGGCAAGCCCATCCTCGCTATCCGGGGCTCCAGAGGCCTCTCACCAATTCAGCCTCGGAAATGTCCCTGCCAGTGGAAGACCAGTGGGAAACCAGCAGCCGAGGGATAAAGAAACGAAACTCCATGCCCCGCCTTCGGGATGCCTACGAGAAGGAGCCTGGCCACGAGCCCTATGTTGTCAAGAAGATCGCAGACAGCAGCGTCCAGACTGATGAGGAGGATGGGGAGGAACGCCTCTACACATCCCGCCGCCGCCGCACCCGTCGCATCACGGACTGCAGCGTTCAGACTGACGAGGAAGACAATGGCGAGTGGGAGCAGCCGGTGCGGCGCCGGCGTTCCCGCTTCTCCCGGCACTCCGACTCCAGTGCGGAAAGCAAGCAAGATTCTTCCACCAAAGGCGTGGCCAGCATTGCCATCCAAACCATCAGCGACTGCTCTGTGCAAACGGAACCTGACCAACTCCACCGGGTGTCTCCTTCCATCCATATCACCACTCCTGACCCCAGGGTGGAAATTGTGAAGTATATCTCTGCCCCGGAGAAGACCCAGCGAGGAGAGAGCCTGGCCTGCCAGACAGAGCCGGAGGTGCAACCCCAGCCGGGGATTGTGGTCCCTCAGCTCACTGTGCCTACGACGATTACGCCTTACTCTTCCCAAATCCAGATTGTAAGCACAGGCCCCCTGGATCCCCATTCAGCCCGGCAGCAGGCACTGGCAAAGAAGAAGCCGGATCCCCTGGAAATTGGCTACCAGTCCCACTTGCCCACAGATTCCTTGTCTCAGCTGGTGTCTCGCCAGCCTCCCAAGTCGCCCCAGGTGCTCTACTCCCCAGTTTCTCCTCTCTCCCCACATCGGCTCCTGGAGTCATCCTTCACAACCAGTGAACGGCTCAATAAGGCACATGTGACTCCCCAGAAGCATTTCATGGCTGACTCTACCCAGCGCCAGCAGACACTACCTCGCCCCATCAAAAACATGCAGAGATCCTTATCAGACCCCAAGCCCATCAGCCCAACATCTGAAGAGGCTGCAAAGGACAGATTCTCTTTGTATCAGCAAACTTTACTCCCTGGCAGCCAGGTAAGAGTGTTGCTTGTCTGACAGATTGGGATGGGATGGGATGGGCTGAAATATATTTCTGCTCTCTGTTCTCAAAGCCCTAAACTTCTGTTGTTCCTATGTCATTCTGGTGGCTTTATTTCCTTTTTTCACAATAACTGTATGATCCAGCATGCAGTAGTCCAGGAATGAACGAGAACTGTTTTCAGTTTTAAATGGAGAAAAATATATCACTGTTAATGCTCACGGCAGGTTCTGTACTTACAGTGTGTGTACCTAGCTTTACAACTTGCTTTATGCTACATGCAAGCAAGACAGATAACAGAGCAGTCCTTAATTATGTGCATTGTTTTGGCTTTAGGTAGATGATCACCTTTTTAAAAATTCAAGTGTTTTTCAAAATGAGCTATAAAAGAGTTGCAAAGACTGGTAATTAGCTAATAACCATCTATGGCAACCAGCTTGTTCTCTGAAATGTTTAAAATTTTGGAATCCATTTTTCAGTCCTCACTCTAGGACCTAAGGGTGTGGCTTGGCTTTTTAAGGCAACAAGGCCCTTTGAAACCTTGTCCCCCGACTCATAACTATTACTGTACACTGTAATGTAATAGACAACTAACTATCATGTTTCATGTCTCTGGTGTGGCATTAGGTGGTAGGTAACCGCTGGCATGCAACAGATATTATTAGCAGACTCTCCAATCTGTCTCATGCAGGATCGTAAGCTAGCAGCCTGGTGTTTAAAAGTAGTCCAGTTTTGAATGGCATAGCCTTCTTCATGAATTGTCACAGGATTGGGGGAGGGCACTGGTTTGAGACACTCCATTCAAACCACCTTTTGCTGCTATTGCTTAAAAAATCATATTGCTTACCATCTTTTGCTGACATTTTTTCTTTCATAATACATTTGTGATTGATTGCTATGCAGAACAGTACAGTGCACCAGTCTTTTTATATATGAGTATAGTTAAGTCCTGATCTTTTTGTTTATTTAATATTTTGTTTATATTCTGTAGTATGTACATTGTCAGTTCATGTAGGACAGCTAAAATCAAAATAGCAAGTAATCCCTCTCCTGCATCTTAAAATCCTGTTGAAGCACACAAGAATGTTGAGTTCATCTCTGTGCCATCTGGTGTTGGTAAAGAAAAATAGTGTTTTTTGCACCACATAACAGAAAACTTAGGTTAACTTTGAATTGTGTAAAGAGCGAGAAGAATGGACCACACCTTCATACATGTTTGTATGTGTTTGTAACATGATATTTGAAGGAAAAAGGTTGATGATGCTCCTATTTCTAATAGAAAAGACAAACCTGGAATAGATAATGCAACAAATGTTTCCTGTAGTCCCAGTCTAGCTCCAAAGCAGACACAGCGGCTGCAGGCTTTTAGGGAATATTGCTAGTTGTCTTGGTCAGGGAGCCAGACATATATTCTGTCAAAATATTAATATTTCTAAAGACTTAGAAATCAACCTGTGCATTTTTATTACAGCAGAAGTATGTTTCTGGACATGACAGAGCATTCACAGAGGAAGACCTGGGAATACAGTACCTCTTTTCAAGAGGGACCCATGCTATTGTAATTAGTTCTTGAGTGAATCATACTACACAGTACATGCTAGTCTTACCCGAGTTCCAAAAGGAACTTGTTATAATTACATTTGTATTTGCCATCTTGCTTGTTACACTTACCTAACCTGGGAGGCACAATCTTGTGCACTGTCTTAGAGCAGAGGTTCAAGGGCACTCATGGCCACCACTGGATTCTGGAGGGATTTCCTGACCATTCAAGTGAAATGCTTTTTCATATTTTCTAGTAGGTGGGTTTTGTTCTTGTTTTTGTTTTGTCCAAAAGTTGCATGTCTGTATGTGGCCCAAATTAAGGTCCAAACCAGACTAAATAGATTTATTTATTTATTTATTTATTTATTTGACTTATAACCCACTGACATCTGGCTCAGATGCCACTCTGAGTGGTTAACATAAACACAGATAGTACAATATACAGATAATCTGTTATTAGAATCATAGAACCATAGAGTTGGAAGAGACCTCAAGGGCCAACCAGTCCAACCCCCTGCCATGCAGGAACCCCCATCACAGTATTTCTGACAGGTGGCCATCCAGCCTCTGCTTAAAAACGTCAAAAGAAGGAGACTCCACCACCCTTCGTGGCAGCATATTCCACTGCCGAACATCTCTAACCGTCATGAAGTTCTTCCTAATATTAGATAATATTGATGTTCCAGGGATGAGATTTGGGCAGATTCTTGTGTCTAAGTAATCAAGATATGTAAACAAAGATGTGTGAAGATCAATCCCAAAATAAATAAATTAATTTGTACATAGCAAAAGAGACGAGAAAAGTCATACACAATCAGCATTTAAGGAATTCCCATTTCTTTATTGATCATATATATTTTGGTCCTGAGAGAGTGCAAGCCAAAACACGTAGATAGGAAAGTCACATGGAAGCAAACACTTTATTTAATATTTAAGTTATCCTTAGCTGTTTGCTTAGAATATCAAATGTGTTTGTGTACCCCAAGCTAATTAAGGGATCCCACATGTTGCCCATAGAACAAATAAGTCTTTCATAGCCACGACACCTCCCTAGCCACATGGCCCACAAGTAATTTAAATGTTCTCTTCCCGTCTGAGCAGTAAAACCTAATGTGACCACTAGGTTTACATGTGTGTGTTGTGTGTGTTGTGTTGTTACAGTCGTGACCGACTCTTCGTGACTCCATGTCCATGGAGTTTTCTTGGCAGGAGTATTGGAGTGGCTTGCCAGTTCCTACTCCAGGCGCCTACAGCACCTGGTATCCCCTGGTTTACATGGGCTGGCCCAAATCTCAAGCTGCAGTCTCCAAACTAGCAGCTGAGGTAGCCCAGTTGGTAGGCCCAGGTTCAGCCTTTGCTCACGCATATGAACACAAACCAGGTACAGGGCATAAGAAAAGCCATGCTGGATCAGGCCAAGGGCCCATCTAGTCCAGTTTCCTGTATCTCACAGTGGCCCCACTAAATATGTCTGGGAGCGCACGAGACTAGATATTTGTCTCCTGATACCACTCCCCTGAATCTGGTCTTTGAAGTGCTCTGTTTTTTTAAAACCTGGAAATGACACATCCCCATCATGGCTTATAACCTGTAATGGACTTTTTATCCAGGAATCTGCCCAATTCCCCTTTGAACGCATCCAGGCCAGATGCCATCACCACATCTTGTGGCAGGGAGTTCCACAAACTAAAAACACGCTGGGTAAAGAAGTATTTTCTTTTGTCTGTTCTCATTCTCCCAACCCTCAATTTGATTGGCTGTTCCCTAGTTCTGGTATTTTATGAGAGTGAGAAGAGTGTTCCTCTATCCACTTTATTCACCCCCTGTATACATTTGTACGTCTCAGTTATGTCCCCCCTTCAGGTGCCTTTCTTCTAGACTAAAAAGACCCAAATGTTTTAGCCTTTCCTCATAAGGGATGTGCCCCAGTCCAGTAATCATTTTAGTTGTTCTCTTCTGCACCTTTTCCAGTTCCACTAATGCCTTTTTTGAGATGTGGTGACCAAAACTGTACACAATGAGAGTGGCAGGCCTAGGGACTACCAGACTATTTCTGGCTCCAGTCTAGATACTGGGCTGCTTAGCATATTAAACATTTTTGTATTTTATCCGGAAAGTTGGAAGTTACTGGAAAGTGAAAAGAAAGCACCAAAGAAGGTAAAAATAAAACCAGCGGGAATAGGAGACTCACTTTTGTTCATAATTACAGGAAACAGCAAGGGAGAAATAGGGATGCATGACACACATTCATACTCTAAGGAACTTGCAGTGTTTTTCTTGGCATGGATAGCAGGCAAGGAAATGTAGGTTAGTTCTGTGTTGCAACAAAACTTGCAGGAGTGCACTGCAGTATTTATTTATTTATTTATTTATTTATTTATTGAGCTTATATACCGCCCGTCTTCCCGAAGGAACTCAGTATCTCTCGGCAAGGAGCTGAATCATTTACTGCAAATAGCATATGAGCCATTGAGCTTTAGGCTGAAAGATGAAAGAATATTTGGTTTGTCGAGACGTTTCTCAAACAGCTGTTGCTCACTCTTCCCCTATTACAAATATCATATGGTGACACCAAAAGAACCATGCTGAGCTAGCGGATAGAGGTGGCTCCAATGTGCTGTCTATGCAGTATTTGCAATTATTTCACATACTGATTAGGAGTCCCTAGACAGCTCTCCTGTTACTGTTGAATTATTTGTTCATTTGCAGTCTATACTGGAAAACGTAGAGCTTCATTTTGTCTTTTGCCTGGTCATAACCCCGTTAATATTTGAAATGTTGTGTTTCAATCCATTTGTAATTGGAAAAGATCTTTTTAATTTTTTTAAAGAGAGGTTTGGTTTTGGTTTGGTTTCTCTTACAAATAATTTTTTTCCTGGAGGGTCTCATTTCGGAGTTGAATGACTCAGCCCCCTAAACTCCAAACCTTACCAAATTTGGGGGGCTTAAAGGGAAGAGCTTAAGGGCACTCCACTATAAGTTCCTTGCTGCTAGATGCCTGGGATCACTATTTTCACCTTAGGGGACCCACTTTGGAGTTGAATAACTTGGCGGAGGGCTTAAAGGGAAGAGTCCAAGGAAGCTACCCACCAGATCTGGCACCTCTTGGACCAAGGGGAGCCGTTTTATATCATAACAAATTCAGTAATCCCCCGCCCTTTTGCGGTTCATATATTGCAGTCCCGGTATATCGCAGGACTGCAGTATATTTAAAAAAGCTCCCCTAGGTTAAGCTGAACAAGAACAAGTGGAAAAAATAACTAGTAGAAATGTATGTCTCAGACACAACCAGAGTTTTAAATTTTGCAATGTCCCTTGCCTAGCTAAAGATTATTCTTCTTCGTAGCATCTGTGAATTCCCACTCTTGGGGTTTTCCCTTCTGCGCCTGCGC
>JAHTLZ010000015.1:48593609-48611451 GCA_023846285.1 Phrynocephalus versicolor | reverse complement strand
TGCGTTACTCGAAGAACCACTGTTACAGGTAGGTAACCTGTCTTTTTTGATGGAAGTTGCCCATCAGATCTTTTGGGCAGATTCTTTTGTTGAAACAATTATATTTGTTTTTCCAGACAGTGCCATCAGGTCTTAATATCTTCCCCTTGCCATTCTTTCTGAGAAGTCTTTCAGTGTAACTGGAAAGATACCTGATGTGATATTTTATAACAGAGACCCATCTTTGTGCTGTTATTTCTACATATCTTCTGTGCACAGCTTTAACATGTATGTACATGAAGCATTCCAAGCTGAGGAGTGGAAGCATGGAAGACTGCATTCAGCAGGTATACTTGGACCTTTCCATTTGATTAACACTCCAGCAATGAATATTTTAAAAGCTTGGCTTCAAATTGCAGCCTGGATGTGTACACATATATAATCACTGGCCCATGCATTCACAATGCATATCCTGTCCCCTGGGAGACATTAATGTCTGCAGTTCCTTGATGAACAGACTGAGCCCTAAATTGGCAAAATCTCTCTTCTCCCAAACACCATTTCTTTATCATTGAAGAGAATGTGAGTCTTGGGTGACAAAAATAGCTGTAGCCTAGATTACATAAGGTACAGTACTTTCACATCATTTGGCTGCACGTTGCATTTTCTTTCTTTCTAGTAGTAATTGCAAAATGAATCATATGACAAGAGGAGCCATGCTGGATTAGGCCAAAAATATCAGCATTCTGCTTTTCCTAACTGCTGGCTGCATGTCCCTGGAAGACTGACAAGCAGAACACATTTCCATGAACTGGTATTCAGTGCCATACACATTCTTGTACAGAAAGATACCCTTGTTTCATTTATCATGGCTATTTTTACTTAGTATTTACATTCATATTTCAACTTTGCTTTGGTAAACCCCCAACACACTGTGTCTTCACAACAAACCTGTGTCATAGCTCAGGCTGAAAGAGAGATACTGGCAGAAGGTCAACCAGGAGGAGAACCTCCGTTTTCCAAGTCTCAGTCCAACACTATAACCAATATACTAACCTGCCCCTCGTCTAGTCCTTCTCCCTCAACTTGGCTCAACCTCTTTTAAGCTTGTGCTCACCTACATATTATAGCCACACGCTTTGTACAATGATACACTGTTTGAAGTAGTACATTCATTGAGTATACTGCTGATCAAAGGTGATAATTATCCTGAGATCTATTTAGAGAGGGAGAAGGAAAGGCCCTCTTTGACCAATCTCTCCAAACCATCAACAATGTTATAAGCTTTTGTAATGACCCCACCTATGGAGCAACCCTATACCCACTTACCTTAGGCTTAGAGTAACCTCCATTGAATTCATGAGTTCATCATATAGGTAGGATTAGGATTCCTTCTCCCTTCTGAGTTTTTTTTTTAAAAAAAACTTCAGTTCCTAAAACCTTTTCTTTTGTGAGGGCGTTATAATCCCTTCAACATTTTGTCACCTTTTCTTGTACATTTTAAAATTCTACCATCTCCTTTATAAAGTGGGAGCAATCAGAACTGTCCTGGCCATTCAAAAGTGGATGTACTGTAGCCTTCTTAAACAGACATGATGACATTGGCCATTTTATTATTTTATATCTTTTCATTTCTCACTGCTACCTGACAAGAAAGATGTGTTTTTGTTGAATTATCACTTTTTTTTTTAGGTGGTTGCAGCCACTTTTGAGCCAGTCATAAAATAAGTGATCTGTGGGTGTTCTTAACCACTGTGCTCATCATTCTGAACTTAGTTTCTCTGAAATGTGTTTGCCATTTTTACTTCTTGTTCACTCCGTGTGGAGAAATCCTCTGGGTACCCATCACAACCCACCTGAAGCAGCACACTGAATCATTTCATTTAATCTTTAATCCTAACCATCGTACAGTGTACCCCTTCGCCTGAAAAAATAAAACATGAACAAGATGAAAAGCATTGATTCCTTTTAATGCACAGTCTTTTGAGACTTACCTAGTAACTTTGCGAAAAATTGTGCATTCCTATCCCATGATTCCTAGTAGTCACAAATACTAAGAAGATCCATTCCTTTAATCCTGTTTACTACGTTCTCTTGGGAGCTTTTGATAAGAGACTTTGTCAAACACCTTTTTAGAAGTCCAAGTATATTTCTCTGCCAGGGAAAGACTTCATTCAAGGAAGGACTCATCTCATAATGTCTAATAGGACACCTTAACATCATTTCTGTTGTCATCCTCAGAAGGTTCTAAAAAGGTGATGAGGCTGGACTGCCATTTGTGGAACTGTGCAGACTCATCATCATCAGGGTTTGTTCTGTAGGTTTAACAAATCTAGTTTATAATAATGCATTCTGTCAGATAACACATAATATTAGACTAATAATAATTATTTGCCATCAAATCATTGTTGACGTACAGTGACCCTTTTCACGAATGGAGTTGAAATGGGTTGCTGTTCCCTTCAGCTTCCTTTCAAAGGTAGGCGTTATCCACTGATGAAGTCCACTGATGAAGTCACCACATTTAAAGATGTAAATTTCACTTCTATGATCAAGGCTTCTCATTTTAGTTTTCTTAATGATCTCCTGGATGCATGCCATTTCTGCCTGGTGACTTTAATTAGTTTACTCTAGACCGTCATCTCTTGTCACATATAATGACAATTTGTTTCTCCTAAATGAGAAAAGACATTAATAGGACAATTTTAGTGTTAGGTCAGAGTGCTAGCAGGAGCGTTCTGTGGTTTCCTATCTAAGAGAGCATTAGTTAGGGATAATGAGAGCATTCAGTTTTGTCCCTCTGTTGTTTTCCCCGCTTCTTATAAAAAATGTACATTTTATCCCATTGCAAAGGACTGTTCTAAATCTAAGATTCCCACCCTTGATTATTTGTCTTAACGTTTCAACACTATGTTCTTCTGCCTCCCCCCTTTACCCTATTGGCTATCAAGATGCAGCATGTTTCGTTTGCCAATTTTTATGCTCTCTTTATTTTCCTTACCTGGACAAGCCTTAGTTTTTAAAAAGAGTAGGGCATGTGTTACGCTTCTTTGAACTCTGCTAATGCACTACAGAATACTCATTGCACTTGAATGAGCTTTTCTATCTGTCATAAATATTTTATCTGACCTCCTACAGTGGCATTTTGACTTTTCTTCCAAATGTTCTGAAGCTATTTGACATTTTTACTCTTCCTTTTAAACTCCTTTTGAGCAATCACTCCATATTTTTAAGAAGTTTCTTATCCGAGTGCCATTTTTGCATTGGAACACCTTTCCCATTTTTCAAGATCTTGAGGATTTACAGCTGAGACTGTGAACGTGGCAGCATATACAGTACTGTTAATGGTCAGATGAACTGGCAGTATTTCTAAGCCAGTTGACTGAAAGATCAATAACTTTCTGAATATGCTATTAGTTGGGCACCACCTTTAAAAGTTCCATGTCAAGTGGATATCCCTAGAACAGACAAGAAACAGTGGGGTCCAAGCTGCAGGAATGGAGAAATATTCAGAAGAACCCAATACAGCAGCAAGTGCAGGAGCAGAATGAATTACAGTATATGTTAACATTTCAGGGACACCTCTGCAGTTTTCAAGGGAAGTAATGGGAGGCTCAGTAGTAACAACTGTGCTCAGACCCTTTAATCATGATAAAGCACATGAGAAATGAAAGATTTGCTAAAAGATTTGGGTAAGGCGTAGAGTATTTGGGCTATACAAGCTTAATTTAAGGTTGTGTAATGCCTGAGAGACTGTAATGTCATAAAACAACGAGAAGCTATTAGAAATTATGAGAAAATAGACACGAGATTTACACTGATACTCTAGACTAAATCATGTAACATATGTTAGAAATTTTTCTGTATAATAGTCAAACCCAGAGCACTCCTAAAAATATTTGCTAACTCTCATAAACAAAATACATACTGTAAACATTCACATTCACACAGTTTTGATCGATCAGCCTATAAGAGATTGGATAAAGAAGTAGAACCGGAGACAGGATAAGCCTAATGTTGCAGATGGAGTATTTTCAAACAGGGACTTGTGCAAAGTCCAATTTATATTTCTTTTCCTTCACATCTCTGCATCATTTTTCTTTGATCAAGATGTTGTTTTCCTTTAATTCAGGATCCATTATCTGGATGCCAAAATTGATCAGCACATTTTTATCCAGGGAATAACTGCACAGAAAACCATCTAGTTTTGGTTATAGCCCTGTTGTGCTGGCACTGATGAATCTCTGAGTCTCTTGTTGACCTGAAAAGACTTTGTGCAGTATTTGGATTATGTCAGTCAGATCTTCTGACCTTTCCGGCTACCTCACTTTCATTTTTCATAGCATTCAGTCTTCATATCCATACAACATAAGCACCTTTATTCCACAGCCATCAGCGCTTCAAACTCAGGTGTTATATAGAAGTATCTCAGGCAATATACCGTGGTGCCTTGAGATATGAATGCCTTGAGATACAAAAAACTTTGAGATATAAAAGGGAAGTCTGTCTGGGGCACAATGCACCCTGGGGATGGAAGTCTTCCGCAAAAACTCGAGATACAAAAATATGGTATGGAAAGCCCCAAGATAAGAAAATTTTGTGGAAGACTTCACTTCCCAGGGTGCATTGCGCCCCATTCGGATCCATGATACAAAATATTTTAAGATACGAAGCATCCCGAGGAACAAATTGATTTTGTATCTCAAGGCACCACTGCCTTGATATCAATAGCGATGTTGTTTTTCCTTCAGACCTGTGCTCTCATATGTTCTGAAGATCTAAGATGGCTCTGCTTGGATCATCTTAAGATAATGTGGAATCACAATTATTTATCAAGCTATAGAGAATGACATTAATTAGTATAAAATGTCTAATACTGGATTTCATAAAAATGGATTTCTTAACACCATTGCATTTGGCTTTACTTGTAATAATCAGGTAATCTTGTTGAGTCGCAAAAAAATTATGACTAGTTTTTAATTGTTGTTTTAAATGTTGAAAAAGGTCCACAGCCCCCTTACTTCTATTGTTGCACAACTTTTTTCATGTCTGTATGCAGCCTCCTCCCCTCCTTCAGCTCAGGACTACACAATATACAAAAATGTACTGTATCCATAAAAGATGGCACATTTTACAAAATGTACAGGTTTATATTTTTGGCAGATCCATTTAACTTCTCTGCAGTAGAGTTTATCTTGAATCAATATTAAAATGTTGTGGGTTTCTCCAGGATTAGACATGCAGCACTTCTTCTTTTGATTAACATTTTACCCAGGACAACTGCATTAACAATATGTGAACTGCTACAAATGTAGTCTGCTGCTCCTTTCCTTTCATTAAATTATTTATATCCCACCTTTCTCCTAAAAATACCCAAGGCAGCATACAGTATTAAAAAATAAACAATATTAAAAACTAAGAACCACATGTTATTACAGTATTTCAAAAAAACTAGTAAATAACTATTATAACTAGTAATTTAAAACAAGACTCAAAGCACGTTAAAAGCTAAAAAACACAAGAGTTGCTACAATATTTCTTTCATTTTAAGCTAATTATAAAAATGTGATGCATCACTGGTTTTTCAACATTGCTGGATCTGACATCTAACAAAATAATTTTATGCCACAGCCACAGTAGAGATTCCCACACTGTTTTTGCTGGCAAAAGGAGCTACTTTCAAATTATTTATGAATAGATTTGTCTGAACTCATGATGGAAACAATATTTTCTAGATCATTCATTCTTGTTAATTCATGCTATCTTGGTGAGATACTTGTGTTTAAGAAATGGAATAAAGAAAAATACATTTTGTACAGGTTCTTTGTCCCTCTTGGCAAGGACCTGCCTGCGGAGGATAAAAACCAGCAGAAACATTAATTAATGCTAGGTATAACAAGGATTTATTGGGGGAAAGAAAGAAAGGAAGAAGAGAAAGAAAGTGAAGGCAAATCTGACAGAGGGTAAGGTTGCTTCAGCTTGCACGTTTGCATGGGCATATATTTATAAGGTTACTTGCAACAAGAGACATCTTAACGGCAGGAAACAGCAGCAACAGACAGGCTTTGCTTTTCTCAATGCCTTAACTCCAGTTACTCTTTGCTGCCTTTGTGGTTACCATGTGTGTTCACAAGTTTTAGTTATAAGTTGTTACATGTCCCACTTGTATTGCCTGAAAAATGTCCTTGGAGCTTCAACCTCTTTGGCTATGTCATTCAACAAGGAATACTAAAGAACACTCTCTCAGTTGTGCTAGCTAGAGAAATAGTTTGGGGTTTCTTATCCCTGGTACAGTGGTACCTTGTATAAAGGAATTACCGTATATACTCAAGTATAAGTCAACCCGAGTATAAATCAAGGCCCCCTAATTTAACCCCCCAAAACTGGGGAAACTTACTGACTCGAGTATAAGTCTAGGGTGGGAAATGCAGCAGGGCCTGGCAGCTCCTCCTTTGTGAGCTGGGGGAGCAGTGCGTAATGTTAAAATGACTTTTAGCCACCAAGACAAGTGCTTGGGTCGGTGGCTAAAAGTCATTTTAAACATCGCACACCGCTCCCCCGTGATGCAGAAGGGGGTCAGGAGAAGCGGCGTGCGATGTTTAAAGTGACTTTTAGTCACCCACCCAAGCAGTTGCCTCAGTGGCTAAAAGTACTGACCCGAATATGTCAAGGGCCCCTTTTCTCAGCCCAAAATTAGGGATGAAAAACTAGACTTATATTTGAGTATATACAGTAATTCGTTCCAAATGAAATTCTGTTAAGCAAATTTTCCTTTGTACAAATTTCCCATAGGAATGCATTGAAAACGGATTAATCCCTAATCGCAGCTGTTGTATGGATTCACCCCATAGGCAATTCTGTTAAGCAAATGTCCCGTATCTCCAGATTTTTTTTCCTTTAGGTGGATTTTCTGTTAAACAAACCAATTGTTATACGAGGGTCCACTGTATATTATTGCTTCCCTTTAGCAGTGGAACATTTTAGGTTGAGCTAGCCACCATTCTGGTTTGTCAAGGTGTAGAGAATTCACATAAATACATTTTGAGTATATGAGGAAATACATGTAATCTTTATTCACTTTTATCAGGAATTTTCCACCCTCTTGAGATTCCTCATTTCCAGGCGAGAGCAAGACTAGGCATACTGTACTGTGTTTTCTCATGAAGTATGTACTCTATACCTTCTGCTAATTGTCCAGCGAAACATGTGAGCTTTCCCTTTGTGAAGCCAACCACACAATTATGCAAAGACATCAGTAGCTGAAGTTTCCAGCATGTCAAAGTCCACATAGCACAGCAACAATTATTGCTGTTTTGCTCATGTTGCATTTTTCTGTGAAAGCATTATCTAGTGAAATCTTGTTTAATTTGCACCACCACCTAAACCCCTCTCTCTCATTCACATTCTCATTTCTTTTGAGAGTAAATTAAAAAAAACATTTACAACACACACGTACAGACAAAAATTGCAGCGTGTTTTTGGCCTCTGTAAGTCTGAAACAAGTGAGGATTTACTTCCCAAGTGAAACTTTAAACTCTTCCTTCCTGACTCACTTGCATCTTTCTTTCACTCATCCTTTTGCTCCTTATTCTATATTCTTTTGTTTTTCTTTCTCTACTACTTATTTCTTCAGTTTAAATGCCCTGTTTTATTATAAGTTTTATAGTATGGAAGATGAAATAGCAACTATTCAAATATATGGTTGCCTGTGCAGTATATCAGATATGAAGGAGATTTGAACGATTAAAGCTGTGACCTAATTAAGTTGACGAATACCTCTTAAGAAATTTTCAAAATCTAGCAATATATCTTGAACTATATCAAATCTTTGTAAAATCAAGTTAGGGGTGATGCTAATCCAATCCAAGTTGCCGTTTCAGAGAATGTACAAATTAATGAACTCCCAGAAAAAATGACAGAGAGAATCTATCCACAGGTGCTTGACTAAACTTCACGTCTTAGAAAATACATTTCAATGAAGCCATTGTAGGATTAGCATTGTCTCTGTGTACAAATAAAAGAATATCTCTGTTTCTCAACACTGAGGAGTAAAAACTGCTTGCTATAAAAATCATGAAAATGATCTGGTTGCTCAAAGCCTAATTGTGATCTCAGCTCATCAGAACTTCTTCATGTCAGACCAATGACATTTTGCTTGCAAGGTATCCTTGCCCTCTCTGCCTGGCCCACTGGCAGCCTGGAGGCTATATGCCCTCAGATGCTAATTAAATCTAAAATATCTGTCATCCACTCCTCCACTCTATTCAATCTAGTTGTCTCCTAGATCCCTGCTGATCCTGTGCACCATTTCAGCATATGCCATTTGGATGACCACAACTACTCTCACAGGGGTTTACACATATCTTATTTGTTTGTTTGTTTGTTTGTTTTAGAGTATTTTACCCTGTCTTTCTCCTTAGAAAAGGGCCCAAGGCAGCTTACAGTAATGAGAGATAATATATAGTCCAATATAATTAAGACATAATCAATTGAGAATAAAGAATTGAGGGACATCTTACAGCATTAATAGACAACATTACTTTAAATCTACAAGGTTATAAGTAGTTATAAACACAAATTTATGTGAATCTATAGATTCATATAACAGACACATATGGTAGTCCATCATTCAGGGAAAGCTTGCCTGAAGAGAAAGTCTTTGCCTCTTTCCAGAAGGACAACAGAGATGAGGCAGTCCAGGCCTCTAGTGGGAGGGAGTTCCAGAGTCTGGACGCAGCAACTGAGAAGGCTCTTTCATGGGTTCCCACAAGACGTACCTGTGAGGGAGGCGGGATGGAGAGAAGGGCCTCTCCTGATGACCTTACACCCAAGTCGGTTCATACTTGAGGTAGCTAGGACCCAGGTCACTATAATACACTTCATAAAGATTGACAACGACGACAGCGATGATGATGATGATGATGATGATGATGATGATGATGATGATGATGATGATGATGATGATGGTGGTGGTGATGGTGATGATGATGATGTAACCTTCCTTCTAGTAGATATTAAGATCATTTTCTCTAGTGACAGAATTTTGAGGGAAATTTCCTGACTCCTGAATTTTCCACACTGTTGTTGTCAAAGCAGGAAATAAATATTTTGAAACTTCAGTGTCATTTGAATTTCAGATGGAAATTACAACTACAAACTAAGCAAGAGTGGCTTTTGCAGCTGTGTGTGTTTTGCATTCTTGGAAGACTTGGCTGATTTTGTTCTGGCTCATTAGGGGACAATATTCAACTGGATTCTTGCTTCTTTCAGAATTCGTTTTCTTGGTGTCAGTAGCTGTGGCTAGTCATGCAATTGAAGCTTGCATCATTATCCACCCTGGCTGTACCAGTATCAGGAAGCAGCCCTCTTAGCAATCAGGGATATTTTTATACAGTACAGTTCAGTCATACATTTCACCTCGAAGAAAGCCACTGAGAGCTGATAAATTAGGCACACCGATCCAAGGTGTTCCCAAATCTGTAAGCCTCCATTTCTGTGAGACTTGTTTAGAGAATGCAGTCGAATTAAGCAGAACAAAATACTTTCAGGGCTCTGGCATGCTTGTGGTTCAAGTTCTTTTACGTGCTGGCTGGGGTGTTTTAATATTTAAGATTATTTATGGTTGAATCACTTTTGTGTGCAGTGCAGAAGGACCCCCGTATCCACTGATTCATTAACCACTGATTCAGTTATCTACGGTTGGCAGAGGAAAAAAAAAATAATTCAGGTTCCGCAAAGCAAGCTACTGTCAGAAACAGCAGCTGTAACGCAAGTTACTGACTGTCACAAGCAGCAGCTGGAAAGCCATAAAGCAAGCTACTGTCACAAAATAGCAGGTTTTGGGGAGATGGGATTCTCTCTTACTCATGGTTTTCATTATCCACAGGAAGGCCTGGAACCGATCCTCAGTAGATACTGGGGTCTTACTGTAATGTCAAACAGGGTCTGTAACCATATAATGAACTACGTAATTAAGATTGTATATAATGTATAAGTCACGGAAGAAGGTATCAACCACTGTTGAGCCATACACCCATTTAGAAACTGAAAATGCTTGTGCTTTTGCACTGATGGTAACTTGCTGCCTAAACTGAGGTCTGCTTTCCGTTGCCTTCTAGATCTCCTCCCTGCAGTCAAGCACTCTCATGAGGAAAGTGAAGCGGACACTGCCCAGTCCTCCACCAGAAGAAGCTCACCTCCCTCTGGCCAGCCAAGCTCACTCCCAGATGTACATGCCAGGGCTCCTTCAGAAAGGAGTCGGGGGGCAGCCCGTTCAAGTGACGAAAGCCAGCCTCCTCAGAGAGCTTGATCGTGACTTGAAGCTGGTCGAACACGAGTCCACTAAGCTGCGGAAAAAACAAGCCGAACTGGATGAAGAAGAGAAGGAGATTGATGCCAAGCTGAAGTACTTGGAATTGGGGATCCACCAGAGAAAGGAGTCTTTGCTGAAGGATCGGAATGTCCGCGACTATCCCTACCTGAGATGCCTGGGAGAGAACAGGGACTACATGTCAGACAGTGAGCTGAACAACCTTCGCCTCTCTGGCTATGAAAGTAGCAGTCTCCTCACAAGGCCCAGCACTGCCCCATCTAACCAATACGCAGACTTCTCCAGTACACAGTACACGTCGGCCTCCTCCTACACTCCCTATCAGTACTCCTCGGGACAGGCAGCCCCACCGGCCCCAGCCACATTCCAGCAAACGAGATTCCAACCTCCCCCTTATCCCCCAGCAAGCAGTGGCCCTGCTCAAAATGGCTTCCATGCCGGCCAGATGCCCTCATACCCTGCCCAAACCACGTACCAGGCACACAGTTTCACTCCAAGCACTGGTTATCAGTCTGAACTGGGCTTACAGAGCCATCAAGGTTTCCGGCCACCTTACCAACCTCCGGCAACATATCCCAGCCAGACACCTCTGCAGCCCGCCCAGAGCACACTTTTCCAGACACACACAGAGATACACACAACCTCTCAGAAACCCAGGCAGACCTCCTTAGCTGACCTAGAGCAAAAGATCCCCACCAATTACGAGGTCATTAGCAATCCTACTGTGGTGATCTCTGCTGCCACCCCAGAAGTGACGTATAGCTCCACGACAGTAACCACCAGCTATGACCAGTACAAGGCTCCGGAGGGAAGGCCAGCCAACAGGAGTGGCGCAGTGCAGAGCCCCTCTAGCAGCTACTCCTCTGACTCTCTCTACACCAACCTGGAGCAGAACATTCCTCGGAACTATGTGATGATCGATGATATCAGTGAGTTGACCAAAGAGAGCACCCCAGGGGAGGGTCAGAAAGGAGATTTGCAGCCACAAAGCAGCAACGGGAGGCATATCAAAGAAAAGAGTGACCTAGCAGATACAGATTCTTCCAGTAGACCTTGTTGCTATTCAAAAGGAGAAGAGGAGTCTGAGGAGGATATGTATGACCATCTTGGCTCTGACCACCGGGGGAAAAGCTACCACAGAGGTACGGAGAACAATGAGAGGATGTCAGGTAGTTCTGGTTCCTACTACTATGGGGATGGGGATTACAGGCATGCCTCTCGTGCCGACAAGCATGGATCCAGTGTGGGAATACAGAAACATTCTTCAAAAAATTTAGCCCCAGCTGTCATCTCTTCCAAACGCAGCAAGCATCGGAAACAAGGTATGGAGCAGAAGATCTCCAAATTCTCCCCTATAGAAGAAGCCAAAGATGTAGAATCAGACTTGGCCTCCTATACGGTGACCCCATCGGTCACCAGTAGCAGTGTGGCATCTAGAGCAAAGAAGCTGCAAGATGACATCACCTATGGCCTCAAGAAGAATGTGTACGAACAGCAGAAGTACTATGGCGTGTCCAGCAGGGACATGATGGAAGAAGATGACAGAGCATATAGTGGTGGGCGATCAAGATCTTCTGGTTATGTATCAGATAAAATGTCCAGCCGTGAGATCAGGAGTAGGTCATACGAGCGAGAGAGCATGGAAAGGCCTCAAAAAGGAAGCTCCAAGCCTTCCTCCCTTAGTATGAGTCGCGGGCGACCTCCAATTCGCACACAGACCTCAGAAGAAGAGAGTCCAATCAGTCCTTTAGGGAAGTCCATGGGTGTTTCACGGTCCTCAGGTGGACCTCTCCCTCACTCTGCTGGAGATAGCTGCTCTCAGTTCTGTTCTAGTCACTCATTGCCTGATGTACAAGAACATATCAAAGATGTGCCAAGAACCCACTCTTACAAGCATGAAGATGGTTACATCATGGATGATTCACACTGTGTTGTTTCAGACAGTGAAGGTAATGGCTACCTGTGGTGACTTACCCCAGAAGCATGCTCATGTGGGTCCTATTTGCAAAGACAATGCCACAGCCTGAGTTTGCTTGCCATGTGCCTTTCTTCCCTGTTTTGCTTTCTGTTTTGGTGGCTTTGTGTTAGCATGTTGCACTCTGCATGTCCTCCTGGTGCTGGCTGCTTGTTCATTGTGGTGATATGGTAAGATTTCTCTTTTTATATTTCCTGAATGGCTGCTGTGGCGTGTCCTATGTGCATGAGATAAGCTCCTTGCATTCTTTTATTTCATTGCATGGCTTCAGCCTGGGCTGGATTCCCACCTTTGGTTCAAGAAATTGACTGTGATCTGTTTTTGGTTTCTGAAGCCTATCACTTGGGTCAGGAGGAGACAGACTGGTTTGATAAGCCAAGGGAGCCTCGTTCAGAGAGGATGAGGCATTACGGTGGCCACTCTGCTGCCGCCCAGAAGAGGGCCTCAATTAAACACACGTATCATGACTATGATGAACCTCCCGATGAAGACTTGTGGCATCACGATGACTACTCGCACCCACGTCACTCTTCTTCCAAAGAACACAGGCACCATGGAGATTACGGGAGGCATTCATCGTCCTCCTCCCGACACTCCAGTGACGATCTGCCCAGGAGATCATCTAGGCAGCATCCAAGAGAGCCCGGCCGACATGAATCACGTGCCCACGGACAGCCCTCTTCCCAGAAGAAAGCTCAGCAAGTGGATATGAGAGCACAGCCAGGCTATCCTTCCTCGGAGTACTCCCAGCCATCCCGACAACCTTCTGGCTACCATCATACCTCAGAGTCCCAAAAATCCCAGAGGCAGATGCAACACGGGCCGCCATCGCAGCAGCCCAAATCCGAGCCTGCTTCTCACCAACAGCAACCACAGACAAGGCAGCAGCAAGCAGGACAGCAGCAGCAGCCAACATCTAGGCAGCAGCAGCAGCAGCAGCAACAGCAACAACAACAACAGCAACAACAACAGCAACAAGCAAGCAGACAGCCTCAACAGCAGCATCCCATGGCCCCTTCGCAGCAGCCTTCTCAGCAACCACCCCAGCAAGGGAGGACGCAACAGCAACAGCAGCCTGGGACGCAAGCCCAACCCTCTTCGAGGACAGCCCAACAGGCAGCTGGCCAGCCCCAGCCAGCTGGCAAACCACCGTCAGCCCTCCAAGCACAACCCGGCTCCCACCAAACAGGACCAGTAAGTGCTAGGATGTTTGACTGGACACCTAATATACTGTATGTATAGCAGGTCCATCACAGCTGGTGGCGTCGGGTCTTGTTCTCCATTAGGGCAGGGGTATTAAGCAAAGCAATGGTTTGTTCTTCAGGGCAGGAGTTGTATAGAGAGCATTAATCTAAATACAGTATCTTAAAATGCATAGGTCTAGGTCAGATGGTGTAATATCTGGTCCATGGACTACATGGGACCCCAGGGCCTGTTCGGCAGCCCTTGGCAGCATATCTCTCACCATCACCGCCACCAAATATTCAGGGAACAGCAGCAGGTCAGGGGCCGCTTGTGTTCCAGGTAGACATAAGGCAACTTGTCATATTTGGGGGGGGTCCCCACACCTTTGCCCCCCATCCTTTCCCAAAGTTATTTTAAAGTTTAATTGGTCACGAGAGGGTCCAAGCGGGGCTTTTCAGCTTGAAAAACACACATACACATTTTTTCCCAAATCCATTTTTCAGTTAACAAAAACCTATTGTAGCAACCTTTATACTGTACTGTTATTTATGCTATTGTGTTTTATTTATTGTATCTTTCTCCCGCCCATCTGGCCAAATGGCTGTTCTGGGTGGCTCACAACACTAAAAGTGCAAAACAGTTTTTTTTAAATGACATGCATATAACATCAACCTCAAATCAACCTTAAAATTTAGACAGCTCAGCTCACAAAATCATACATACCCATTGCATTAAAATGCAAATGTGCCTTTATTACCTACACTTTCCACATTAGCCCAACCCCTAGAATTGCAGTAATCTGGCTGTTTGGGAATCTTAAAAATGGCCCTCGGGTCCCAGCAAGACTGCATGCCCTGATCTGGATGGTTATATTATGCGGAATAGCCTCTTTCCAGAAAAAGAACTGGCAAGAATTCACACAGGCCATATGGAATTGCATAGGGATAGTCTTTTCATCAGGACAACTAGGTGGCAGTAGAATGAAAAAAATGCAGTTATGGGGATAGTCTTAATGGCAGAAATAAATGAGACAGAAACTTTGCAACCAGCATGTAATGAAATCAGGTTCCTCTTGAGGTGCATTGTTCAGAACTGACATATTTGCACATTTGCCATGCCAGTGAAGTCCATTTACCTTTTGATGACAAATCTTCAAACAAAAGCAAGTTGCTATTCGATTTACATGCCCTTAAGACAGCTTCATTTCTAACTGCAAAGCTACCATCCCACCAAGTTTGGTTTTCAGACCTCTAGCCTCCCTTTTATGTACTATTGCAGATCCTGCCTCAAGGGCACTCCAGGGTGGGAGATGTGGCATCAGACAGTAGGCGCATTTGGGTAGAAGGTTAGAGAATAATTAGTTCATTTATCTTGCAATGAAATTGTGGAAAGAGTCCTGAGGCATCTAAAAGGTGGGTTTCAGCCTTCTATCCTTCTGAGGTTGGTAAAATGAGTACCCATCCTGCTCGTGTGGGGGGTGGGGAAGCAATGTATAGCCTGCATAATTAAACTGTAAACCGCCCAGAGAATACTTGAAGAGGTATGGGGCGGCATATAAGCAGAACACTTTGCTTTGCTTTTTGCTTTCACACTAGATTCATTTTTTTCTGCTTTCTGCAGTGCTGCTGCTCCCCTCCCCCAAACTTATGCTGTTCAACATCTGGGGGGAGGGAGAGAAACAATGTTTCCTAAATATATTTATCTCTGTTTATGATTGCAGCCTAAAGCTGAGCAGACGGATGCATCCAAGCCTACCACAAAAGTGCCACAGGTGGGGAAAGCACCCCCAATACAGCCCCAAGGGATAGCAGCAGGAGGTTGGTAGCCTCTCTTCCATCATATGCCATTTTGTTTAAGATCATTGTATGTTTTTTTCCCTAACTAACCGACAGTAGTTGACTGATATCAAAATACATTCCCAAATCAATAATCGAAAACAGAAAGAAAGAAACCAAAGTGGGATCAAGAGAGTAACTGTTTTTGGACAAACTTACCTACCAATTGGTTTTTGATTTTGCCTATATTTCATATCCCTTCATGAGCTTGAATTATACAACACTGTGATATGAATAAAGGCTACCTCTTGTTAGCATCTGAATGTGCAGAGTGTTCTGGACTAACATCACTACAAATACATTAAACATACAAGAAAAGTGGTTCAAACCCAAATATTAAGTCCAGTACCTGTTGGCCCCATACATTTAAAGCTAGCACTGTGCAAGGGACAACAAGGATGTCCAAAGTTTGATGCCTAAAAATAATCAGCATTTTGTTCCATTCAATCTTTTTCTGATGGCTGTTAAAAACAGAGTCAGACTATATCCTATTCTTGTTTTATTTGGAGACTGTACATGACATTGTGTCATCAAACTAATATATACAGTATATAAAACCTTTGTTGTATTTTTAATGTCTGCATGGTGATGTTATACTAGCATATTCTGCACATTCAGATTTTAATGTTTATGTAGTTTCTAAAATCATCTTTATTTGTATCTGAGCATTGCACAGTTCAATCAAAAACCAGTTCAGATATCAAGACAATTGGATTGTTTTTCACCACAAGTAGTCCAAACTTGAGATGCATGCAGGATTGTTTCCTCGACGTCATCCAGCATCCAGGAGGTCCATCTCCCATGAAGGGGGGGGGGGGTGCTGTCCAAGTGCAGAGCCTCTGGAAGTGAAGGATTTGCTGGCTGGCTGCTGTTGCCCAGGGGACGCCCAAAGGTACTCCCAGTGTTTTTCTACTCTTCAGGGAGACTTCTGTCCCTTTAGAAGTAAAGTAGGACCCCTGTATCTACCGATTCATTAACCACTGACTCAGTTGGCCACTTGAAAGAAATTGGTTACATATACAAGAAGATGTTTTAAAAATTCTGCAGACTGCAACCACCTGGACCTCCATAAAATTATAGAGTGGGAAACACAACTAACTAAATTCATAGAGTGGTTTTTATTCCCTTAACAGGCATTAAGCTGGGCCCCAAGCCTGCAGGAGCAGCCACTTCTGCAGGTGCAGCGACTGGACAGCCAGGAGCGGAGGGAGAAAGCGTCTTCTCAAAAATCCTGCCAGGAGGAGCAGCAGAGCAAGCAGGCAAACTGACGGAAGGTGAGGGGCCTCTGGGTCATCTTTATTGCATCTCCCCCTCAAACACTGTGCAGTGGACTCCTAGCAACAGCCTCTCAGTCAAGAAGCTGACATACGTAGATGGGCCCAGATCTTCCTGCAGAAAGGCTGAGATGGCTGCAGTGTAACAACTTGGATTAAACAGATCTGCCATCTGGTTTACATCAGTATGAAACAGAAAAAAAATAGGAGAGAGAGAGTGAGGTTAAAATGGGGAGCCCATCACATGAAGGAAAAGAAAGATGTCATAATAGAGGCACTGAGCAAGCAAGCACAGCAGTATTAGAAATGGTCAAAACTGAAGACCAGCCGGTGTTTTCCTGACTGTGAGGGTTGCTAGAGCTGCTTTGCAAAGGTGCTTTACCCTGGCTACGGACCCATCAGCCAGTATCTGTTCCCTGCATGGCATTGAGGCTCCATTGAAATCCTCCATTGAAATACTGACCAGAGTTAAGGACAGCTGAGAAGCACCGTGCTAGCATGAGGAGAAGGGGTGGGTGGCATCTCACCCTGTGCCCCACTCGAACGGTTGGGGCATGGGGACTGGTGCCCCCTCTGCAAGCCGAAGCAATGATGAGAGAAAGCCAGATGCAGATAGATCTCTAGTACAATATGATACTGATCTACCCCTTTGATTTTTCTTTCCTTTGCCCCCTTCAGCTGTGTCGGCTTTTGGCAAGAAATTCACATCATTTTGGTGAGAGAACACCATCAGGTGAGTCATTTTCAGCCTTTTGTATTCACAACCCTCGGTGACTGACTATAACTCCAGAAAATACAAAGACGCTTTTCATTTGCCTCTTTAAAATTTAAACTGCAAGGGGCCAGCAATCAATCTTTATTTAATATTTTTGTTCAGCTTTTGTCCCTAACGCAGAAGAATGGCAATAACAACTATAATAGTAACAATGGGATATCATGCACTCTTTTAGCATCAAGGGAAGGAGTGCATTTCATCCATCAATTTGGGGGGGGGGGTACTAACTAGTTCAAGCAGAAGAATGGGTAATACTAACAAAGCAACGGCATTGTGTTTCTTTTCATCATTCTGGCAGGGGTTTGGGAATATAAGTAGAGAGCTCATCATTGCACTGGAAAAACCTATGAAGAATCCACTGAATTTAGTCTGCTGCTCCAGACTCTGGGTATAACAGTAAGTGTCAGCTGATGGCCTCCTTTTTCATGTTGGTCTCATTCTATCCTGCATAGGGAATGAGATCTGTGCACTGTGAACCCTTCATTTATT
>JAHTLZ010000015.1:48522011-48593599 GCA_023846285.1 Phrynocephalus versicolor | reverse complement strand
TTATTATTATTATTATTATTATTATTATTATTATTATTATTATTATTATTCCTCCATTGTTCCCTGATGTGTGTCCCGCCATCTCCCTGTTCTTCCATTTCTTTCTTTGTGTTTCCCATCATGCTGTTCCACACACCTAAAGCAGAGACCAGGATCAGAAAATGTTCTTGTCAATTTTCCAATCCTCAACCATGCTGAGGCTTTTCTTGCCACTACCAAAAATGTTTCCCAAAATTCACTAGTTCCCGCACTATTCCCCCCTACCTCCTCTATTTTCACATCCTTTGCCTTGATACGAAGTTGCCCAAATCCTGCACAGCTCGGTGCCCTCTCTGAGGAAGAGTGTGCCACTCATTGCCCTTTCTGTGAAATCTTGTGCAGGAGAAGGCCATGTTCCCCTCCCCTGAGTTTCTTGCTGAAGGTAAAAGATGGCAATATTAACGTCTTGAGCCTAGGCCAGTGTTGGCGAACCTATGGCACGGGTACTAAAGGTGGCACTCGGAGCCCTTCCTGTGGGCACCCAACATCACCCCTTCACAGCCACCTGTATTCAGGTGAAATGGCTGTACTGGCACTTTGCGAAAAATTACTGGGTTCTGAATCGCATTTTGGGCACTCAGTCTCTAAAAGGTTCGCCATCACTGGCCTAGGGGCTCTCAGGCAATTTCTCTTCCACATTGGCTGGAATTGGTTCTTCCCTGCTGCTTCCTTGCTGACCACAGTCAGTTTCTGGCCTCCTCCACCAATGCTGGGGAGGAGCAAAAGGGTGAAGCTGGTGAAAGAGATCCATGGCCTGTGGACTGAAGAGGAAATGCTTGTGCGTTGGGGCTTGTAAGCACTGGCCAGGGAAACTCAAGCAAAAGTGGGTTGGCAGGACAGCAGTGCTAAGGAGAAGAGGCAATTAAGGGCATAACCAGAACAGTGAAATATAAAGGTAGCATGAAAGTAGTACTGTTGAGAGAAGTACTACGTAGCATCATGCAAGTACCTAATAAGTGGCCTTTTTAGGCCAGGTGGGTGGGTTACAAAGATGGATGGATGGATGGATGTACATATTCAGATTTTCCAAGGTAAGAGTAAGGAGACTGAGTAGAAAATAAGTGAATCTCATTTGTCTAGTGCTTTGATTTCTTAGGCACAGGAGTTCCCAACCTTGGGTCCCCAGATGTTCCTGAACTACAACTCCCACAAATCCTCACCAACACAGCTAATGGTGAAGGCTTCTGGGAGTTGTAGGGAATCTGGGTACCAGAGTCCCCATTGTGGGAATGGGGCGGTATATAAGTGTAAATAATAAATAAATATGGTTGGGAACGTAAGGGAATGCGAGAACATTAGAATGACATGAGATTTGCGGACACACTTGTAAGCAAACTGCTGGAAGAAAGCTCAGCGGTTTAGGCATCTGGCTGCAGAGCCAGAGGTTGCGAGTTCAGCTCCCCACTGTGCCTCTCTGACTGGGCCTGAACTCCATGATCCATAAGGTCTCTTCCAACTCTGCAGTTTTCAGATTACTGTAGTATTATTATTATTATTAAGCTGTAGTCCTAAAAGTGGCAAATTGGATATCAAATGGATACCAAAAGGCATAATGGGAAGCAGAAAGTGAAGCTGTTTGTCCTTGGTTTCATATTTTTTCTGAGAAAACCCACTTCATAACCTTCCTGCAAAATACGTTATAACCATGATTGTTCTTGAAAGAGGGGGCTGGGATTCAGCAGTCCTGCAGATAATAAACAACCCCACTCCATTCTCCTTGTCTTAACCACAGAATGCATCGGCTCTGATAGGAAAGGGAAAAAGAGGATGTTTTGTCCATTGCTGGGGAGACTTCGGCCAGGAAGAGGCAGCATGTCCATCTGTGACATGTTCATCTCCTGAAAAGAGACTAAGGAGAGACATGGCACGTGGATCCTTTGCCTCTCTATACTATACCTCATGGCCGGTCCCAGGGGTGCTGGCAGGCCAGAACTACAGAGGCAACAGGGTCACAGCAACCCTCCTGTAGGTCTAGAGCTGAAAGGACAGCCTTGGCCTTCTCTGCCAGATCCAGCCCACGGGTGTCCTTGAAGGTTTCCGTACAACACAATCTCCCTTCATGGCTCTGTCTGTTTTTTTGTCCATTTTAGAGAGTTCACTGAAAGGACTGCATGCTTTTTGATTTGGGGGAAAAATGAACTTATCCCTGCTGAGGTAAGTGGGGAGCTTCTTTCACTTCCTACCTCAGTGCATAAATAACAGTATGACTCAGATTTGCAGTTTAAGTGAAGAGATGAGAATGTCCAGCTAGCCTCTTAGGGAAGTGCTGGTTTTTCCCCCCACCAGTCCTAATGTTCACATAGTCCCAATGTCTGAAACCATTGCCTCTCACAGTAAGTAGGGGCAGCTAATGTCATTGATCAGCCATGCCATTTGATGGATGGCCTTTCCCTGTGCTTGAAACTACTTTAGAACTAGGATATCCATTGCAATCAGACAGTACAACAGAGTTCTTTCAGGAGATGCTCTTGGTGAACACCCAAAGGGGATGAGGGAAGGGGGTACCAAAACATAATGTGTCAGGCAATTTTATTTCTCTGAAGGATTCCTCTAAATACGGTTATCTCTGCCTTGTTTGTTGTTGTTTTCTCTCCCCAAGCTTTTGAAACCATGGAAAACAATAAGCTATGAAACTGAAGGTGAAAGATGTTCAATGCAGATGTCTGCCTGCGGATCCTGTGCGCAGCTCTTGAGGACACTTGAGCCACCCGCCCCGAAAGGTTTCAGAAGTCGCTGGTTGTCAACCCTGGGGTTTGCATTGTGTGAGCCCCAAGGGCTGAAGGCAGAATCTTAGTCTGAGAAGATGTTTACAGAACATGGGCCAGTTGCCGCTTGGCACACAGGCTGGCCGCTTCCCTGAGGCTGGAGGAGATGTTTGATGTTCCAGAGGCTACCCATGGCTGTGGTTCCGTTTGTGCCTAGGGTCTAATGTCGGGAGCCATGGGCCTTTCTTGAGATTATACACAGAGTTTCTCTCTTACTGAATTGTCACTCTAGACTCTTCATAGGTTTTTCCCACTTTCCAAGACATGCTTAAGTTGAGGGCTGGGAGCGGGATGCTCCGTTCTCCTTCACATTCCAGTTTGCCCGTCAATCCCTCCTCCACCTGCACAGTGTTTGTTCCCTCTCATCATCCCTGCAATGGAAAGCATGGGACGAGGAGAACTTGGACTAGGACCTAACACTGTTTCACTATTGAGATAAGAGGCCATAGGACTCTGAAAGGCAGTGCGAACTGGCTGACTATTGACTGAAGCAAATGCTGGCCAGGCATGTCTTATCAGCCACCCAAAGCCATCCTGAAGCCATTTTAAAGCATTCAAATGGCAGTGCTTTCCATAGTGAGTGTTGTGCATTGTTTTATGTATGCCTGGGGATTGTTTTTATTTCAAAAACAGCCTTAATCATTCCACTTTTATTTACGTGTATACCTCATCAACAACACCCAGCAACTGGGGGTTAGAAATTGTTTGTGTGAGGTTCCTTTTTTTTCTTTTCTTAATTTTCTTTTTGGCTTTTTTTTGGTATCAAACATATGATTTCTCTCTTTGCTTTGCACTGAATTAGCACATGGGTTCTTGTCGGTAGAAGCAATAGAGTGCAGAAGGCTACAAAGAGCACAATCCAGTGTGATGAGATCAGGAGAGTTTGCCTCTGCCACCCTCCTTCCTACTACTGTGCAATTCAAGTCCTTCTTAAGCCATTGCCGGTGGGCATGTTCACAATGACGGAGGAGCTGCCCGGAGCAGAATATGGTTGAATCTGCCAGCAAGGAGCTCTGTGTGCACTAGAATCGGTGGGAGCCGAAAAGAAAACCCTTGTGAAACAGCTCCTCTTTGTTTTCTGTTCTGTCACCGTTAAACGAGTCCAGCAAATGTACAGATGCTCTGGTTCCCATTTGTCTGTGCTGTCTGTTTCCTGCCCGTCTCTCGTCCACGCGGAGCATGCTCAAAAAAAACAACAATCCATTGGTGTGACCCATAGGAGCTTCCATTCACCATGGGTGACAGCAAAACGATTCTCATGTCTAATGTTCTATGCAATGAAATAACAAAATTTTAAAAGAACAACTGTTAATATTTAATAAGTTCAATGTTATGTATAAGGATTTAATTGCAAATGTGCTATTGAGAAACTGGATAGATATCTTTATATCGAACACCTGTGTGTATGAAGTTTTCAATTAGTGGCATGCTTGACCCATTTGAGGGACACTTTTTGCCAAAGGGTAGCCATAGAGCCGGTGACTTGTCTCTGTCTGTTGTACAGCATGGCTTGCTATTTCTCTGCACGGTTTCATCTACTAGAATGCTTGCCGTTCTTTGCTTGGGGTTATTTTTTTTCTCTCCAGTTGGTTCATCTTCTCTACTGAATGCCATAAGCCGATTTATGCACTTGTTATTGAAGGCCTGTCAGTGACACCATGATATGAAATCCTAAAGAATGTTAACACCAAATAGTCTCCACTGAAGTACGATAACTCTCCGATCTTTGCCCCCCCCCTCTTTCCCTGCAGTAGCCATTGGTTTCCACTTCTAGGGGATCCTAGGCTTTACCTAGACCTGAAGCGCATGCCTCCTGTTTAAAATTTTAAACTAAATTCTATTTAGCCATGAGACCACCACAGGCTGGGAAGGTGTCTGAGAACAAAATGCTCTAACAAATGCTGCAATGGCCATTTGAGCAGCTCTATATCAGCTAGTACAAAAAAAAATGTAGCCTAATTCAATACCGAAGCCCAGCAGGAATTGGTTTCTTTTCTCACTGATGCAATATTAATGATTACTGTATAGAACTCTTGACTACTCAGACCACCACCACCACTCCGGAGTTTGGAGGCTGGGAGCCACTGAGAAGTACAATTTCAGATGCTGTAGATTCAAGAAGAGAGAGCAATCCCACCCATTCTCAGCCTGTCACTGTACTCATCCTGTTGGTACAACGCTGGCACAGGGACTTTCCTTGCATGCTGGACTGGTAAAAGCAGAGTGCTGCAAAAATTAAAAGGAATCTGTGCACCTTTTGACATTGGGAGGGGGAACAAAACGGCAAACATCTCATGATTCTGTTCAATGGTTTTTTTGAAAATGTGCAAGACTTTTGAGGTAGAATTTATAGACTCAAGTAACCATTCCTCCTTTTGATTCATGCACTTGGCTAAGATGCTCCATGCCCTGAATGCCACTGTCTACTTCATAACGGCTCTGGTACATCAAGACAGGCTGCAGAGTTAGAATACATATTGGTATATATTGAAAATCCTGGGAGATTTTTTGCTCCTCCGGAGGCTAAGATAAAGTTCAGCTCATAAGGGAACCTGTCAGATGCATGTTATCGGCCATTTTACAACATCATGCTGTGGCAAGATAGCACTCTGCTTCATTGTGGTTTGCTATGTATTCTTATATACACCCCCATGTGTTTCATGCTCTCACACTTAACATTTTCAGTGCACACATAAATTCTTAGAAGTGACACTGAAAAAAAAAAAAGACCCATGACTCGGCTTGGTGGAATCCAAAGGTGTACAATTGTTAAGCCTTAGCATTAGATTCAATTGAAGAGCTAGTATGCAAAGTGAAGTATAAAAGAAGGCTTTCCTTTCCATTCAAATGCTCAGGGCACACACTTTGTGTCTGGGAAGCAATGATTGCTTATCATGCAGCACCTACCGGTCTTCCAGGTACGTCCTTTTGTGTGTGCGCGCCCTGCGGAAAAATCCTTAGAAAAAGCAAGGGTTTTGTTGTTTGTTTTTACTTGAGACACCTAGGCAACAAAAGTAAGTGTCTGCCTGCCTGAATAAGGCATAGTTATCCCCACCAGTTGCATGGACGGAGAAGGAAGCCCCAGGTGGACCAAACCCAAGGACTTCAAGGATGATACAAGCATGCTGAGTCTCTTGGCTCATTCCACTGCAGACCTAACCTTGGGGTGCATGGGCAAAAGCGCAAATAGGGAGACTGTTGGCGGCTGCGGAAAACAGCTTCTCAGTCAAGATACAGACACGCTGCTCGATAACTGTTGCCACCATCTCCCCTTCTTGCTCTGGTAGCCTAAGCAACCCTCAAGTATGAACAACACCCATGAGCCTTAAGGGAACCCTTTCTACAGGAGGACAAGATATGGACATTCTTGATTTTTTAAATGCCATTTCTTCTGAGTCGCTTCTCCATGGTGTTTCACCAGCATGAAATCTTTCACAGAAATAATGGTTTCGTCAGATGCAGCAGTTGGTCTCGGGGCCTTGGATGTAAGAGGAAGACACTGTTGAACTTGAGTGTGGTCTCTCAGTAGGCTCCCTGTGCCGATCAACTGTGTGCTTGCCTAGAGAAAGTGTGGCCACCACGGATTAGTGTGACTAGGCCATGAAGCCTGAGAGTACTTCATTATACAGCCTCATTGGAGCAAACCATGGAAGCCTCGAGATTTCACCTCAGCTTGACACCTTCCATGTCTAAGTAAACACCTTGTCCGCTCAAGTGGCAAGTTATCTGTCAGCAACCCACTTTTACCACCAGTGCTCCACATGCATAATAATCATTACTCATACCGTAACTAGGTTTCTAACCTCCACAGCACCAGTTGAAGGCATGAACTAGTCAGGCGAAAAATAAATCCAAACAGGAAAGCCAAAAAGAAAAAAAACACCCCTAATGGAACTGCATCCAGCGTGGAAGGCTGATGGGCAGGGATAGCTTCGTAGCAGCTGCTTCAACTGGGATGGCACCAGGAGAGTCTCCCATCTCCTTCTCTCTGTGCTCAGAAATTGGGATCTGCTTCCATGTGGAGCTGAGCAAGGCATTCAATGGTGGCAGCTGCAGCTCTCCTGGCTCAGTTCCTTCCCAAACCAAACGGCGCCCGAACAATAACAAGTGCATAATCTGAGGAGGCTTCTTCAGGGCTCTAGGTTGAATCTGTGTCCCCCTACAGGTTTTCTCAACAGTGGCTGCTACAACCTCCCTCCACCCCTTCCATTGTAAATATCTGTACAGTGTGTAAAAAATAAATTTAAAAAGCCTCGTATGTTATGAAAAACAGAAAACAATCAAATCACAAGTCCCTTTGGGGGGGACTCCATCTTAATGACCAGCACACCTGCCAACTGTTGCTTTTGTGGTAAAAAAGAAAAGAAAAAAGAAAGCCTGGTGTTTTGTGACTGGCTCCCCTGGACTGTTCCTTTTCTTGCGAAGCATAGCAGTGTCTTGTAGAGTTACTGTGGCTGTCACACAACACACCTTCCACACCCTCCTCCTGCCTTCCATGTATCTTGAGTTCCCTTTGCTCCTTTTCTTTTATATTATTTTGAAGGTGGGAGAGGTTCTGTATAAACAAATGACCCATCCAACAAAAGAAGTTTACAGTTGTAAGTGCAATGACCTAAATCCTTTATCTGAACATTGTAAATGATGTGTGTCCTGCTGTGCTCTGTGAGAACTTGTAGTATTTCAGTGTATACCACCTCATGTATTGTGATTCCGTATGGCAAGTTGCCCTACAAGGTATTTCTGTGAAAAACAGAATAAAAGGACTTGATATGATTCCTGAGCGATTCTGGCTTAGTCCCTGCCTCCTGAAGACACCTGAAGTTGGTGTGCATTGTGAGGTGAGCAATATTTTTCTGTCAATACCTAGCACCTCCAATGGGACTGGAAAAACACCCACTAGAAACCCTGGAAGCTGCTGCCAGTCAAGTGTTGACAGTAATGGGTTGGACAAATTGTTTGTCTTAGTACAAGGCAGTTTCACACTATCCTATGCTGCCCAGCTAGCATGGCCTTGCTCACTCAATAATTCTGGGATCTGTAGTCCAAATATTTCCCTTGGAGGGATCATGTGGTTGACTATTCCCACATATCTAAAAATTCCTTGTACAGCGGTACCTTGTATAAAGGAATTAATTCGTTCCAAATGGAATTATGTTAAGCAAATTTTCCTTTATACAAATTCCCATAGGAATGCATTGAAAGCAGAGTAATCCCAGTTTTATGTTGTACGGATTTTCCCCATAGGCAATTATGTTAAGCAAATTTCCCCTATCTCTGGAATTTTTTATGTTGTACAAATTTTCTGTTATACAAGCTGTCTGTTATACAAGGTACCACTGTACATGAAAAACTAGATAGAATACTGAAAGGTGCCATGCATTTTTAAGGATGTGAGGCCATTCCATTAACAGAGTCAGCATGTGTATCCTAAAATGATGCCACCTGAACATAGCTTTGCCACTTTAGTGAAAACTAAACCAAAGCCGAGGAATCTTGTTTCGTTTGTTGCCTGTGTCATTCTGAGGTTGTAAAAATAAAGCTATATGTGCAGAAGAGGATTGCTTACACAACAGCCTCAAAAAAGGAAATCCATCTGTTCTCATTGCATTATATCAATGAGTTTAGGTGCACAGAGATTTACTACGGCCAAATGTCTCGAGATGCCACTCCATACATTCGAACAGCAAGAGATCCAATAAGAGAGCCAGTTCATTCAACTAGAGATCAAGGATTTCCTTTCCACCTTGACTGTGCATATGAGAGACCCAGGTAATCCATATGTCAGGAAAAGGGGGCCAAGTCTCAAACAGGTTTCAGAGGTATGCAGCTTTGTGTTTCCTTTGACCGGAGTAATCCACAGTAGGCTTGCCTGTATCAGGCTCCTCAGCACAGGCAGACTAAACAAGTACAATCAGAGAAGGATCTAGGTTAGATTCGAAAGAATTGGGTACATTTCTTCCTATTGATTTATTTGCATAGTGGCTTGACATGAGATTTCCAATCAGGTCAGACTGGAAGTTGGTACAAAAATTCTTCTAAAATAATTCTTAAAATATTTTTATTTTAGATTAAAAGCAAGAATCAATACAGAAAGGAATTAGTCAAAATAATTACTGAGTCAGGAGTGCAACACAAATAAATATATTTAGCAGTCTGCTAGGTATGCTTGTCTTCAAACATTTTTGCATAAGGTTTGTCCTGACCCGCATCAGAAAAAAAGGCCATTCATTAGACCTCCCGTTTCTCCCCAAAGCAGGAAGGCCATTACCAAATCAAATGATATGAAGGGCAAGTAAAATATGCCTTCACAGTCTGTCCCAGGATTGAGGGATCTTCTGGTGTGCAAAACCCAACAGCCACAGCAGACTGCTTCCACTGCTGTTAGCAGACTGATGGCTTGAAACGTTCTTGTCCCATCTCGCATCATCATATACATTTTCAAAAAGGAAGACAGCAAGATAAGACGCAGTGGCAAGAGACCAGAAAGGGACTAGAAGGTTCCCCCCGTACATGCGTGCTAGTCGTGTTAGACATGGCTGCAAGGAAACACTCTTTTACCTTCACGCTTTTTACAGTGGTGCCTATTTATCTACTTGCATTTACATGCTTTTGAACTGCTAGGTTGGCAGGAGCTGGGGTGATCAATGGGAGCTCGCTCCTTTGCGTGGCACCCGGGATTCAAACCGCCAAGCTGCTGACTTTGCAGCCAACGGTTTTCAGAGCCTTAGTCCACTGAGTCACCACGCCCCACACAGAAAGGGACTACCCGCCCGCCCCCAAATAAACACAAACACAAGTTCCTACCATTATATAATTATTTGTATCACGTCTGGCTAATGTCTGCAATAACTCTGCATTGGGTGATGTGGACTGGGTTCTTTTACTTCGTCAGATTGCTTCACCTACTGCTTTTTACTGTAGTACATATGGATGCAAACGCATGGAAGGCATACAAAGCCAGACCTCTTAACCAACTGCATTGGGGTGGGCAAAGTGCAAACGTGACGGAGCACCAAGGAATGGGAGCAGCACCAAGCTGAAGCTTGAAGATGGACACAGGAGGTAGCGTAGCCTCGAAAATAAGGGGCTGGCAAAATTTGGCCTTCCAGATGTTACTGGACTGCAAAAACAGCCTTAGCCAATATCCCAAGTGAGACATGTCTGGAGTCACAGCCCCTTGAAATATCTCTAGAGCAAAGCTTAATTTAAATCACTGGGAACAGAAGAACATAGACCAAGGCACATGCAATACATGGATTTTCAAGCTACACACACAAGCAACTACCATACCACATCTGATCTTAACTGGTTTTGGATACAAAGCATCACTGCTTCGAAACAAGATCACAGAATATTAAGGGTAGACCTAGGAAGGAATTCTGCCTACCATCTTGAAGAGCTGCTGGCTGTCAGGTGAAAACTGGGCTAGGCTCAAACTTCATATAAATTAGCTTATATTTTTAATAAGGCAGTATTCCTAACTTGGCTAGGCTGGCTCAAGTTGATGGGAGTTGTAGTTCAGGAATACCAATTTTTTCTCTCCGATTTTGTCCCCATCCCAAGACCTGGCTCATCATGTTCCAGGCTTCAAAGAGGCACATTCAAAGCATTATTTAAAAGAGGAGAAGGTTTGCAGCACTGCTGCCTCCAAGGCAGATGGCAAGTTTGCACTGGGGGCTCCTGAAGACTTGGCTCCTTGGGAAGATTCAATGATCCCGTCCCCAGCTCTTCTTTTCTGCCGCTTTTCCCCCCTCTCCCACCCCCTTGTGTTGCCATACCTATAGGTTTTTCTCACCCACCCCTGCGGATGCGGTTCCCACTTAACGCCCGCACAGCCATCTGCCACCCGGCACTTCGTGTTGTCGCTCAGCCGATTAGGAGGAACACGCCGGCAACACCAGCCGGCCTGCGTGTCACTTGTCATTACCCTCCCGCCGTAGGGCTGTGGGGGCCAACGTCCCGCTCAGCTTTGCAGGGGAGGGGTCATTTGACCCCCGAGATTATGCTGGCTGGCTTAGAGGGAGAGCTGCTTCTGAAGATGAAGGAGTCATGAGCGAGCCCGAGCAGAGGTTGCCGCCTGCTGCGAGCTCCATCCATTCATGCTGACAACGTGCCGCCTGCAGACCCCGGAGCGGCACAGCTTTCCTGTGGGAGTCACACGGCATGTGCCATTCCCCCCCCCCCCGTTCAGTACTGGCTCGGGAACATTTAGTCCTACACAGCCAGCCCTGGCAAGAGTTGGTGCGCGGCAGCCCTTCTTTGCCAAGAGGCAGCAGCTCTGTTCTGCATTGTCACGAAAACCATATGCTCCCCTTTAAGAGACAACCAACTGGTTTTGTGTCCTGAGTAGTGCTGTCACGCGCAGCGCACACGGTTTCTTTGGAAGTAAAACAGCCGCCGCCTTCCATGGCTACCGGCTCTAGGTGGCCCCAGTGTCTTGGGGCAGCTCGACTGTCTCTCTCCCAAGGCCTTTCTTCCTCTGCTCACAGCGGGACAAGCCACTGAACAATTGCAGTGAGCCATGTTCCAAAAAAAGAGCTGTTGCAAAAAAAAAAAAAAAAAGCCTTTCTGTAGCTCCAGGGGTCTGCCCAATTATACCTAGACAGAAAATCAAAGTGTCAAAGATCAACTGGGAGTTGTTCAAAAGTTTTATTTTGCAAAACAAGAGATCACATAGGGCTATTCTCCCAAGTTATGTGTCTCTCCAGTTAAGGGAAGGAGCCTCTTTTTAAGTAGACATGAATTAGACACAAGGCACTGCTTAATTTTAAAACCAGTTTTGACTAAAACAAATAGTCTCTGCTAACCTCAGGATTTAGCTTATTAGTCAAACAGCTAAAGGGATGGGACGGGGGAGAGAGAGAAAGTCCCAGTCATGTGAGCCGCTGTGTGCGACAGAATGCTGTGTGAGACAGTCCATTTGTCCATCCTAGACATTTTGAGTTTTAAATGAATATCCGATTGTTGGCACATGAGGAACTATGTACAAAGCTGAAGAGTTCCATTAAGGGATTATTAACAGGCTAACTCTGGAAACCCCCTGACACATCCATTTCCCAAAAAAACTTTTCAATTTGACCATCTGCACCATTCTGACCCTTTGTGGGACTCACAAGTTACTGTCACAACCCCTCTAGGTAGCAACGGCAATATGTCATGCCGCGCATCAGCCTTCCTTAGGCTAGTGCCATCCACAGGCCAATGGCAGGAATTACACTTCAAAACCTCAGTTTGGAAAAGCAGCCCCACTTCATGAAATATATCCACTTTGGGTTCTCTCTGTGTGTGTGTGTGTTGTGTCGTTACAGTCGTGACCAACTCTTCATGACCCTATGTCCATGGAATTTTCTTGGCAAGGAATACTGGAGTGGCTTGCCACTTCCTACTCCAGGCACCTACAACACCTGGTATTCCCTGGTGGTCTCCCATCCAAGTACTAACCAGGGGTTCTCACACTAGCAATAAAGCAAAATATGCCCATGGGGCAGCTAGGACCTTCCCAATTCCTCTTCCTTGCATTCTGGAAGTGATACAAAGGACAGGCTATTTAACAGTGGATGACGACAGACAACCTTCCTGCTCCACACAGGAAGACAACCACTGTGAGCAATGCTTCCCCCCCCCTTGACACACATTGCTTCTCCATTTGCCCAGAAGCTGTTTCCCTCCAATAATGCATGTCTATTAAACAGTCCTTGTCAAGTGAACGCATGTTTATAACAGTCTCTGATCCCATCTAGTGGGCAGTCCTGGTTATACACCGTGAGAAGGTGTATTTATGTGGGCTTTTTATTTTTCAAGACACAAGTAAGCAAAAGCATGAGTACTGATTCTATGGATATGGCAGTCCTGTTATGCTGGGGAGCCACAGTGGTCAGTACGTTAAGAGAGCCACTGCTTAAAACAAACAAAAACAAAAACACTGGTGTAGAGTAGCACAAGGTGGAGGTGGTCTGCATTTCTACCATTCCTGCAAGTTGGGGCTCGAGTCACTGACTGTAGAACTATTTCCCAGGCATGTGGGTCCTTGTTCCACCAAACTTCAGCCCTCCAGATGTTTTGGACTGCAACTCCCACAGTCCTTTGTCATTGGCAATACAGGCTTGGAATTTTGGGAGTTGTGGTCCAAAACATCAGGAGGGCTAAAGTTTGGACTGAATGCACACACCAACTGAATGTCATCATGGCTTCACTGATGCACTAGCAGCTGTAAAACCTGACAAGTTCCCAGCCCCACAACCAGGAATATGTATTTGTAAAACATTCTGTTTTTCATCTGCATTAGGATGGTTCCTTTCTAAATTATTTTTTTCCATAATCTGAGTGTAGGAAGGATACAAGGCTTGGTTAAAACTAATGACCCTTGTGGGAGAAAGCTGGGCATCCCTTCGGAGACGAGTGTTCTGAGACTTCTATCATTTCTATGTAGAGCTGGCTTGGGTCTACGCAACAGCAGTCTTCTTCCCCGACCCCCCTTCCCTTGTGTCAGAAGCAAACAATACAAGGGAGAGCTTTTCTAAAGGAAAGGTTCTCTTATGAAACACTGATAAATGGAGTAATCAGTTCTGACAGAGCTGATCACTTATAAGAACATAATAGCAGCCTTGCTGGAACAGGCCACAGCCCAGCCAGTCCAGCATTCTGTCTCACACAGCGGCTCACTTGACTGGGACTTTTTTTCTCTCTCTCCCCTGTCCCATCCCTTTAAATATATAATCTTAACCCCTAACACAAACTGGCACATATCGCCATTTCCAAAGGAAGTCCCAGCAGTTTGGGAAGGGGCTTCTTTCACTTATATATGCATTGTTTTCTTGGGCTTGCCATCTCTTCATGCTTGGAAATCTGCCCAATAAGGTATCGTCAACTGGCTGATCAAACACTTCTAAATTTTTTCTATGAGATCAGCTTTTCCAAATAAATGATATCGACTTCTTGCAAGTACCTCACCTCCAGCATTGCTTGTTTTACTTCAGCCAGTGCTTTCAGTTCTTGAAAAGCCAGTATTTTTCTCCAGTCCTTCCAAGGATGGCCACAGTGCAGAAATGCCAGATTAAACAGAAGTGGCACTTGCTGCTTTCTGCAGCAAGCAAAGCGGACATGAAAATTCTATAACGTAACCTGGGCCCCTGTAAAAAAAAGAACGTTTTACATATGCCAAACTTGGTTTTGTCAATATCACAGATCCACTCAAAGATCCATTTGAACCAGTAAACACAATGTGTGCCTTCCCCCCAGACCAAGACCAGAATTCTAGTACTGTACCTATATATTCGTTCTAACAGCCCAGAAGAGTAACTAATTAGGGTAGTATAAAGGGTCTAATAGCATCATTACTAGGGGTGTGGTGGCTCAGCGGGTTAGAACACTGAAAACTGTCGGCTACAAAGTCAGCAGCTCAGTGGTTCGAATCCTGGGTGCCATGCAGTGGAGTGAGCTCCCACTGTTAACCCCAGCTCCTGACAACCTAACGGTTGGAAAGCATGTAAATGCAAGTACTGTAGATAAATAGGTACCACCGTAAAAAGAGGGAAGGAAAAACTGTGTTTCCTTGCAGCCATGCCGGCCACATGGCCACGGACTTGCACAACACTAGCTCTTTGGCTTGAATACGGAGATGAGCACCTGGCCCTAGAGTCAGACACAACTAGTACGCATGTGCGGAGGGAACCTTTACCTTTACCTAGCATATTCAAAACAATCAAGTTATTCCAACTGCTAGTCCCAATTAAAGGTGACAGTGTTCCATGTGCAGAAATGCATTCAGCCATGCCGGCCATGGACTTGCACAACACTGGCTCTTTGGCTTAGAAATGGAGATGAGTGCCACCCTTAGTTGGACCCAACTGGCACGCATACGCAGGGAGAATCTTTACCTTTACTATTGAATCAATGGGAAATTGATAAACTGATATGTACATATTGGTCCAATGGGTCTATTCTGGTTATATCTAGCTATTGTGTTCAGGCCTTAGTTTTTGCAGAGCATCACTCACTTCTTCAGAAGCAGAGTGTGTAGCTTCAGTTGGCAGGTACATATACGCACAGTGGGTGGGCATGTAAATGATTAGAAATGCAAAAAGTGCAAGCAAGTGATGATCTTAACAGCCACTAAGAAGTGTCAAGGAGCATCCCACCATAGACAAATAGATTAATACAGGTATGGCAATGAACAGTCTATGTTCAATCCAAGTTTAAGAATTCAGACTCTTCACTGGTCCTGAGAGAATACAAAACGGTTTCTAAACCAACTCTAGTTCTAGAAGGAGACATGGATAAGTCACTTTCAGCACACAGGAGCCTGGGCAAGAACAGAATACAGTTAAAATAAATGCAGTTGGGAATATGGGGGAGAGGGATGAAATCAGGGAAGCCAAACCAAAAGAACTATATATCATTAGGATGAACAGAGAAAATGAGTTCTGTATATGAGTGACATGGAATGGGGATCCCAGACAGTGAGAGAAAAAAGAAAGAATGAGCATGAAAAACATGGGGGGGGGGCAGTAGCCCACTCTTATGTCTGAGGAAGTGGACTTGCAACTGCAGGCACAAATTAAAATACTGTATAGCAGTTAGTCCTTAAGGTCCCACAATGTTTTTGTCTTTTTCCCCGTTGTTCTTGCCTGGATATGCTAGAATATCTTCGCCTTTCTAAATCTAGAAAAAACGAGTGTGAAGGGTCAAGGTGTCTATCTCTCCTGGGAGAGGTTACACTGGGATGGGCCACTCATGGCCTTCCAGGGATTGTTGGGGTGAAATTATTCACTATTACAGACAGCAGCCCAACATCATCATCTGGAAGGCTACAAGCGCGCCCACCTCTTCCTGGAAAGCAGCAGGGAATTGAGCCAGGCAAGACAGACCCTGAGACGGCAGGGGACGCGAAGGGAAGTTGGAGAAAGACTAAACCGTAGCAGCGGAAGGGAAAAAAGGAGCAAAAGACCGGAGAGAAAGATGAGTCACCATTTTTGCTACTGCCTGCTATGAAAAAAGAAACAAGTATAGGGAGGGCACAAAATAGAAAAATATTTCGTTTCATGTTCACCCCCATTTTGTTTCATTTCTTACCAATAAAATTAAAATTCCACGCAAAATGAAATAAAACTGCTCCCCTGGGTCTTAGAGGCACCAGATTTGGTGCCCAGGACACCAGGAGCCTTTTTTAAAGGGCTCATGACAAGCTGTCAATGGCTGGAGCCCTCAGAAAACCGTTGAGTAGGCCGCAAGAAATCAAGTTTTTTTTTACCGAAAAAACTGCCTACCCGACCGTTTTCTGAGGGCTCCTGCCGAGCTGTCAATGGCTGGAGCCCTTTAAACCTGGCCCAGTCAGTACCAGGGGGTGGTACCTACTGGGCCAGGTTTAAAGGGCTCCAACCACTGAAAGCTCAGCAGGATCCTGAAAATGATGAAACAAAATGGTTCAATTCATTGGGAAAATGACCGCTTCATTTGTCTATAACGAAATGCTGCTCCCTCGTTTCGTTTGGTAGCAAACAGCATTTCGTTTTTCGTTTCCTGGCTGTCCCTAAACAAGTCCAGCTGCTACAGAATAGAGGCACTGGTCTAGGTAGGAGTCCCTAAAAAGACAGATAGAGAGAGAGAGAGTAGTAGTAGTAGTAGACCCTGTAAGCATGTCCTCGAGGGATGGACGTCTCTCTCGATCTCCAGATCCCCAAGCGAGGCCGGCCTGGAACCCGCGAGGGGGGACGCGAGCCGACCTTGCACGGCGAGGCATTGCAGGGGCGGTTTTACTAGTAACCCCCCCCCCCATTCTCGCACCATCTTTTACACACACACACACACACACACACACACACACACACACACACACACACACAGAGGCGCGCGTTTCCACGGCCGGGCAGTGAATCCAGGTCTCGATCCCACACGGGGGCAAATCTGGTGTGGTGGCGGCAGGACCCTCCAAGAAGAACCGAGGGGGTGGTTTGCAGCGCCTTTCGAAAATCCTGGCGGGACTCCTCCTCCTCCTCCTCCTGGGCTGGGCGGATAATGAAGATGAAAAAGCTGCGCCTCCGCGAACCGAGCCTCGCCTTCCTGCCCCCCACCCCCCCGCACCCCAATCCTGTTTCCCGCCAACAGCCCCCCTCCCCGCTCCCCCCACCCCTCTTTTGGGAGGCAGAGGGACCCCCAAGGCGACCCGACTGTGGCGTGATCCCGAGAGGATGGGATGATGAAAGGGGGAGTGGGGGGACACACCCCCGCCAAAGGAAATCCCGCCTCCAGGGCGGGACTGTACACAACAGGACTTAGCATGGAGGAAGAGGGAGGGACGGGGGATAGCTTTCCACGAAGGAGGGCGGCCTCCGCTTCGACGGGCAGGTCCGGAGCGCCAACCGGGAGCGCAGCCCCACCCCCGAAACCTCCTCCTCCTCCTCCTCCTCCTCCCCCCCTTCCGGCTCCTCCAGAGGAAGGTCCGGGGCGGGAAGAGGCCCTCCTCCTTGGCACCGCCGGGCGTCGGCAGGGGCAGCGCCATGGAGCCCCCGGTGAGGGGTCGGGAAAAGGGGGGAGGAGGAGGAGGAGGAGGAGGAGGGGGCCGGGCGGGGGGCCGGGGTGGTGGTGGTGGTTCCCCCCCCCGCAGGGTCCTTTTTCCCGCAATGCCACGCGAGGGGAGGCCAATGGGAAGGGTTCCCTACGGAATGGGAGTGGGGGGTGGCGGGAAAGAGAGGGGGGGCCGGGACCCCCTCCCTTCGGCTGCTGGCGGGCAGCGGCTGGGCTGCTTTAGGTTCCCGCCCCTGGTCGCCTTTCTTTGGGAGCCGCCTGGCTCTTAAGAGAAATGGAACAACAGGTGGCTCTTCCCGGGAATCAAAGGATGCGATGCCACCCCCCATCCCCACCCCGGTGGCCGCCCCAAAGCGGCTCCTGTCCCGTCCCTCTCTCCACCCACCCACCCACCTCCCCTCTTTCCCTAAACTTAAATTGATTACTGGGCTGGGAGACACCTCCCTTAGGAGGAGAGGCTAATAAAACATTTGGGGCTCTTTAGTCTGGCACCTGAGGAGGGATAGGATTGAGACGTACAAAATAATGCAGGGCATGAGTCAAGTGGATAGAGGGAAGCTCTTCTCCCTCTCACAAAATACCAGAACTAGGGGACATACACTCAAATTGAGGAGTGGGAGAGGAAGAACAGACAAAAGAAAATATTTTTTCACCCAGCGCGTTGTTAGTCTGTGGAACTCGCTGCCACAGGAGGTGGTGATGGCATCTGGCCTGGATGCCTTCAAAAGGGGATTGGACAGATTCCTGGAGGAAAAGTCCATCACAGGTTACAAACCATGATGGAGATGTGTAATCTCCAGGCTTAGAACCAGGGGACTTCAAGGACCAGATGCAGGGGAGTGGTATCAGGAGACAGACATCTAGTCTTGTGTGCTCCCAGATGCATCCGGTGGGGCCACTGTGAGATACAGGGAGCTGGACTAGATAGGCCTTTGGCCTGATCCAGCATGGCCCCCTTCTTATGTCCCCCTCTTTCAGTGCTGTCACCCTTCCAAAATGTTATGTGTCAACCTGAAAGTGTGACATTGGAATTCAAAAGCTGTGCAGCACTTACATGGTCTGAACATTTCAAACAGCAGCTGATGGCTGCAAACTTAATTTGCTCCAAGAAGCCTTTCTGGTCCTGTTGCCTTCTTTTGCTAACAATGAGTCCTTATAGGAGCATTGAGGCTCAACTCCTTCCCCTGCTGATTGCCTTGGGAGTCAAGAGAGATCTCAGGCCTCTTGTTCCTGGGGGTGGGGGTGGGGGCAGCTGGCATGGGGGCACAGTAGAAAGAGATGGCTTGCTTTAGGGCAGACTGAGAAATTGGTTGGAAGCTCCAGGGGAGTCTGGTGCCCTGGACCAAGCATTCTTGAGAGCCTTCCTCAGACGCCTCTTCAGAAACTTGCAGTATGTGCCAGGTGCTGGTTGAATGGAAAGCAAGAGGGTGCACTTCCAACTTGACCAATGTACTTTCACCAACCCCACAAGCTTGGGTTTTTTCCATGCTGCATGAAGGAAACGTACAGTATATCAATAAGACCGGCACAGTAATTGCCCTGTCCTGTTTTTCTTTGTGGGTAAATGCAATCCAGCTCCCTGTCACTACTTGAGATTCAATAGGCATTCCCTCATGGAGAACACCGTTAGGAAACTGCAACAACATACTCCAATGTGGAGTGTTCCCATTCCAGCTCTCTTTGAGAATCCTTGCTTGCTAGGACACCTTTCATGACACTCTGTTGCTCCCTCCCTAACATTAGTTACCATTTCTTGTTCATTAAATATGCTCAGCTATCATTGCACTGTTTGTACTTCAGCCCTCCCAAGATACAGTAGTTGATGATTTCCTTAAACCGTATGCTTAGATGCGGCTGTTTTGCCTACCTAGGGAGCCACTCTTAACTTCTCTAATTTGCAAAAAGAGATGCTGAGAATTGCCCTGATGTTAATTGAAAGATTACTGGCTTTCTTGAAGGAAATAGTGTACCGGATGCAGCTTTTTTTTAATGTCTGCTCCTCTTCAAGGAGTATTTTAGTTGGTGCTAGGTGGGGCATGTCACACATTAACTTGTGCTCAGTGAGCAAACATCTTGGCAGTTTGAAGTGAATGCTAACTATAAGTAAAACCTGCAGATTTGTTCAGAGCAAGAGTTCTAAAGGGAGAATGCTTAGTTTTGTTTCTTGCTGTCACAAACGAACCAGGTATATAAAAGATATGAGATTCCTTTTGGGTTGTAAACATCAAGCAAAATAACATTGTGCCAATTCACTGTAAAGATTAATAGAATTTGTTTTGCTTAAGAAGTCTTCAATATCTCATATGCATGAAATTTGTCTTTAAATAGGTAGGTACATAAAACATGAGGCTCAGTGACAGGGCAAGAATAGGGATCTATTCCAGAAGTTTGTTGTACAAGCAATGCAATTGCCCTGAAACACCTGAGTAAATTACAAAAGATTATACATGATAATAGTCTCAGGAGGTGTTTGGCTAAAGGCCAAAAAGTTATACAGGTTCATTAATGGCTGAGGAAAGGTGCCCTATAAAGATACCCATTATTTCGATAACTTTCAGGCTCATGAAAAGGAAGATATGGATTTTACTAATTTGGAGGATTTTGATCAACAGCAATGTTGCTGTTCATCAAGTCCTCTTAGTACTAGGGAACACAGCCTGATGTAAACCAAATAATATGTTGATGTATCATATTTTGTGCATATATTGGCCGATGCAAACTAAATTATCAGCCCTGAGTAGCATTTTTATTGTCGAGGGCCATGTCTTGGATCTGGTCACCAGAAATGGGCAAAATGAGTTAGGGTCAGAGTTGATAGTGGCGAATCCCATCCCATCCCCCTATTTCTTTCCTCTTTTTTGCTACTAATCTCTTTACCTGTGGCTATTCCCTTTCTCTCTGTTTAGCAGGCAGCTGAGAGGGGGGAAATCTCTCCTGAGAGTGAATCGAGCTGGTAGCAGCAGCCTGAGATCCAGCTGAGAGCTTCAAGTGTCCAGGCCTGGTCTAAACATACCTATCTCAGGTTAAGCCTGTGGAACCTCAGACACAAACACATTTTAGACATACAGTGTAAACTGGCATTATGAAATTGATTAGAGAGATGACCACCTGTCCACCCTGTTTTTCCTCACAGAGCGTCACCTGTGCATATAAGCAGAAACATAGCATTTCCAAGGCTACATAAAAATAGCAAGCCTCCTCCCCTCTGGGATGGATTTGATCTAAATCAGATCAGTTTAGATCAGTAGTGGCCAAACTTCAGTCCTCTAGATGTTTTGGACCACAACTCCCAGAATTCTAGGCCTGTGTTGTCAGCGACAAAGGGCTGTGGGAGTTGTGGTCCAAAACTTCTGGAGGGCCTAAGTTTGGCCACCACTGATTTAGATCATGATTTAAATGAAAAATAATATTTTTATAATTTTTTTAAGAAACAGGGATTTAAATTAATTTGATTTTTAAAAATATTGATTTTTTAAAATTCACTCTGTCTTCTCCAAACTCAATACTAAAAATGTGAGGAGGTGAAAGGCACAGGAGTAAGGTCTGGCACTGCCCTGTAACCCCATTCAGAACAAGTAATATAACTTCTGAAAAGAGCTTTACTTACCAGTATAAATCATCTACATTTTTAAAAGTACAGATTGCCTTTCTCAGAGATGTAGGGATACTGCATGCGACATGGAATTAGCTAGACTAAGTGCTATTGATCTTTAACATGCATATCTACATTTAAAAAACCACACAAACTGACACACAGTGAGGGGATTAATGCAATTCTTCCTCATTGTTCCTTTGAGACTTATCACAGTTAATTATTATTAAACCATATGTATTATGATTAACAGTTTTGTACATGTACTAAATAGTCTGTGTGTTTATATGCTGAAGCGTGGCAAAGCCTAATGTATTATGGGAAGTGACAATTTTTTTAAAAACGTGAAGACAAATACTTTCTCTGTAACGATGAAGGCATCACAAAGTAGTTAACACAGGGATCTTATGCTTTGAATAAGCTCCATCTAAAACTCGAACAAGCCAAATGCAAAGGAAATGAGCAAAAATATTATATAAGGAAGAAACATCAAAGAAAGATTGTTATCTTGAAATAAATACCAGCTTAATTACTTATTTATGTTACTTTGCTTAACCTAGAAATTCTACCATATGCATTCTGTTTTTGGATTTCTTTACAGCATGTTGTTATATAAGTAATGCTTTCTCTGCTGGCATTAATAAAGACTTTCCCGATACTTCAAAACAAAAAGCCTCCTGGCAGATTTTTTTTAAGAGCAAAAGTCTCCATAGAGATTATATATACCTTTTCAGGATTTTTTTAAACAGGGTGTTGTTTCCACATGTGATTTATGTTTGTTCTCTTTTACAAATTACCTAAGAGGCCCCACGTTCCTTGCTTCAGCTTTACTGAAGATTTACTCAGAATAGATACCTAATTGTAGGCATGCTTGTATTCCCCCCCCCCTTGGAGGCCACTCCTGCTAATTAAGTATCTTCTTGTTCTGTTTTTCATTGTTCAGTTGCTGACGGACACAGAGGAAATAGCTGCTTTATATCGTGAGCTCAGCCAGTTCCCATCTCTTTCCAGTGCCTGTATTGGGCCTGAGGTAACCACTCAATATGGCGGCAAATACTGCAACATTTACACAGGTAAACTCTGACCCTGCGTTTGCACCCGTTATCTTATCCTTCCTGTTGGAAGTGGAGCCTCAAAGCTAGGTGGAGAGAAGATGCCATTTTGGCCTCAGGATGCCGCTCATTCGAATAAGGCAAATACAGAAAGGCACGCTGAGGCCAAAATGGCATCTTCTCGCCACCTAGCTTTGAGGCTCCACTTCCAACAGGAAGGACAAGTCAAGAGACCTAAGTGGTCGATAAGTTGCTTTGGGTGTTGAATGTTGTATGTCTCTCCGGCTTGAATTGCTCAGTGATCGGAGCTCCAGGGGCCAGGAGTCCCATTTCTCCACGGTCCCTCCCAGCAAAATAGCCAACCAGCTCTCTGGAAGGGAGGAGTGGTCAACCACACCTGCGTACTCTATACCTAGAAAACCTGGGAAACCCTCACTAGTTAGCATTGACTTGTTGACTGTGCAAAAATTATTAATAGCATTACTGTGCCATTATTAGCATTCTTACTTGGAGGCTCCTGATTCATCAGGTTACCTTAAGGTAGAAGTGACTTGACAGTGCAAAACAGCAGCAGCAGCAGTATATACATATACTGGGCTAAAGACAGCGATCTTTAAACAATCTCATTGTGGGTCAAGAATGGATAGTGGCCCTTTCAAAGGGCCCCTCTCTCCTGCATTGTATAGAATCACAGAATCATAGAGTTGGGAGAGACCTCAAGGGCCATCCAGTCCAACCCCCCTGCCATGCATGAACCCCATCACCATATATTGACTCAATATATTGAGTCCTCTAAACATCATTCATTCTGTAGACTCATTTATTTATCTACGGTGTGCTTATCATGGGTGGAAAACTGGATTGTAGGTGGTGGTCTTCGGGCATCTGGCATGTCTAGAATTCTGTCTTGCAGCCGTATAGGATGTCTTGTTTTGATCAGGTCTGTGTTGGGATAGGAATGTTTGGATGGGAGGAGGCTTGGCTTGCTTTCATTGTGCCAGACTGGACATAAGATTTGCTCTTTCCTTCTTGTGACAGAGTGGTCTCAGCGAGATCTGGAAAGAGCGGAAAATGTGAAATTCTGCCGTCAGTACCTCATCTTCCACGATAGCCAGTCGATTGTGTATTCAAGCCCGTCGGGCAACTGCACTGAAATCAAGGGAGAGTAAGCATCCGTGGTCTGCCAGCATCATTGGGATTAACTCAGGCTCCTGCAGTCTCTGAGAAGATCATTCCTCTTTATGTCCTGGGTGGGGTTTTTTGTTTTGTTTTGTTTGTTTGTTTGTTTGTTTGTTTGTTTGTTTGTTTGTTTGAGCAGTAATAGAAACCACATGTTGCACACCCAGGGCCATCCAAATTGTGCCATGAAATAGTAGCATACCATTTTTGTTTATGGTTGTCTGTTGCAGTATTTGATATTTTGCATTTTTGAGTCCTGGCAGAAGGCAGCTTATAGCACACTGAAAACAGTACCAGTGTAATGAAACAAATGTTAAATGCGCCAAATATTGGTGGGAAGGCCAGGTTTTCACTGTTGCTCATCAGAATCAATCAATCAAACAAACAAACAAAAAAGCAAGTGGACGAGCTTTGCTTGAGAGGGTGTTACAGAGTTAAAACACCATACCTAGAAAAAGTCCCCTATTCTATGCTTCACATCCGAAGGCAAGGAGATATACATAAAATGGAAGTGGACATGCATTCAAGGAGAGGTATATAGGATGAGGTTCTTCCAGGAGTCAGGTTTTCTCACAACTTAAAATGCTTTGTAATATGGAGCCATCTTTGAGGAAGCAGCTGAAGTCCGATTATCTGTTCACACTCCTTTTCTTGCTTCTTTATTCAAAATACAAATGGTTCTGCCCTTTCCCCTGCCTTCACACAATGGGTCGTGTCTTCTAGTAAAGGCCTGGATACCTTCAGGAAGTCAGAGGCTAAACTGGCTCCCCTCCACCTCTACCGTGGCAGCCTAGCGTCCCTGTCCCTTTCTCTGCAAAAGGGCTTGTCTGTAAAAGGATCCCTAATCCCACCGCCACTGCCTCGAAATAGATGAGCACATTCCTGCCCAGTTTACGCCCAGTTCCATGCTTCTGAAAGTGTGAATCTGTAGATGAATCAGGAAAATGTTTCCTGTCCAATTTCTGAGGAGGTGGGGGGAGGGAAAGCCCCTCTTGGCCATAAATGGTGACTTTTTCTTCACTGCATCATTGGGTCTGCAGGGAGCTCCCAAGAAGGCTTTGGGGAACTGCAGAGGCACACAGGGGAAGCGTATGCAGCCCATAGGTCGCCCACCCCCCACCCTGGGAGCATCCCTTCCATTCGGAGCTTTTCTAGCTTGTCTGACAATCTCAGTGCCAGCTTGCCAAAGGGCAGAGTTCTGAAGGCTCACCCCCCCTTGCTGTCCCTCTTAGGTTGCTCAGTCGGGACTCTCCCAGTGGAGCACAGAAAGCCGTCCTCCGCAAGGCCACCAACGGCAAAGGCGAAGAAAAACAGTTCCTGGAGGTAGGTCTGCTTTGGAGAAAGCTGGGCCTCTCCAGGCCAAAGGCACTTGCTCCCCTCTCTCTCTTGAGGGCTCGTGTCCTCTGCAAAGCTGAGCCTCCGGGGAGGCCAGTGGCCTTTCGCTCACGGCTCAGGGTGGCTTTGCATTCTGCTGGCGATTCTCCCGCTCTTCTGGGGAAAGCACGACGTCAAACTCCCGCCTTGCGTCTGTCTCAGGAGGCAGCGGTTTGGGAGGGGCAGCTGTTACTGACGCAGCTTTGGTGTCTTTTTGCGGGAGGAAAGGGCTTAGTGATTCCCTTCCGTGACCTGCGGAAGAGAACCAACGGCTACGTGGGCACTAGAGTTGGGAGACTTAAGCTGCGGTGTACCTGCTTCCATAGGTTTGGGAAAAGAACCGGAAAGTGAAGAGCATCGAGTTGACTGCCCTGGAGAAGCACGGCCAAGTGTATGAAGATGGTGAGGCTCTTCGCAGCTCTGCTAGTGTTTGTAGGAGATGAGAGGATAACATAAGAAGAGCCATGCTGGATCAGGCCAAAGGCCCATCTAGTCCAGCTTTCTGTATCTCACAGTGGCCCCACCCGATGCGTTTGGGAGCGCATGAGACTAGATATCTGTCTCCTGATACCACTCCCCTGCATCTGGCCCTTGAAGTACCCCAGTTTTAAGCCTGGTGATTACACATCTCCATCATGGTTTGTAACCTGTGATGGACTTTTCCTCCAAGAACTTGTCCAATCCCCTTTTGAAGGCATCCAGGCCAGATGCCATCACCACATCCTGTGGCAGGGATAGAGAGCCACCTTGGCAGTGTGGCTGACGTGTTAGATTGGGATGGCCACATTTTAGTCTGATTAGCCATGGAGATTCACTGGGCAACCCTCGGCCAGCTGGCCTTCTGCCCATCTGGCCTACTTTGCAGAGTGCTTGTTGCGGAAAGGAGGAGGACCATGGGTGACACCTTGAATTCATTGGAGGAGGGCCCAGATCTAAAGGCGATTCAGGACTGTGCTCCGTTGGTGGGAAAATGTGGTCATCAGTAATGTTTCTCTGCTTGGGCAAGCAAAGGCTCATGGAATACTGCAGTCTTGATGTTTTAGGATGGCAGGGGGGTGTTAGGGATGTATGTGTCAGTCTGTTGCTTCTCCTCCCCTAGATCAGTTTGGTTGCTTGGCCTGGTCACACTCGGAGACTCACCTTCTCTATGTGGCGGAGAAGAAGCGTCCTAAGGCTGAGTCCTTCTTTAAGCCAAAACCCCCTGAGATGAACAGCGAAGAAGACCTGGCCAAGGCAGAGGGGCGAGACAAAGCCGTTAAGGTAAGTAAGGCGAGGGGATCTCTTCCACCCTGTGGTCTGCAAGCTAACACTTCAGCTTCTCTCGATGCTTAGCAGGTATGCAAGGGGACTTTTTGGCAAGGGCTACAAAATGCAGTGTTGAGTTTGGACATGCTCCCTATGCTCCTTCTGGGCAAGTCACTTAACCACAATGCTGCCTTGATTTTCAGACTCTGGATGGGGCCTTCCCACCCTATCCCCACCATTCTTGCACAGACTCTTACAGCTTGTGCACTAGTTGTGTGCAAGCCTAATCTGTTGTGTTTACCGAACACGAAGCAGAACCCCCCCTCCCTCCCGCAAGTGGGAGTCACTGCTTTCCTTTTCCTGCCATTTTAACTTAGAAAGGGCCATCCTACAGGGATGATGCTGGAGGCCTCCTATACATTTGAAATGTGGCAGTTGTTTGTTTGTTTGTTTGTTTGTTTGTTTGTTTGTTTGTTTGTTTGTTTGTTTAATGGATTTGCATACTGCCCCATCTGGCAGCGAGGCCTCTCGGGTGAGGTGGTATTGGCATCTTATCCAGCCTGTTTGGAGGGGGTGGCCTCCTCGTACAGCAGCTCCTTTGGTGATATGACCTGCGGTAGAAATGTCTTAGTTTTGTCCTCTTCGGCCAAGAAGCCCTTGGAAGGCCCCGAGTGTCTTTGAGCCATGTGGAGTCCAAACCTAGCCACCAAAGCCCGGCCCGTCTGCCAGACATGTCAGGTTCTCTTGGCTGACTCTCCGGTGGCCTTCTGCGTTGTGACCCCTTTCTTTCTCTTTCCCAGGGGGAGCAGTATGTGTTTTATGAAGACTGGGGGGAGACGCTGGTGGGTAAGAGCACCCCTGTGCTCTGCGTCCTGGACATTGAGAGCAACAACGTTTCAGTGCTGGAGGGTGTTCCGGAGCTCATCTCACCTGGACAGGTCAGTACAGAGCATCTGGCAAGCGAGGTGGTGCCCTGCAACTGAGATACAGCTCTTTTTGCCCACGCAGGAGTGCTGCATACTCTCAATGTCTTATCACCTCTCCATGTTTTTAGTCTGACTCATGTGCAGAAATGTCTCAAGACTGGAATGGAGGAACCAAGGGTATATGCCTCTGTTGAATCATTGCCTACTGCTTGCCACTTCAAATTTCTCCTTTCATGTCTGCCACCTACTGAATCCTTAGCCCTGATTGCCCCTGGATGCTTGACATTGTGTCACGTCTTCTTTGTAGGCCTTCTGGACTCCAGGTGACACGGGGGTGCTGTTTACAGGCTGGTGGCATGAGCCTTTCCGTCTGGGGTTGAAGCATTGTATCAATCGCAGGTGAGCTTCCTAGCAGAGCTAACAGGAACCCCCGTGGCTCTTGACCCTCCCTAGAGATGGGGGAGGAAAGGATAGAAAGTGTAGCGAGGAATACAAGGAGGTTAGGTCACTGCAAAAACCGTGAAAGGTCAGGTATTCTTTAGGGGCAGAGTAGCTCATAAAAGGTGGAGGCAACTCCAGTCTTCCCCATAGGACTGGTGCCCTCAAGATACATTGGGCTGCAACTCTGCAGCCAGCATAATCCAACACATCTGGAATGCTTGGGGAGGCTGAGCTTGTGAATATCCGCAGGCAGTGGGCTTCCTGCAGCCCCCTCCAAGTGAAATAGCTTCCCATAATATGCCTGAGTCCTTTCCCTTCCTCAGTCCATCTCTGTATGAGAAGCACTCTGCTGCCTTTGGTGCAGCTGGGCCGCTTGCACCAGAGTGTTCCCATTTTGGCCCAGGCAGTGTCCTCCTGCCTCCTGCTAACTCTCCATGGCTGTGTCTTGCCTTCCCTGGGGACTATTGCCTCTGAAGGTTTCCTTCTTTGTCTTCCCTTCTTGGCAGATCAGCCCTCTTCCACGTGGACCTAACAGGCGGCCGTTGCGGTAAGAATCCTGCCCCTCTTATTCATTTCTCAAGTTGATGGCTTCTCATTAGTGTCTTATGAAAAGGATTTAGGAAGGGGCTATACCTGTTTTGCCTGCAGAAAGTCCCTGGCATCTCCCACAGTGGCTGGGGGGGAGTCCTGATCTCCCCCCTGCCTCCCCCCCAAAAAAAACCCCAACCCTCCAAACCCTGGAGGGACCCTGTCATTCATCATCAGCAGTACTAGATCGTCTTAAGGCCACTTCTCTCTGTAATCCCCCTCCCCCCCAAAAAAACCCTCCCTTTGTAGAGCTGCTGTCAGATGACACCAGGGCCATTTGGTCTCCACGCCTGAGTCCAGACCAATGTCGCATTGTATACCTGGAGAACCAAGCTTCTGGGCCCCATCAACAGTGCAGCCGCCTTTGCATGGTAAGAAGTGCCTTTTGTGTGCTGGCTGTTTGAACAAGCGCTCCCCCCCCCGCCCCGCCCCGATCATCTGTCAGTCCCTGTACAGCATCCAGAGCAGATGTGGAGCTCTTTGACCTGTGCTGGATTTCTGAACTTAGGGATTTAGAGGCTGCCAAGAGAGAGTTGATAGAGCTCAGTGTGAATCTCAACTAATTGTATTCAGTCATGGCGAGCACCACTGAGATGTTCCTGGCTGCAGATATGCTTGGTAAGGGTTGGTCTTGGGCAGCCTGATCATTGCAGTTGCCGCAGGACTCCGTGGTGGCCATTACAAGGAATGAGAGAGAAAACCGAGGCCTGGCATCCTCTTAACCCACCCTGTGTTCTCCTGGTGGCTTAGGCCTCCACCATCGTGAAGCATTTGCAAGGCCACCAGTTTAACTCTAGCGCAAATTGAAAAAAGGTTTGCTCCCAGGACTCCATGTGGCATTGCCAGTTCTTGGGTGGGAGACCCTGCGTGGCCGAAAGCCACACTCGCCCGCGTCGCTTTCTGATGTCTCTTCCTCTCTGTTTCAGTACGACTGGTACACTAAGCTCACCTCCGTCATCGTTGAGATCGTGCCTCGGCCAGGCGAAGGTGAGGAGCATAGCACCGATGGCTCCGTCAGTGTATCCAGGAGAAAGGGTGGCTGGAAATCAGGGAGATCTGGAGAAACAGGAGGCCTGCAAAGACCTCGGTGGAAACAAATCCAAGTCCTGTTGGCGCTCTATTTTGGCATTCAGTAGCTTTCGTTAGCCTATGACTCAGGTGCTGTCCTTAGGACGTTATGCAGGCCTGCCCCAGCCCCCTGTAATCTGGAAAAACAGCTGGATGGATAGAGGCTATGTCGGTGTGTAACTAAACAAACATAGGTCTTAATGCAGTCTGGACTCCCGTGCTTTTTGGTGGAAAAAACCATATGTGTAACATTACTGACAGGCCTGAAGCTGTATGGGTGGAGGTGATTGGTGCAGATGGACTAACACTGCCTAGCCTCTCTCCCATGTTAAGGTAAATGGGCCAGCATACCTAATGGTTGAACTAGCAAGTGTCTGATGTTGGTCACTGGCCCTTTGATCCATACAGTCCCGGTGGCAGCCTCTGGTCAAGTGAAACTCTTCTTGTTTTTTCAGATGGTTTCACTGGAATTTACTGCACAGCATTGCCTGAGCACTGCTGGGCAGCTGACAGTCAAAGGGTTGTGCTGGACACACCTCAACGCAGTCATCAGGTAAGAATGAAATGTAATGTTGCATACCGGGTCAGTTTGGGCCAGCCTCACAGCACGATCCCCCCCCCAGCCGACCTTCAAGGACACAGTCAGAAATTTCTTAACTGTTAGGCACATTTAACTCAGCATATACAGACCTTATAAGCCTGGTAAGGATTTTGAAGAAAGTAAATAAAATGGAGAATTAAAGCAGCTTTGTCTGGCTCTGTCCAGATGTTATTGTAGAGCAGGAATGGGAAAGCATGGCTCTCCAGATGTTATCAGATTACAACCCCCATCTGCCCCATTCTGCTTGACCAAAGGGTGGGGGAGGATAGCAGAGCAGTGATGGCGAACCTATGGCACGGGTGCCAAAGGTGGCACTCAGAGCCCTTTCTGTGGGCACCCATCATCGCCCCTTCATAGCCACCTGTATACAGGTTAAATTACTGTATTGGCACTTTGCAAAAAATTAGTGGGCTTTGAATTGCAGTTTGGGCACTCAGTCTCTAAAAGGTTCGCCATCACTGATCTAGAGGGTCATAGCCTATGCCCAAGGTACAGGACTTGTATGGAAATCTTAGGAGTACTGTCTGTCTGTCTGTCTGTCTGTCTGTCTATTTTGGACTTGATGGCCTTGTAGCCCCCCCCCAACTTCACTATTCTATGATTTTATAATTCTGTTTATAGCTAGCTAGCTATAACATTTATATCCTGCCTTTATCCTTAAAAGGACCCAATTAAAAGAGAATATTCCAAAGCTAAAATTAGTGAGTATTGATAATATTTTTAAAAAGCTTTAAATAAATATTGTATTTTAAAAGGTCAATGCGATCAATACTAAAGTCACATTTAAAAGCAACAGAACACAGCAATATATTTTACAGATTTAAAGTAAATTTCTCTCATGGTTTCCTTATCCTAGGAGCTGATTGTGGTGGATACCTTATCAGGCAGTGTGTGTTCCCTCACCAAAGGTAAGTTCTAAAGGCAGCATCTTGGCCCTCATAATTAGCTCCCTTGTGTCCTAAGCTAGGCAGATATTCTGTGATTCTGCTTACCAGAACATTTCCAAGGCCAAATGCCAATATCTGTTACTGTTATGCCCCATAAAGTCACTTCTGGCCTTTGAATTAACGATGGAGGAATACATCCTGTCATTAATAGCCCTGCTCAGGTCCTCCAGACTCAAAGGCATAGCTTGCTTTATTGAGTCAATCCATCGCATGTTCCATCTTCCCCACGTGTGTCAAATTTTGGTTACTATGATCAGATCAGAAACACCGTCTTCCCCTTTTCTTCCTGCCTTCAATTATTCCTAAGACATCTAGATCGAAAAGAAAATGGTCACTGATTAGTGATCTCTCTCTCTCAGTCTCTCTCTCTCAAGAATGGGAAGAGAGGGTCAGTGAACAAAATGTTCTTTTATTAATCTAGGTTCCCATCGTGGAAGCTGGGCCCTGCTCACAACTGACCGAGACCTGCTGGTGGCCAAATTCTCCACTCCAGACTGTCCTCCCAAGCTTGTAAGTGCCACGTGGCTAGAGGGACGTGCGGTTGAATCTTCTCAGAACTGCCCAAACACCAGGGTTTCTTGCTGTAATGATAATACTTAGGTGTTTTCCATTCACTATGATTTTTGCCAAGGCCAAAATATCAAATATTAAAGAGATTATAAAGCAGCAGACTTCCGCTTAGGAACTGATCTGTCCTGAATTAAACAGCCAAGGCACTTTTATCCTTAGCGGTTCTCTTTTGATAGTCTGCCGGATTCACTTGGGTGTGGTTGAACAAGCCTTGTGACTAGCATGCAGCCTCCTGTTTCTTCTGCGTTGAACTCAGGCAGGAAGGTTATCTGGCTGAGTCCATATGTATTGGACTCCCATCAGCTCTAGCCAGTGTAGCTGATCGGGAGAGATGGGAGGAGCTGCGGTCCAGGTAATTCCGGGAAGTCTGATCTTTTCAGATCTGCTTTGACTTGGATCCCTGTGATCTTCCTCTTCCTATGTTAGCTACTTTTATTCTTTATAATAAAACCATGGTCTAAGATGCAATCATGATGCAGGAACTAAGCCTTGGGTTGCCCATGGGGAAGGGCTTTTTCTGACCCTCCTTGAAACCAGAGAGGGTTTTGAGGGTTATCAGCCTGACGATTGAAAGACCAAGCATAGGATACAGGCATTGCAGTTGAGGTGGGATGGTGTGGGCACCTGGTGTGCTCCTTTGGAACCTCTCTGCCTTGTTAGCAGTGTTAATGTTGCCCCTTGTTTTCCTTTGAGCTTGCCTTGTTCCGCTTTCCTCTGTTATGTGGTGCAGTTTATGCTCTGGCAAGGAGATTCTCGAGCAGTGGTTCTCAACCTGTGGGTCCCCAGATGTTCCTGGACTGCAACTACCAGAAACCCCTTCCAGCACATCGAGTGGTGGAGGCTTCTGGGAGTTGCAGTCCAAGAATATCTGGGGACCCACAGGTTGAGAACCACTGTTCTAGACCATCCTTCCTAGCCAGGTTTTCTAAATGGCACTTCTCTGCCCCCAAGGGGTAGGTTGGATGCCCTCTCTAATTCAGCTGAGGAAAATCTTTTGCTGCAGATGGTGGCTTTCCTCCCTCCTGCTGGCAAGGAATCGGAGGTGACCTGGGTATGTTTGGAAGAAGCCAGCCCCGTGGAAGGCATCACTTGGGATGTCCGTAAGCTGCAGCCTCCTTCAGAACAGGACAACGCGCAGTATGGTGAGCTCCCATTGAGTCCAAAACAGGCTGACTTCATTCTCTGCCCTGAGCTGGATGCTACGATAAGAATGTGGGGCGTTGTGGTTATAATAGGCCGGATGCGTATCTCATATGACCTGGAAATTGTCATCTGTCTTCACAGCGGGCCTTGATTTTGAATCCATTCTACTCCGACCCACTCAGGTACCAGCGAGTGGCAAATATCCCTTAGTTGTGTCACCTCATGGTAAGTATCCCATCATTCTCCATTCTGATTTGGAGCATAATGGCATTCAGATGCACTCTTCATCTCTTCTTTATCCTGTCCCTGCCAGGGGGCCCACATTCTGTTTTCACCACCAGCTGGATGCTTTACCCAGCCGTGCTTTGTCGGATGGGATTTGCTGTGCTGCTGGGTGAGTGATGTCCTACCTCTTTCTCAGTCTCCGAAGGGCTCTTCTCCAAAAATTGTTAGGGGCAGTGAATCTGCAAGTCGTAGAATCCTTACCAATGCCACCATTGTAGGACTCTAATTTTTGGTCCAAAACTTAACTAGAGATTGGATGATGTACAGAGATTTTTTCCTGTCTAGCTTTTTGTTCCAGTTACTTAGATGAAATGCAAGAAAAGTGAAAGAAGCACAGCTACCATCCTAGAAAATAGTAATTCTGCTTATACCTACCTGTCCATTTTTGGTACTACATCAGTCTGAAGCCCAATGCAGATAGCATATACAGTATGTGGCTTTCTGTCCAGATTTATCCTCTCCTTAGAGGAGACATCCCCATGTAACTGATTTATGGGTGTGCAGAATAAAAACTCAGCATACCTAGTTCTTAGACAATAAAGATCCGACTTTGATCTTTAACTCTTATGTTTTCCCCTTCCTTAGTGAATTATCGGGGATCAGTGGGCTTTGGCCAAGAAAGTGTAGATTCCTTGCTTGGGAATGTCGGCAGCCAGGATGTCAAAGATGTACAGGTAAGAGGGTCCCTGTCATTTATTTTTCCATTCCCAACAGCAGAAAGGGAAAGGCATCTACCTCCACTGAGTGGGACATAGCTTGGTTGGAAGAAGGAAATCCAGCCAAATGCTAAGGATTTTAAATCTTTACATTTCATCACAGCTTGTATACATGCTATAGACCTTGTAATATGTAAGGAGCCTCGTGGCGCAGTGGCTAAATGCCTGTACTGCAGGTAAAACTGTGCTCACAACCTGGGGTTCAATCCCAGGTAACTGGCTCATGGTTGGCTCAGCCTTCCATCCTTCCGAGGTCAGTAAAATGAGTACCCAGCTTGCTTGGGATTGGGGAGGGGGGAGGAAACAATGTGTAGCCTGCATACTCTAATTGAAGTGTAAACCGCCCAGAGACTACTTGAAGTGGTATGGGGCGGTATATAAGCAGAACACTTTGCTTTGTTAATATCACAGCAACTCGGGATGGTTTCTTTTGCATGTGAAGAGTAGGGGATCATTGAGGAAGCATGTTTGTTCACCTATGTGATTTATAGGTGGACATATTTCACTTTATAGAGAGAGGGGGCTGTATCAGGCAAGCTTCCAAACAGTTGAATGAACTTCCTTAAGTCGTATTAACCAGAATTTCATCCATGATGTCCTAGACTTGTGGTTTTTTCCCCTTTTAACTGCAGCACAAACCTCTTCTTTCCTTTTAAGTTTTGTGTGGAGCAGATCTTACAGGAGGAGCCTCTGGATCCCCAGAGAGTCGCCTTGCTGGGTGGCTCCCACGGCGGCTTCCTGTCTTGCCATCTCATTGGCCAGTACCCTGGCACTTACAAGGCTTGTGTGGCCAGGAATCCTGTAGTCAACATGGCCTCCATGGTGACAAGCACTGATATCCCTGACTGGTGAGTGATTTGAGCGCTTTGAGCATCTACACTTCCACCTTGGAGCCACGCCCATCCTGACTGTTGTTCTCTCTCTTCTGCTGCTTCGAGGTGCCTGACTGAGGCAGGCTTACACTATGACCAGGCGGCTCTCCCGGATCCTAAACACTGGACAGAGATGCTCCTTCATTCGCCTATGCAATACGTTGGCAAGGTATAACACACCCTTCCTTTCCCTCCCCGACACCCAGTCTCCTGAGGTCTGGGTGCTTTCCCTGCCTCACTTTCCAGAAGCCTTCTTAACCACCGCCTTGGATTTCTCTCTTTCACTTTCCCTCCCCAGGTTCAGACCCCTGTCCTCTTAATGATAGGAGATGAGGATAAACGTGTCCCCCCCAAGCAAGGCTTAGAGTACTACCGTGCCCTGAAGGCCAAAGGCATTCCAACCCGGTAAGCACATTGGGCAAGCTTTGGAAAAGCTGTAAAAGTGTTCTCTGGGGCCCCATGGAGAAGGGTTCCCTGAGAGAGCAAGGCCCGGGAGCTACATGGGACGGCGGCAACAATTGATATTTGGGCAGAGGGAGGGGGTCCGGATGGAATTGATGCCAAGAGGCCAAACCATTGTTATTTAACTCCAGAGGGTTATAAACACTGCTGAGAGGATAGTGGGCTGTTCTCTTCCTCCTTTGGAAGAATTATATAACTCCAGATGCTTAAGGAAGACATCTAGAATTCTGAGAGACCCTTCGCATCCTGGCCACCAATTTTTTGAACTGTTGCCATCTGGCAGGAGATATAGGACTCTTAGGTCAAGGACAAATAGACTAAAGAACAGTTTTTATCCCAGAGCGGTATCCAAGTTAAATGCGACAGTTTTAGCATCATCCTAATCAGTTTTGAAGAAGCGTTTTAAATTTTGTAAGCGGTTTTAAGAGTTTTTAATATCCTGCATGGTGTTTTATGTGTTTTGTGTGGTTCCTTGTTTAGAGTGTGTAGCGGAACAGCACTCTAATTTCATTGTGCATATCTTGTATGTCCATAATGACAATGAAACTCTATTCTATTCTATTCTCTCGTCTGTATCCCTTTCTAGGATGCTGTGGTATCCAGGAAATAACCATGCCCTGTCTGGCGTGGAGGCTGAGGCAGACGGTTTCATGAATATTGCACTCTGGTTGCTCCAGCACATAAAATGAAGACTGTGGAATCCTGGCTACACTTTCTATGACCCACGTCCATGTTAAGCAGCCTGGCTAGCTCATACTAATACATAATCCTGTTAAAAACAACAGCAACCCTTTGGGACTGATTGCATCGGTACTTGCATCCGTGCTCCTCTGAGTAGCAATAGGTTCGTGGCAGTGCCTAATTGTGTGCCGTCGGGGGTTCCAGGGGCGGAGGTGGCCTTGAGCCCCATGCCTTTTGCCAAATCGTGCACTCTTGAAAGTAATTCTACCATCGGAGGGGATTCTGAACGAAAATCGGATGCTGGGTATCCTGACAAGCAGTGTGGTTCATTATCAATGGCATTTGTCTTGTTAATGTTTTTTGACATGGCAGAACAAGGAAACTGAGTTCGAAAAGGTCCACCTGCAAATAGTAAATAAATAGAAACAATGGTTCAAGACCCGCCCGCCCCTCTCTGGACTTCTGAGCTACTGACTTGCAGAGTTTAAATACATAGACTGAGGATGACTGAGATTAATCATATGCTGAGATTCTTGGGAAAAACTTTTGTTTTGGGTTTTTTTTAAGGGGGGGGAGGGTTAAACTGTTGGCATCTTAAAGGAAAAAATGATCATTCACAAACAGTTTCTGTAAGTGCATCATGGTTGATTGACTTGTTTGTTATTTTAAAGCCAAACATATAAGAATGTTTCTAATGATCATTTGAGTGATTTTCCCTCTTGTCCAGCCTCTGGCAAATTCCAGTTTGGTCACACTGATTTTCTTTGTTTAGTTAACTTACACCCCACTTTCCTTACAAAAAGAGGTATATTACATATAAGTTGCATTATTCTACTGTGGTTTTTCAGTTCTGATTCATACTTATTATTTCGCTGCTGCTATTTTTATTCTTTTCTCTCTTGCACATACTCAAAACCACTTTGCCTGCCATCTCACTGAACATTATCATAGAAGCAAGCACAACAAGTGATCCACCATTTGGAAAGAATAGGAATTTAGAAGTTCAAAACAAGAGTAGTTCCAAAATGGCTGACCATGATACCTTAGCCTTTGTATTGCTATCAGCAGGTTTAGCTAGTCCAATATCTCCTGATTCATCCTTGCTTCTGGGAAGATACACATATTTCTCTTTAATTAAGTTAGGTCCACTTCATTCCTCTCTTGCATTAGTAAGCAACACAAACACATAAATGAGAAGAATATATTGTGCATAAGAACATAAGAGCAGCCTTGCTGGAACAGGCCACAGCCCATCCAGTCCAGCATTCTGTCTCACACAGCGGCTCACCATTTGCTTCAGGATATTCCCAAGCAGATGTCCACCTGCTTAAGATTACCTGCAAATGACATTGAGAGATATCCTGCCTAGCTCTTAAACCCAGAGCTTGTCCTTAGGCATCCAAAATGATAGCCATTGATACCCTTGTTCTCCATGAACTTGTCTAATCCTTTCATAAAGCTGTCAAGGCTGACAGCTGTCACCACTTCTTCTGGCAGGGAGTCCCATAGTTCAGTAATCCTCTGGGTGAAAAAGTACTTTCTCTTATTTGTTTCTAGCACCAAAATGTTTCATTGAGTGCCCCCTAGTTCTAGTGTTGTGCGATAGGGAAAACAGCTTTTTCTTATCTACTTTATCCACACCATGTATGATTTTATAAACTTCAATCAGGTCACCTCTTAGGCGCCGTTGTTCACGTGTGAAGAAGCCCAGCCATTGCTGCCTCGGATGGTAAGGAAGGTGTTCCAGTCCCCGAATCATTTTGGTTGCTCTCCTCTGCACTTTTTCCATTTCCATAATATCCTTCTGGAGATATGGTGATCAGAACTGTACACGATACTCCAGATGGGGTCTCACCATAGATTTATAAAGGGGCAAAATGACACTTGCTAACTTATTTTCTGTACCCTTCCTAATGATCCCTAGCATTGAGTTTGCTTTTTTCACTGCTGTGGCCCACTGGGTTGACACCTTAATTGAGCTGTCTACCAGGACAGCAAAGTCCTTTTCCTGGTTTGTTGCAGAGATTTCTGACCCCTACAGTTTATAAATGTAATTGGGTTTCCCCCCCAACGTGCATCACTCTGCACTTACTAATGTTGAAGCTCATTTACCACTGGCTTGCCCACTCCCACAATGACAAGATATCCCTCTGGAGCTCCTCACAATCTCAGTTTTTACTACCCTGTATAATTTAGTGTTGTCGGCAAATTTTGCTACCTTCCTATTTACTCTGACTTCTAAGTCATTTATGAAGATGTTGAAAAGCAGGGGTCCCAGTACTGAAGCTTGGGGGACCTCACTCTTTACCTCCTGCCACTTGGAGAAGTGTCCATTTGGTGCAGCCCTCTGTTTCCTGTCACGTAGCCAGTTGCTGATCCAGGGATTCCATGACTGGCAAGTTTATTCAAAAGCCTTGGGTGCAGGACCTTGTCAAAAGCCTTCTGAAAGTCCAGATAAACAATGTCAACTGGATCTCCCTTATCCACATCCTTGTTGACACTCTCAAATAATTCCAACAGATTAGTGAGGCATGATTTGCCTTTGCAAAAGCCATGTTGGCGCTCCTTCAGCAGCACCTTCTCTTCTATGTGCCTATTAATTTTATCTTTTGGGATGGTTTACATCACTTTACCTGGGACACATGTCAAACTGACCAGTCGGTAATTTCCTGGATCACTTCTAGATCCTTTTTCGAAGATTGGTGTTATATTTGCTACCTTCCAGTCATCAGGCACAATCACTGATTTGAGGGAAAGATTATATATTTTGGCTAGGACCTCAGTAATTATATCTTCCTTGAGAACTTGTGGATGGATGCCATTTAGCCCTGGTGATTTGTTAGCATTTAGTTATATCTATCTGGCTTAATTCTTTGGTTTCCTCCCTATGAAGATAGGCTCTGTTTGGGGCACGTGGTCTCTGTCTCCTTAGTGAATATTGAAGCAAATAATTCATTGAGTCTCCTTGCAATCTCTGTTTCCTCTTTAATAACCCCTTGCCTTCCATTTTAATTTAATGTTCCAATGGCCTTCCTAGTTGGGTTCTTACTTCTAATGTACTTAAATAAGTCCTTGTTGTTTCTTTGAGTGTTTTTAGCTATACGCTCCTCAAGGTCTTGCTTTGCTTCCCTGATTGTTGCCTTGCATTTGTTCTGCCAGAATTTATGTTTCTGCCTGTTGGCCTCATTTGGACAAGCCTTCCATCTTCTAACTGCGATTCTTCCCGAACAGCTCCTCTAGGCCACATCAGAGTCTCTTGGACCTGGCAGTGCCCTTTTTCCTTTTGGGTATGCATTCCAATTGGGCCTCTGTTGTTGTTTTTGTGAACAGCCTCCATGTGTTTTGGATTGTATGGACTCTCTCCATTTTCCCTTCCAGCTTCTTTTTTACTAGTTTCCTCATCTTTGGGAAATTTCGTTTTTGAAAATTTAAGGTCTCTGTGTTAAATTTGATCAGTGATTGGCAGTCTATGATTAACTTAAAAGTAATTGTGTTGTGGTCACTGTTCCCTATTGGATCAGTCACATTAACCTTTTTGCAGCAAATCCTGTGTATTACTCAGGATCAAGTCAAGGATTCTTTCATCTCTAGTTGGGTCTTCAACCATCTGTTCCAGGGAACAATCATTTAGCATATGTAGAAACTTATCTCTTTATCTTTATCATGTGCTGAACCAGTCTATGTGTGGGTAATTGAAGTCCCCCATTATAACCAGGCTTCCCTTCTTGGATGCCTCCTTTACAACATTCTCCAGCTGCCAGTCTTCTCTGGGGGCTTGGGTCAGAGGCCGATAGCATATGCTTACTGTTAGACCATCTTTGTGGCCTGATACCCTTACCCACAGAGTTTCTAATGGTGACTACAAATCACCTAGATATTCCGATTCATACAATTGTATCACTTCTTTGACATACAAGGCTACACCACCTCCTATTTGCCCCTTCCTGTCCTTCCTTTACAGTTTATAGCCTGGGATAACTGTAACCCATTGGTTATCATCCACCCACCAGGTTTTGGGGATGCCAATAGTATCAATATTTTATCTATTGCTAAGTATTCCAGCTCCTCTATTTTGTTCCGGAGGCTTTGGGCATTTGCATACAAGCATTTATATATGCTTTTCTGATGCAGTCTTTTGAGTCCCGTTGCAACATTAGACTGCCTCTCGCATCCTTCTACTGGAGTGCTGGTGACTAGCTCCTCCCTCTGCTCAGTAATTATTGCATCCTCCTCACTACTCATGTAGACACTTTCCTGAACTGGATGCTGCCCAGTTCCTGTCGGCTTTCCCCCAGTTATCAGATTAAAAACTGCAGCCTTTTTGATGTTAAGTGCCAGCAATCTGGTCCCATCATGGTTCAAGTGCACCCTGTCCCTCCTGAGCAGGTTTGGCTTGTCCCTAATTTTTCTCCATTTCCTGACAAATCTGAAGCCCTCCTCTTGATACCAATCACCTCATCCATGCATTGAGGCTTCTGAGCTCTGCCTGCCTGGTGGGTCCCGCACAAGGAACAGGCAGCACTTCTGAAAATGCTACCTTGGAAGTCCGGGGCTTCAGTCTTCTTCCTAACAACCTGAATTTGGCTTCCAGGACTGACCGCTTTGCCTTCCCAGCATCATTGGTACCAAAGTGTACCATGACCACTGGCTCTTTCCCAGTTCTCTCTAACAAACTACTGCATCTAGTTTTCCCGTGAAGTCTGCAACCTTTGCACCTGCCAGGCAAGTCACCATATGGTTAATCATGCGCATCACAAATCCATCCCTCTGTATTTCTAATAATTGAATCATCTAGTACAAGGAGCCTCTCCCCTGCAGCCTGTTCATCTACACGCACCTCATCAACTATATTAAGGCAGAGGTCTTCAGTTTCTTCCTGTCCTTTGTCTTCCTGTATCTCATCAAGTGTGATGAGGGAGAGATCCTCAGGTGGAACCAGTTCCTCTGTGCATTCCTCGTGAGGTGTGATGAGGTAAAGAGCCTCAATTTGATTATGTAATTTCAGACTCTCAAAGCCGATCCCTTGCCCTTCTACTTCCTCGCATCACATTCCTCCATGCATCTACCTCCTGAGTTGGTGAAGTGACTTCTTCCTCAGAACTGTGCCCTGTCTCTTCTTTGTCCAGGATAGTCTCCTCCGTTCTATCCAAGAACAGCTCAAGCTCGTTGATTTGTTGCTGGTTAAATATGTGGGCCTCTAGCTGCTGGACCTTCTCTTCTAGTAGAGCAACCTGCTTGCACTTGCTGCTAGTGTAGTTCTCCGTGTGCTTTGGCCAAATGACAAACATGGCACAAGTGTTGCAGATAACTACAGCTGCTCCCTCAGACTCCGTTTTAACAACTGCACTATTCTGGGCCTTAAAAATGTACACTTGCTACCTTTCTATCTAGTAAGAATATTTTCTTTCTTTGTTGTTTATATGAGATCTAAAGCATCTAAAATCTAAATCTAAAAGCCTCTAAAGCAGCTCTACTCCAACTACAAACACCCCAGAAACTTACCAGTGCTCACTTTCTGTTTGTTTGTCCCTATCAGCAACAGCTCTGCTCTGGAACATATCCAAGGCTCAAAGTGCAGATAATGTACAGTGCAAATAATGTACAGAATGCAAATATGGAAAAATCATGTGCTGACCTATTAATTCATTGAGCTTGTCAGCTAGAACTAGCATCAATGGGGTTTCCCTGTGCTTTGTGGGAATCGGAGGCACTGATTTCCATACCAATTGAAATCTATTAGGAGGTACTCTTCCAGAGAGCTGCAAGAAAAACAATTTCAAGTACCATCTTCCTTGTTTTCCTTTTAAGCAAACGGTAATCTGAGTCTATGAACTTTGCTAGCATTAGTGATAACTAACAGCATGGTGAGGATTATCCAGGTGACAAAATATCAAACTGTCTTGTTTTGGCACAACTTGATAAGCTCTCAAATTGCCACTTAAGCAGAACTCCTGTGGAGGCATACAAGGGAATAAGCCCTATTTTTAACAGTGGCACTTTTTTCTGAGTAAACATAGATAAGAGTTGGCTGCAAGCAATTGTGTCTCATAGTGGAATGGGAGTTCAGACATCTACCTCTTCTTGTGTACTGAGAAATAATTTTCAAACAAAAGCTGGTTGATTAATAAAACAGCATGTATTGAACCAAGAGTTACTGCTGAATGTCTCCTGATCAACTTTGGAATTCTTGCTTTAAAGGAAGATGCATGGGATTGATCATCCGACAATTTTTAAGCCATTCAACTTCAAGGACTTAGACCAGTTAAAATGTTTTATCCTCACCACTTCTGTCGGCGGCCAGATTGCGGCTTATCAAAGGCTAGCTAGTGACCTAAGCAGGCATTTAATCCATTTTATAGTTACTTTCTGGTTTCTCACATTGCCATAGTGTTTCACTAGTGCTCCATGAATCTCTCTGCATTCGAATTCAGATTTCATTGCAGTCATATGACCCGTACATAGAGCAAGGAATAAACAATAAAGAAGATAAATGTATAGAATAATTAGGCCTCTAACCAACTGCTTGGTTGATCTTAACAATTGTTCAGTGCGGGGGATGACACCAAACCATCCCTTAATTGTTTCATAGAGGGTACAATATAGGAGAGGATGTGAGAGATATTCAGGGGGGCCTGATCCACATGGGCACAGTCATGGCATGGGATTCCCTTGGATCTGCCCTGAAGGAAGGGTGAGGAGGTACATTTAATCTAGCCAGCATGAATATTCTGTGTTGACTAGATTGAGGTTAGATACCCCACAGAAGACCCATATAATGGAAGGATGACACTTGACAGATGGGAGCAAGTTCTGTGCGCTTGGGAGAACAGCTCTTTCAGTGTCACACAGCCTCTGAGTGAGAGCTCTTAGGACCTGTTTCTGCCCAAGCCTTAGAGCAGTGTTGGCAGTCGGAGCTCTTTCTGTGAGCACCCAGCATTGCCCCTTCACAGCTACCTGTATTCAGGTTAAATTGCTGTATTGGCACTTTGCGAAAAAAATTAGTGGGTTTTGAATTGCAGTTTGTGCACTCGGTCTCTAAACGCTTTGCCATCACTGCCTTAGAGTATGTTTGAGGGGCATACGTATAGGACCAGTTTGGTTTTGGATTTGGGATAACCACTGGTTAACATACACATAGCCAAGGTGTCCTGCTGAGAAGTGTACAGTAGTCTCAATCCGTACAGTATTTTAGGGTCTGAATCCGTGCATTGGTTTCCAATCGGCCAATGCCTACCATCAGGCACAAGGCTGCGTACTCAACACAATTGGGGATGCCTACATGTGGTGCGAAAGAAAAAGTTGTATTGTATGTTCTCAACTAAAGAATTATAGGCACTAATCCAAATGGGGATGCCATATAGAAGTTGGGCCTGTGTTTTTGCTTTAAACACGTTGGCAGCTGAAGGGACATGTTATCAGCCATTTCTATAAAAGAACTGAGCCACCGCTACTATGCTGCATTTAACCAGATTTAGAGCATACACTTTTTACAGTGGGTAGCCCAACTAATGTTATACTTAAAATTCATCCCCAGGTATTTGAACTCATTGATGTGTTCCTTGGATGTTACTCTGAAGAGTCCAGTGAAATCTTTTCCAGGCTTTAGAGAATGCTAAAATCTTAGATCTGGGGGCATTGATAGACAGAAAGTTGTCATAATAGGCTGAAAAAGCTATCAGACATCCTTCATCACCTCTATAGATTGTAAGGAAAGTACAGAGTATTGTAACAATGAAGCCCAGCTGTGTGTTGTCACTCTCCTGGACTCATCTTTCTGATTACAAAATGTTTTTGGGGAGATGTATATAATTATGCCCTTTTGAATTGGGGAAGCTCTGTGCGAAAATACACAAAACCAAGGCTCCTCACATATTTCTTGTTTATATGACTATATGTAATTGACCAGTAGGACATATTTTCCCCAAAATAGGCCTCAAGATGGCTGACAGTACTGTAAGAATAAATGTAATGATACAAAAGCCTTTGTCAAAGTGTTCCATGATATTCTCATTAGCAAGCTTAAGTGTTGTCTGGATTTAGCAATTGTCAGGTAGATACCTAATTGTTTACAGAATGATATTCATAAAGTGCTTGTCAATGTTTCCTTCTCAAACTGGGAGGAGATAAGTGGGGGTACCACAAGGCTCAGTCCTGGGCCTGGTGCTTTTCAACACTAGATGAGGCAGTGCAGAAAATGCTTATTAAATTTGTGGAGGACACAAAATTGGCTAGAATGGCCATTTTTGTGCTATTTTCAATGTGCTATTTTCAGTTCTTTTGTGCTATTTTCAATGTGCTATTTTCAATTCTCTCAAAGCCAGGAACAAAATTTTAAAAGACTTTGAGAGAATTGAAAATAGCACATTGAAATTTAATGGGAATAATTGCAACATTCTACACCTAGGGTGAAAAGAATAAAATGCATAGTTACAAGATGGGGAATGTTTGGTTGACATAATAGGAGTGAGAAGGATCTTGGGATTCTTGTAGATCACAAACTGAATATGAGCCAACATACTATTTTAGGCTGTATTAACAGAAGTACAGCCTTTGAATATATGAAATGCTGCTCCTCTATTCAGTACTAGTTAAGCCTCATCAGTCCTGGACACCACATTTGAAGAAGGATTCGGTCAGGACAAACAAGCAAGTTCAGAGGAGGGCAACAAGAATGATCAGAGGGACTGGAAATCAAGCCCTATGAGCATGTTTAGCCTTATGAAAAGGAGACTGAGAAGAGATATGATAACATTTTTTTCAAATACTTAAAGACTGTCATAAAAAGGAGGGGCAGAATATTCTCGATCATCTCTGAGTGCACAATACATAATGAGCTCAAATCAGATTTTGGTTGTCTATCTGGAAAAAACAGAGCAGGAAGATAATCAGAATCATAGAATTAGGGAGCCGAAAGGGGTCAGTGCTTCTAACTCCAACCCACCGTTCAATACAGGAATCCAAATCAGTATATCTGACAGATAGTCATCATTTTCACCTTGAATGCCTCCAGTGTTGCAGTCCTCACCATTTCCTGAGGTAATTGGTTCCATTGTCCTTCTCTAGCAGTACAGACTCCCCCCCCCCCACACACACATATTCAATTGAAGGCTGGTTTAGCTAGAGGTTTTTAGGAGAAAATAACCATCTCTCTGATCTCTCCTACTTTGATTTGGATTGCTGCATTCAGCAGGGAGTAGGGTGCAGTAGCCTTACAGGCCCCTTCCAACTTCATTATTGCGTGATTCTATGAATTAAAATGCAGAATGAATGCCACCCTCTGAATAACTGGGAAGCCAATCATGGACTGGTGTTATACATACAGGAACATGTTTTATTCCAGTGACTAAGGCTGCCAAAAAGAACAAGGCAGCTGGGATCACCAGTGCTGCAACTGGGGATAGCCAGAGAGGAAATAGCAGCTGTACTATTAAATAAAGCTCTGTGACTCATTGGATTGTTGCTTCTTAAACAAATATGAAGGGATTTTGGAATGGTAAGTGTATCTCTAACCATACCTAAATGAAATAACCATCCAAATTACAAATGTTTCAAAGATAAATTCAAAAGTGAAGGCTTGCATTATAGAAGGAGGGAGAGACAGCCACACATGGAATAGATATGAGATATAGTCAGTTTGGAGGATTATGGGAAAAGGAATTAATGGTGGTCAGAGAAAAGAAAAGTCAATGGGGGTGGTGGTTTACTGGAGGTATTATAAGCACACTGTTCTGCAGGTTAATCATCCTGCTGATAGCTGGCTAGTTCAGTGACTTTGGGTTGGGAGTTCAAACCCCTGAAGAGCCAGCCTGGGTGGCCTTGGACAAGCCGCACAACGCAGGGTGCCTACAGAAGGAGGGAATGGCAAACCACTTCTCAGTATTTCCGTAAAAAAGGGTGGTCTCAAGTCAAAGATTGGCTTGAGGGGACACTAATATTAATCATCCTGTTATGTCTATGAAACCCTTGTTTTTCTAAGCTTCAGGAAGCTGAAAGTTATCCTGAAAGCATACTTTTTCAAATACTGTACTGCCATATTCCTGAGAGGACCCCTTCCCTATTTTTCTTACTTATGGATCTCCCACATTTAGAAATAGCACCAATATGGTTCCTTTGCACTTTATTTTTTAAGAAGCACCACGTGAAGTAGGTTAAGTAAAGAAATTTCGCTTTCTTCCGCTTTTAGGAAGACAAGTTTTTTTTAAAAAAAGCAAACCCAAAGGAGTGTTGGTCAGCTTCAGGGCAAAACCTTGCCACTGAGTGACTGTGCAAGTCCTGATTTTCAGAAAGGCCACCACACGAGGGGAAACGCACACCCTCTCCTCGCCCTTCCTCTGTGTGGCTATGTGAAGGAACCACAACAGCGTTAAGGATCCGAATTAGGGCTGGAGGCGCTTCCAGGGAGGAGAAAGGCAACCCCCCCGGGGGCTCCCTCCCTCATGCACGTCCAGGCGACGTGCGTGTGTTTATTGTGATGAGGAGGAGCGTCGGGCACGAATGTCTAAATTTATTCCAAGAACATTGCGACTGACGGTCGCGAAAACAGGAAGGCAGTGTGGGGGGGGAGCATAGCCGTCGACGGCTGTGCGTGTCGTCTCTCTCTTCTCTCTCTCTCTCTCTCTCTCTCTCTCTCTCTCTCTCTGTGTGTGTGTGTGTGTGTGTGTGTGTTGGGGGAATCCCTTCGCCCTCGTCCGCTGCCGTCTCACTCCGTGCCTGGAGGCGGGGGCGGGGGCGGGCCGGCCCTCCTCCGGGGTACTGTACTTTGGAGAACCTTGAGAGGGAAAGGCCTCGCCATGGCTTATTATGGGCTGCGACTGGGAAGGGAAGAGGTGGGAGAGCTTTGACGCGGCCTGGGTTGGGTTGCGTTGGGTTGGGTGGAGGGGTTGGGGTTAGGGAGGGACTAGGCAGGACGAAGTTGGAGGGACTGATTTGGGGGTGGCTAAGGAAAGTGCCCCCCATGCCCCCCACAATTGGCAGCAGCTGCCACTGTCACAAAACCAAGAGGTCTGCCTCTTCTCTCTTCCAGCTGCCAGGGAGCTGCAGCCCAATCCATGCCCTGTACCAGAAGCTGAGCGCCTTTCCCTCTGCAGTTTATGCCAGTGTCGGGGCTGGATTTGCTGCCCCTGGCATTGCTAAATGTCTGCCTCTTTATACAGGTGAGCTGGTGGCCCCCAGGCTTTCCTGATGTTCTCACTTCCTCCTGCAATGGCTGTTCTTCGACTCTGTGAGACAAGTTAAGATACTGTGTTCTCCTGGGGATTGTTGTGTGGTTTCCCTTCCCGTCCTTCCAGCAGTTTCTTTTTTAAAAAAAAGTCACAAGCAAGATAAGGATTTTTATATGTGCAAGATTATTTGCAAAAGAGCTGCCAGGCTCTGAAAAATAAGGTGGCTCAGAAAAATAGACAGCTAAGCCTAATGAGTACACTGTTTAATTTGCTCAACAAAAGGTGATGATCCCACTTCGATGATTGCCAAGCCAAAGATTTGGAAACTCTGGTACGGAACTGAATCTCCTTGGAATGATTAAAGGGGTTTGGGCTACTCTGTTTTAAAACATTCTTGGTGACTTGTTTGGGTCTGTGATTCTGATTTTGATAGGAAATACAAAGTTGCTTTGCAAGAGCCTGCTTCAGTTAGGTTTGCTGACACTGGCAGAGAAGTTTCATTAACCTTGCAGTCTTGTAAGCACTGGATGTACCTGATTTTACAATACAGGTACATGATTACACCCTCACGGCCCATACGTACCTTTCAAGGTTCCATTTTGGCATTCATGTTAAATAAGAGAGGTGCAATAATAAAAATTGTGGTGCAGTAGTTAAACTGCTGTACTGCAGCCAAAACAGCAGCTGCCTTGTGTCCTTGAATGGAAATATTTTAAATACATAAATAACTGTGCTCACGACCCAAGGTTCAATGGGGTTCAATCCCAGGTGGCCGGCTCATGGTTGACTCACTCTTCTATTCTTCGGAGTTTGATAAAATGAGAAACCAGCTTTGGGGGCGGGGGGAGATATGTAGCCTGCATAATTAAATTGTAAATGATCCAGTTTCCAATGTACTTCTCTCTTAAAGTGCTTAAACAGCACTTTATATAAACAGCATACTTTTGCTTTTTTAAAACATTGAAAAGAAAGAGAAGTGGAGCCGTATACAGTGGTACCTTGTATAAAGGAATTAATTCGTTCCAAATGAAATTATGTTAAGCAAATTTTCCTTTATACAAATTTCCCCTAGGAATGCACTGAAAACAGAGTGATCCCATTTTTATGTTGAACAAATTCGCCCCATAGGAGATTATGTTAAGCAAATTTCCCCTATCTCTGGAATTTTGTACAAATTGTACAAATTTTATGTTATACAAACCATTTGTTATACAAGGGTCCACTGTATAACGTTATGTTAAAAGCAAACATTAAGCGTTAGGCCATAACAATGGCAAAGAATAAAATTATCTCAGACCTTGTTGCTTCTTGGAGGGTCTGGCCTTATGGTAAAAGAACCAAAGGACTGAAAATACAGATTACAGAAAAGAGAGCTGAGGGGCCTTGAATCCTACCTGAGGTATTTTGCTCTGCAGGTGCGCAGGTGGTTTTTCTGCCCAGGCTGCCACCTTATGCCTATTCGTTTGCAGGGCAGGCACCCTTGACCTCAGTGGCAAAAACATGTAGATGGCAGTATAAAAGTTTACAGAGATTTAGACCGTCTGTGTCTATGGTCCACAGATTTGACAGGAGCGTTTTTCATATCATTTATGAGGGAAAGACTGGGAAGATCATGCCCTGGGAAAAATTTAGCCAACAAAGAAGATTTCTATCATTTTAACATAACATAAATAAATGGTAGAACATAATTATATTAACATAACATAATAAATGACCTTAGAATGCCTATCGAATCAGTGAGCATTTGATGAGTTAGCTCCTCTACAAGTTCCTTTGATTTAGACCAGCCATATTCAAGTGTTGTGTATGAAATCTGCTCTTCATGCATTTACCATAACCAGAAGTTCCACAGCCGTGGATAAAGTCATCTTGAACTATTTCTAAAAGATAACTGTCCATTTTCTTCAACACAGAGAGTTTCAGCAGTTTCCCACACACAAAGTTTCCCACTTAAGATTATATTTACACTTTTGGTGCTCTGTTCTGTTGTCAATGAGCGTGGACTGCCTAGCCTTTGGGATGTCTACCTAAGGCCACAGTATTCCATGTTACGTGCTTGGGATTTAAGACTTTTCTAGTATGTTACAGTCTCAGTAAATATGGATTATATACACCTATGTCTAACACAGTTTATTGCTATCCTTCATCTAAGTATGCCAGTCAATTTCTTTTTCCCCAAATCAACTCTCTGTAGTGCTACAGTCACCTCCTATTTCTGAACTCTTTTTGAACTTATTCATAGTCCCTTTAATCTGTCTTGTTGGCTTTCTGGACTTTGTGCCTTCCCTGTATCTCCACATATAGCCTTATCAGTCATTCTTGTGGGAGACAGAAATATTATACCCTGGGTCTGACGTTTCCCAGGCTTGGACCAACTGGCATATATCATCTCACATTTATCTTCCCACAGAGTGGTGCCAGACTGATCTGAGGCGCCATCAGCGGGTGCGGTACAGTCGCCAGTATATCCTACATCATGATGGCACTGCAATTGTCTCAGTTACTCCTGTTGGTGTGGCAGCTGAGATCCGAGACCAGTACGTGGAACGTCCACTTGCCCTGTCCTGCCTAACTGGGTTTTAGAAGTTCAAGCCAGTCTTGGATCAAAGGCGTAGCCAGGATTTGGAGCGCCTGGGGACAACGTTCATTTTGGCACCCTTCCTGCTGCCTCCCCATGCACATTGCACCCACCCAGCAATGGGGGGGCCGAAACCTACGGGCGTGGGGTGGGTGCGTGCATATGCGTGCACTCGGGCAGATGGACGTGCGTGCGTGCATGGATGCAGTAGCATGTGCGCGCCTTACACCTTCCCACCAAAGTGAGGAAGAGGCGGAGGAGGGTGCTGCGGCCATCACGCTTCTGCCTGCCTGCCTGCTTCACCACTCGCCTGGGGAGGGGGTGGTGGCAGAGGGGATGCCATCGCCAAGCTTTAGGGGAAAGGAGGACTGCTGGGTGGTGGGAGGGTGCACAGCTTCCTCCTCCTGTCCCCCTCTAGGCGCCCCCAGATTGCTGTGCACGGGGCAGATGTACCCTTCCCCCCCCCCCCCCGAAAATATGACCTTGTCTTGGATTGGGTTGGATATAACTTTGTGCAGGATAGAACAGAAACTGGAGTAAGCCGTTTTCCTGAAGGAATGAGACAGAATGGGAGGACTTCTTTTATTTATTTATCTATTTACCGCCCATTTACCTACTAGGCTTTCAAAGGGATGCTTCGAAGTCACATATGTTCCCTTAACACATGCACAAATTGCATGTTGCATTAGAGAAGTGTGATGCTCACTAATGCATACACATGCTCGTCAGGGATGATCCATGGTCTGAGCAGCTGGACCCTCACTGGTGAAGTGAGAAGCTTCTCCTGCAAAGATCATAGGGTGCTATTGATCCCCAGGCCAACAGATGTAAAACACGAAATCTTTCAGAGATGTTGGAGACCACAGAACTGTGCATCAGACATGCTCTCTTGCTTGAGATACATTCCTTTCCAAGGTTAAAATGTTTTTATCTCTAAGTGGGATATAATGGGTTGTTGTTTATTTGTTTTGTTCCATCTTTGAAGCAAAACAATGCGCTAAAGCTGGCCCCAGTTTTCACAGCATCCCATTCCATCTCTTGTGTCACAGGCTGCTTATGAGAATGTCACCTTCTGGGAGGCAGAAGGCTGTTTTCACCTACCACTTGGAAAAAGGACAAAAACAAGAGGTGCTGGAGGTAAAATAGTATAACCATTATTGTTGTCATGAGAATCAAGCAGATTCCATCTTATGGCAACTCTTTCTAAGGATGTTTTGGGTATAGAGTAATGGGAAGTGGTTTATTTCTGGAGGTCCTTTGGGACTGTTCAACTTGCCCAAAACTGTTCGGCAGTGGAATATGCTGCTACGGAGGGTGGTGGAGTCTCCTTCTTTGGAGGTTTTTAAGCAGCAGCAGGATGGCCATCTATCGGGAGCATCATGATGGGGGTTCCAGCATGGCAAGGGGTTGGATCAGATGGCCCTTGAGGTCTCTTCCAACTCTATGATTCTATGAACTACCCAGGTCGATCCTTCTCCCAGGAGACATGGTGAGGAATTGAATTGCCAACCTTTGGCTCCACAGCCACGTACCCAAGTCACTGAGCTATAAGTGACAGCAAAGTGCATATTTTCTGGGTGATCTAGCTTGTGATTTGTGCCATCCTCACGCATGGGATTAGAGCAACAGTCATCACCCACCAAAATGGGTGTTCCAGCACTCCTGCAGTGTTCCAGCAGGAGTGGAAAAAAAAACTGGTTATAGCTGAATTTAAGGTGTGTGGCAAGAACGTGTTACTTATTCTTCAGTGTGAAAGATGACAATTTAGAACGTTGGAATCTAGGACATCTGGATTAGAATAAGCATACAGTATATGAAGGGTTATAAGCAAAGTATTTCCTAATGGCTTCACTTTGTTCATATCTGGCAAGGCACTAATTGCAATTGTTCTCTCAAGTAGACCTACTAGAATCTCAGTGTTAATTTACATAAACACAAGGAAGCAGGTTTCTGTGATCTTATCATCTCCTAAAGTGTGTGTCTGTGATCCAGATCCAGACTGGTGTGTGCAAATGGTAGTAATCGTAATGTATTATCAAAACAATTCAAGGAGCCGTTGTAGTCATCACAAAACACAAATATAAAATTGGAACAAGTGATACTTTTAGGCTACTATAAAAATGACAAAACATTGTTAATATTTCGGGGGCAAGCCCCCTTCCTCAGAGCAGTACCAATAGGTAATAACATGGCAAAAGATGGATTTGCCCCCGAAATATTAGCAGTGTTTTGTTATTTTTATAGTAGCCTAAAGGTATCACATGTATTATCAAGAAGGTTTCAACCTAACAGTAACCCTCCCAAGGTTTTGGCTGTAAAGTGGTCGTAGATAGTGCTGTGCACTGATTTCTGTATCCCCGCAGGTCTGGAGCAACATTGGGAGGGTGAGAAATATCAACCTCACAGCTCTGGATAAACATGGGAAAGTATATATGGATGGTAAGAACAGTAGCCAGAAGCTTTGCTGTGTGTTAGTATTTGCAGGTAGAGCAGTAGGCTCTGCTGTGGTATTGACCAGCCTAGCACTGTCCTTGGTCCTCCTAACAGTGTTTCCTCGGTGTCAAATAATATTGATGTCAATAACATTGGCCTATTAACCAGTTGTCCAGTTTATTTCCTTATCTCTCTGTTCCTTCAGAGCTTTGTCTATGATGGTTGTAAAGATTTCTTAGGCAATCTGGAGGTCCAAGGACACCCCAAGTTTTTATATCTCCATGGCAGGGCTAAGCTGTGGTTGTGTGATATGTAGCACACCAAAACAAGCTTTTCAACTACAGAGCTCCATGTATGCCAACTCGAACCATGCTTTTTAGGCTACAAACCGTAACCTTCCGGCTGCAATCCAAACTGTAACTTTCCAGTTATGATCTAGCGGGCATGATCCCAACATAACAAAAGGGGGCATAACATCCTTCCAAATAAAGAAAGAAATAATTGTGCTACTATTCTTGTCTGGACTTAATCTTGTGGAGCAATCCTGTTTTGGAAAGGAGTGGCTGCATTAATCTCTTGCAGCAAGAATAATAGCAAGCATTCTGCCACCTAGCAGACAAACACGTCTGACTTGGCATGAATATTCATGGGCTGTGGCCCACAGTGCAAGGCACAACCTTATGCATGTCTCTACAGAAGAACGTTCAATTGGGTGAACAGTCCTAGAGTCTCTGGACCATCAACATGCTTTGCATTCCTAGTGCCATTGCTTTTGGAAGAGTCTGGAAAAGTAATGGGCACCTGCAGATAACTATTCTTCCATACTATCTTATATGGAATGAGTGCAAAACAGTCTTCTAATTTCTCATAGGTCATGTGCCTGCATTACAGTACCGGCACATGGATAATTTTGAAGACCTTAAGCTAAACTTGTAGGACTGATGAAGGGCATAATCAGTGTTCTCTGCTGATCTCTCTAGATAGTGGTTGTCAGTGCTGGCCAAAAGCCACACCCTCTAGGGGCTGGAATTAAAAATAAAGGAAGGGGTCTAGCCTACAGGTGTGGGCTACAACTGGAAACAAACTTGGGAGTGGGTAGTTTCTGTCAGCAATCAAGAAACTGTGGGAATATCATTGCCCATATTTATGAGCCCCAAGATTGGTCAAGCACAAAGGAAACTGGAAGGCCTAGGAAGGGCTGCTTGACATATGTTTCCCAGCAGCCCCCAGGACCAAGCAGATACCAGAATGTGCTGATGTAGGCCAGAGCAAACAGGATATCAGGATACAGACCAGAAAGCCCTTTCCGTCCTTATCAGTAATGCCTCACTAGCTAGGGAGCATTTTCCCCCCACCTGTGGAACCTATTTCCCCTGCCCATTGTCTATGTGTTTACTATGGTCTCACACATAAGGCTTGCATTCTCCTCCCCCCCCGAGGAATGTCTTCCTTTGTCTATTGTGCTTACTCTCATATAATAAACACTGGTCACTCGGGCAGCAGCAGCAGAAGGAGCAGTAAGGGAGAATCATCACACAATCTCACATGCATGAAGCCGATGAAGACACAGAGAGACACGCAGACCCTCCAGCCAGAAATGCTGCCCTGAGTGCCAGATGATTGAACCCCGAAGCTCTGTGTCCCGTGTGATTCGTAACGCAACAAGAAACTATACCTGGTCCCCCATTTTGAAAAATCTATGTCATATTTCTCAGGAGCAAATTTATATACCACAGGAGCAGACAAAATGTGTCCCACCATATGTTCCTGGGTGGCATCTCCCATTAGCTCAAGTCAGTTTGGCAGTAGGGAGGGACGCTGAAAGATGCAGTCCAACAGCATATGGAGACTCATTCTTAGCCTACTCTGCCATGCATTATGGTAGCATCACAAACAAGTACTACTTGGTTTACGAGCATAATTCGTTCTGGAAACATGCTTGTAAACTAAAACACTCTTACATCAAAGCAAAATCCAGCAGGGAGGGAGAGAGCTACAATTGAGTCACTTGTGATCATGTGACCTACTCCAGTGCTTGAATTGCAAGGCATTGCTCATTGATCAAGGCAAAATAGCTCGTCTTACAAATCACTCTTAAACCAAAGTATTACTGTATGCAGTTCCTTGTCTTACTTATCCCTCAAGACCAGGCAAATATTTCAGTGTGATATGCCTGAGATATAAAATATGTAAACGAAGGCATACTATTATTGCTCAATTGACCAGTCACAAAACAAAAGCAAGCCAATCTCCCAAATACTGTACAGATTGAGGCAAGCTTATGTTAGAGGAAACAGGCGGTCTTTTCCTTATATGAGTGCAGGGCTTCTCGATGTACAATCAGCCTTTAGTCTAGTGAGGCCCACCCATATAGCTGGAGCTGTAGAATAGGAGCAGTTCCTTCAGAAAGAAAGAATCCGTTTGCCAAATGGTTATATATTTAGTATTGACTCCCTCAGTTCATTTTTCTGGTTGTGAAAGCAAATAACACCATGTACAAATTTCAGTGTGCTTCCTGGCTTCAGACCATTATGGCGCAGTCTGATTTTGCTTTGCATGCTGGCTTTTCTTTGGAAGTCCTGAGTTTTTTGTGTTACGAGAATGGAGCACCTGCATCAAAGCTGGAGCTTAAGCATGAGGCAAAAATGAGTTATTTTGTAGCTCAGAAACACAGCAGGTTATTTTACTTCTAAGGTAGAATTAATTCTTATTACCTTCCAGGCAGTGCAAAGTTCTCCTGGGCTGAAAATTGTAGTAATTAATAATAGTCATACTTGTTTGCTGTCAAATTTGTTCAAAATTACAGTGACCTCTTCCAGGATTTTTTAGGTACAGTGAACTCTGAAGTGGTTTACCAGTATTAACTCATCAGTCACCAACGGTATATTATCTCAAAAAGCAAAAAACAGAACACACAACCGCTATTTTGAAACAGCAGGAGCTGCTGTTTCTTCTTGATAAATGTTTCTTCTTTTTAGTGGCCTTCCAGAAAATACATATATCCATTGGTCAAACTGTTACCCAGTAACTGCGTAGTCAACTCTGAGTTGACCAAATACCAAACTGGATCTTTCTCATTTGCATTCGGTTGTGAAGAGATGAGTCTGGCTCAGCAGTCATTGTGGCCTGTTTTCTAGAGCTAAAAATGTTACTTCAGAGAAGGATAAATGTAGTGAAACGCCAAAGGCATAACTCAACAGTGACATTTTCATATCTGCCCTTGTATCCCCAGAGCAATTTGGCTGCTTTTCCTGGTCCAGCTCTGAAGGGCAGATCCTGTATGTCGCTGAGAGAAGACGCTCCAAAGCACAAACACTTTCCCCTCAGGACAAGTCTCCCAGAGGAGAGAAGCCCAGTGAAGCAGAAACGGCATCACATCATGCCTTGTTTCAGGTGCCTGCGAATCTTTATCTTGCTAATTTTAGACATAGGGCCTTTTTACACGACCCCTAAGATCCGCTGGTCCCTTAAATTCGGACCAGAGATCTTGAGGGTTTGTCGCTCTCCCTGCGTTCCCACCCCCTCTTCCGCACTTCCTTGTTCTGTCTGCTTGAGGGGAGGGAGAAAAAAAGGGAGAAAAGAATGCACTCTTACCTCCGGAGTGCCGGTGGAAGTTGCTCCGATCCCCCCCGTCACTTCCTGGTTCCTCTTAAAGGGGCGGGAGGCAAAAAAACAACAACAAAAAGAAGCAAGGAGAGCCCGGCACTCTCCGCATCAAAAATTTTCACTCTCCCAGAGCAGGTACTTGAAAGGTGCGCTGGGTCACGCTTAGGTGGGCGGGGTCACACTTAATTTTCTATTAGCTCCGGAGCTGGTGGGGAAACATTTTTATGCTCCGGAGCTGGGAGCCATTTGCAGCAGAGCTTAGGGGTCGTGTATAAACGCCCATACTTCCTAGTCAACCCATAACTGGGCAGAACAACTCAAATAGGTTCATGTCAGTGGTTCCCAACCTGGGGGGTTGGGACCCCTTTGAGGGGCTCAAATGACCATTTCAGAGGGGTCGCCATGAGCCAGTAAAGAAAAAGGCACAAACGGCTTGGGTCTGGAGGAGGAGGGGGGAAGAGTGAGTTAAAGCTTGATAGGTTGGAGGGGATGTCGGTCAATGGCACTGGAGGCTGCGATTGGCCGAGGGTGCCTGTAGACTAGAGGGAAGTTCTCTATGGCACCTGCGGCAGTGGCCTGCCAAAGGGGGCTTGTGGCCTCTTCCAAGCAGGGCAAGGGGTCACCACAACATGAACTGTATTAAAGAGTTGCAGCATTAGGAATGTTGAGAACCCCTGGTTTATGTGTTCAGTAATCAATGAATAAGATTCTGAACAAGCAAAAAACAACCTACTTCCATAAGGCCTGTTTTTTTGGAAACAGTCTGTCCTTTTAATTAAGGCACCCAAGTTTAAAATAACTTGTTCTCTGGAGTAAATTGAGGGCATGCAGTGCTTTCTAACATAGTTCAAAGATCCAGCTTTGTTTTTCAAGCACTACCACGCTGTGTTCTTGTTTGCCCCAATGACTCTATAAAAGTACAAAATCATCTTATGTTTATGTACCCTCTGTACCTAATGAATAAATTGGTCCTGGTTCTCTCAATAGGAACAGCTGCAAGAAATAGAAATATTTACGTCCTCAATATTGACTTCACTGAGGCCCTAAATAGCACAACATTAGTCATATCACCCTCAAGGCCAGTTCACAGAGAATATTTCCACGTACTTGCAGATAGCCTAAAGCCCAATGGAAATTCTGTGGAAAAAATTCAGCCGCTGTATTGCATCTGTTAATAAAGGGTTTAAAAATGCCATTTAGAATGCAAATACGGGCAAGTTTTGGAACGGGCAAGTTTTGGAAAAAATGTACTTGGCCTCCCTTCCCTCAATTTCCTGGGCGGTTGGGTCTAATTTCGAGTCAGTGCACCAGGACACAAGGCCTCAGTCCCAGGCCCACCCCCTCCCTTCAAGCATGCTGATATCCAAGCTAGAACAATACTCCACAATACTTTTATCCTTGTTTTTTCCCTTCCCTTAGGACGAGAAGTTTGTGTACTATGACAACTGGGGAGAAGCACTAGCTGATAAGAGTGTCCCCGTCCTGTGTGTGCTGAACATTGAAACAGGTGAAGTTTCTGTCCTAGAGGGTATCCCAGGGCACATTTCCCCTGGGCAGGTGAGTCAAGTACAAGGTAGGAAGTTATTAGTCAGACCCTTCCGTAGCCTGGTAGAGCTCAAAAGGGTTTCAGAGCAATACAGAAAAGAACAGTTGGGAAGAAGGAAGCCAAATTCATCTGGCAAATGAATCGCTGGATTTGTTTTGCTTACAGAACAATGTGCGAAGAGGAAATAGTCATAGAGTCACAGAATCATGGAGTTAGAAAGGGGCCTGTAAGGTCATTGACTCCAATCCCCTGCTGAATGCAGGAAGAGAGATCAAAGGATACCTGCCAGGTGGTTGTCTGAATGTCTTTCACTTGCCTCCTGCATTGGAGCCCTCACCACCTCTCGAGGTAATTGGCCCCACTGCCTCTCTGCTCTAAAGGTTAGGATGTTTTCCCGATAATCAACCAAAATTTGGCTTCCTGTAATTATCGGGGAGTCCTTGCTCCCAGATATTACTCTGTACAGAAAACCTTAATCAAACTTTATAAATCTTATAGGCATATTGCTGATGCCACTCAGAGATTGGTTACCTATGTACTTCTGCAGTTACAATTGCAAGGCATTCTGTATAGTAGAAACAGTGGGGCGCTGATACCTTTTCTTGATATAACCTGGAAACTCTTCCTATGGCATTTGTTCGTTGAGGATAATTTTGAAGACTTTATCAAAAATCTGGAAGTTGAGTCATGGCAACTGGACTTCTTTTCTTGAGAGATCTCTTATCAAAACTTAAGATAAGAAGAAAGCAGGGCCTTTTACAACAACAATAAAGGATGAAAAAGGGGACTTAAATTTCTCTTTTTGTCTCTTTCAAGAGTTCTTAAGACTTGGTGACTCCCATAGCTTCTGCTCTCAGTAGTCACAGTCACAATTTCCAACCACTTTGTTGTCCAGGTCGCAGAGATATTCCCATCCCTCCAGGACACAGTCCTAATCAAATAGAAGCAAAGTGTGCTGCTGATATATTGCCCCATTGCACTTAAAGCAGTCTCTGGGCAGTATACTCTTTAATTATGCAGACTACACGTTGTCTCCACCCCACCCCTGGTAAGCTGGATACCAAGGTTTACCAACCTTGGGAAGGATGGAAGATGGAATGAACCCCGAGTTGGCTAACTGGGATTGAACCAGGTTGTAAGCAGAGTTTGGGCTGCAATATTGCAGTTTAACCACTGTGCCTCAAGGCTTGAAAGAGAACTGCCAGACTTACTGATGGGGTCTCTTGCCTGGTGGGAAGAAGATTCCAACTTTTCCTACTCACAAGCAAACAAGCTAGAATTAAGCAAAATGCCTTGTGTTTGTTTTTTTCACTCCCACACTTGGTTTCCATTGATCAATACATGCCTCTCTTCCATGGAGTATGCTGGCAAGTGCCTCTCTCTAGGAAGTGGTCTGTAAGACGGTCTGTGTTGAAGTCCTTCCAGATGGCAGCCCCAAGGGCTAGAGTGGCTCCCAGGGAACTTCGTTTGCTGACATTGTATTTGGGGAGCTGGAAGTTGAGTCATGGCAACTGGACTTCTTTTCTTCAGAGATTGAAACATTTCACTAGTCATCCAGGCAGCCATTTAGAAGAGCAGCAAAATGTTTCAAACTCTCAAGAAAAGAAGTCCAGTTGCCATGACTCAACTTCCAGATAAACTCACCTGGATGACTGAGAATCTTCACAATCATATGGGGAGATCACAACCGCACACTGTGGTGCCACAGTCTAATACTTTAACTGTGTTTCCTTGGCAAGGCCCTGTGGTCCCCAGATGATATGGGTGTAGTGTTTGTTGGCTGGTGGCATGAGCCCTTCAGACTGGGATTGAGTGCTTGCTCCAACAGAAGGTAAGAGAGGCGTCTTTGGCCAATTGGAGAGTAATCCCCACACACACACACACTGACCTTCGGTCCTACTTTCATACTTCTTTGCACTAAAGAACAGCCAGGGCCTCAAGTAAATTTTCATCTAATGAGAACTTACTCGGTAACATCAAAGACCATTCTTGAAACTAAAACTTCAGGAAGTGATCATCAGGAAGAAGCCTGATAAGAAGCAGTCCAATGCCACCCCTGCCTTTGCTAGGAAGGGACGATCCAAAGATTTCTGGCAGGGGCCAGCCCAACCGCCCCCTTCCTTGAAGGAATCTTCTAAGGAAGCACATCCCACAGCTTTCTCAAGGCAGCTTGTTGCATAGAATATAAACATAAATCCTGAGGTTTTCTCTAGATCAGGGAAGGGAGGAGGTTGCAGACCTTCCCAGTCCCCAGCAACACTTTCTGTTGAGTATGGGGTGTGAAGAATGATCCCTTAGAGGAGGCATGAGGATGGAGGGTGGTGGTGGTGGAGAAAAACATATCTGCTATTTGGAGACATCTCACCATTCTCCTCTTCTTGCCACAGATCAGCCGTGTTCCACTTGGATCTCTCCAAATGCAGCTGTGGTAAGTCACCTCTAAATAAGGCTGCCTTATAGCCTGCCCACTTGTTCCTCTCTGCCAATGATGTCTAACCTTGGATCCCCAGATGTTCTTGGGCTAAAGCTCCTAGAAGGCTTCACCCCTAGCTGTGCTGGCTGGGATTTTTTTACGTTGTAGGCCATGAACATCTGGAAGACTCTATACCAGTGGTTCTCAACTTGTGGGTCCCCAGATGTTCCTGGACTGCAACTCCCAGAAGCCTCCACCACTCTCTGTGCTGGAAGGGGTTTCTGGGAGTTGCAGTCCGGGAACATCTGGGGACCCACAGGTTGAGAAGCACTGCTCTACACTATTCAGTAGCACTCCTCTGGGAGGTTTCCATGCATTGATGTAAATCTGTAGTGGATTCAAAGTGGAAAATCCTACCTTCCATTGTTCTGAAGGCTGGATGCATTCAAGGACAGGACAGACATTGTGTCTGTAGTCGGGAGAAAGCATTAGCTGGTACAGCTTTTCCGGCTCTGTTACTGTAGAGGAGGAGAAAGAGAGAAAGAGAAAGAGTGCCAGCAAAATCCTTTCTCTTGTGCACTCAGGAGCACTGCGGGATTCTGCAGCCTCGCATGACCCATTTCTGATACTAGCTTTTCTTTTGGAAAGAAGGCAGAAATGCCAAGGAAGTTTGTCTGAAAAATCAGCTGTGAAGCCTCTAGACCGGTGGTGGCGAACCTTTGGCACTCAGATGTTTGGGACCACAACTCCCACAATCCTTTGTCTTTGGCAATACAGGCTTAGAATTCTGGGAGTTGTGGTCCAAAACATCTGGAGTGCCAAAGGTTCAGCACCACTGCTCTAAAGAGATAGCTTGCAAAGCTCTTGGACTTTCTCGAGCCTTTTAGGCATTCCAAATATTTGTGTAGATTCTTCAGCCACAACATTTCTTCCTTTTCAATATCATTTGTATTTTTAAAATGTAACCGTGGAAACATGTCAGCAGAAGCCCCATGAGAAATATTTACGGGGGCTTTTTGAATGTAAATTCAGATGACCACCCTGTTCATGGTCTGGTATTATCTCATTTCTTGGGCCCAAGTGAATTGCTTTTATGATCTTATGAAGCTTTCAGGGTCTTCACATCTGTAACACCGTTTCGATAACACTTTTTATCTCTCTGATCTGCATTGTAACTGGTTTCAGAGCAGCTATCTTCAGATTACCAGGCTGTCTCTTCTCCTCGCCTCAGCCCTGATGGAAGACACCTGATATATTTGGAGGGTCCAGTATTTGGGCCTCATCGCCAGTGCCTGAAGCTACAAATAGTGAGTGATGCCAGAGGAATTTCTCTTCTCTTACGCATGAAAGATGAGTCATGCAGTAGCCTGCCTTTGCACTTCTACAAAGTAATCAAACTCTTCTCTGCCTTCTAATTTTCACTGCTCCATCCTTTCTCATAGGGCCTTTTTACACGACCCCTAAGATCCGCTGGTCCCTTAAATTCGGACCAGAGATCTTGAGGGTTTGTCGCTCTCCCTGCGTTCCCAACCCCTCCACACTTCCTTGTTCTGTCTGCGTGAGGGGAGGGAGAAAAAAAGGGAGAAAAGAATGCACTCTTACCTGGTGGAAGTTGCTCCGAGCCCCCGTCACTTCCTGGTTCCTCTTAAAGGGGCGGGAGGCAAAAAAAATCCAAAAAGAAGCGAGGAGAGCCCGGCACTCTCTGCATCAAAATTTTTCACTCTCCCAGAGCAGGTACTTGAAAGGTGCGCTGGGTCGCACTTAATTTTCTGTTAGCTCCGGAGCTGGTGGGGAAACATTTTAAAGCTCCGGAGCTGGGAGCCATTTGCAGCGGAGCTTAGGGGTCGTGTATAAACGCCCTTAGACCCTAGAATGGGGTCAGAGGGAACAAATATGGGGGAAGAGTCCTTGGTAACCCCTTGCCACAGTAAAGTATGGAAGCACCTCACCCTCAAAATGTTTAAAGGAAAGTGTGTCCTAATGGAAGGGAGGGCAGAAAACAGCTACAAGGAAGGTCCTTGAAGAAGAAACATTTGGAAGAGAACACCTGTTCATGTAGAGCAGTGGTTCTCTACCTGTGGGTCCCCAGATGTTTCTGGACTGCAACTCCCAGAAATCCTGGACAGCTCAGCTTGTGGTGAAGACTTCTGGGAGTTGCAGTCCAGGAACATCTGGGGACCCACAGGTTGAGAACCAGCAATGTAGAGATACTGAGTATGTGACTGGATGTATTTGCAAGGTTGATATCTGAGAGTTAGGAGACTTTCCATAGGAGCTTAGTAGCACCTCAAACTTTCACAGCCTACATCTATCTTGAACCTGTCATGTTTTCTGCATCAGCCTAATAAGGCTACCTCTGTGCCTAAGCAACCCCCATTATGTGTCTTTCGGTTCTTCTGCTCTGTCTAGCTCAACTGGCAAACAAGGCATATCTCTACCGTGGTGGATGTGGTCCAGATTCCTACAACTGGTAAGTATCCCTTTTAGAAATGGAACATGAAAAAGGAAGGTTGCATTTGGTGCTCTCTCTGCCACTATACGTCTCTTACCTCCTAGTTTCTGCTTTCACATAGAAAAACACTGAACTTTGCTTTTCTAGCAAATGTTCTGAAAATGAAAACAACTTCACAAACTCATATTCCCAGATCATGTGTGTGTGTGTGTGTGTGTGTGTGTGTGTGTGTGTGCAGGATTATCCTTCAGTTCTCGCTCTCTCCCGAAGGTACTGACTTTGTCCTTATTTTTACTTGACTATATCAGAAGTCTCACAAAGTCTGCTATGTCCGTTTCAGGTTTCTTTGGGATTTACTCAGGAGCACTACCCCTCCTTTGCTGGACCCCTGACAACAACAGAATCATTCTTAACACTCCTCAAAGGAGCAGGAAGGTATATTGATGCCTGTACGGTGATCTTTGGACCTGAGGATCATAACATGTAATAGAGAAAAGCAAAAGACAGAAGTATCACGAAGTGCCCAAATTATGATATGCGTGCAAAAGTAGAGTCTATAGAGTAGAACTGTGTCTTAATTTACATCTGTTTCATATCCAAACTTCCTTGACTGGTTTAGTAAGATTTTGTAATTAAATAAGGCTTAGCGCCTGGGGATTAAGCCTGTAACCATCCCCTTGTGGTGGTGGTGGTGGTGATGGTGGGTTGAGTGGCTTGGAATAGTTCTATGGGTTTCCCATCTATTTTATCCAAGGGATAGATGAGATACCCACAGAAGGACTGAATCTGTCAGGGCATGAAATATATTTTTGAATATTTTTTATTAAAAGTGGGAAGGTGACCTTCCGGGTCCTGGGGTGGAGACATGCAGCTCCTGGGCCTACAGAAATTGCCCACATTTGTGCTAGATTTTATTAGGTTTTTGTAATTTAACAACTCATTTCCCAGTCATTCGTCTTTCCTTTACTGTCTCTTACAGGAGCTGCTGGTTGTGGACACCCACTTGGGGAGTGTAAAGTCTATTACAGCAGGTACAATAAAATAATAGCTTATATAGGCTACAGAGACTGTAATAATTTTGCCGAGGTGTATTGTTCCAAAGGTCACACACACTCATAAGACCTCTCATCACCATTTCCTCTGCTCATTTCCTAGGCCTCTGTTGTCTGAAGAAGGCTTTGGCTGGAATTTGAATGTGGCAATCAGCTTTTCAATGTGATACATTTACTGTCCTACCTGGCAGATTGTAATGTGTCTAATCCAAGTGGATCACACTAAAATGACTCCCCTCCCTGTCGTGCAGCTTAATCACCTGGGTAGACCAAGGCCACACGCCATTGATCATGTTCTGATGAGGCACACAAGAGAAAAGCTAAAGAAGATTTTAAAATGTTTGGATGAGATAAAAGGGTCTGAAACCCTTCCTGTTTCATGTGTCCCCTTCAGAGCTTAGGCAGAGACAATTATTTTGATTGCTCTTTAACGTTTCTTTTGCTCAGAAGAAGGTGGCTGTTAAACGCAGGTAGCTAAAACAGATCGATCCCTTCTCTACTAGATCCCTTCAGCCTAGGACTGATAATCTAGTTTCGTATAAAGCAATCCTGCCCCCACTTGGTGAGTTTTTCCTTTGTTTAAAAAAAAAACCACCTTTCACTTTATGGACAGTTCTGAAGGCTTTGTATTCCCCTTTCTTTGGCTACAGCTTATACTCAGCCTATTTCCTCCACCAACACCATTCTCCCTCCCCCCTTAAAGAATCAAGGAGCAAAAATTTGTGTCCCATCAGCCTCCCATCCGTAAAATGTAGATTAAGTGCTGCACCCATGTCTTGAAATGGGAGCTTCCGCTGTTTTGGACTCTCAGAGGGCTCAGATAATCTTTAAGAAGCTGTCTTGCTGCTCCACCCTAGAAATGCCAGAAGGCAGCTGGACTGTTCTGGGAATTCATCAGGATCTCCTGGTGGTGAGCTGTTCATCTCCCAATTGCCCACCAAGCCTGGTAAGAAACTCTCTTTGAAGCTCAAAATGAAGCTTGCTTATTATCATCATTGGCATCCTTCAGTCTCGAAAGACTATGGTATCATGCCTGGAGTAGAGGTCCTAAAAACAACACCTAGTGTGACTAAATAGACCAGTTCAGGAATGGCAGTCTCTACCACACTGGGGGCAGATGTATTCTGTTTCTTGCCCAATCCTCGAGTTTTGTTCTTTCCGTGCCTGCCTCTTTTCCTCTGCCTGTTGGACAAATGCCTCTTCAAATTTATGTAGACCATGCTGTATCTTTTGCCTCCAGACAGTGCGATCAGAGGTCAGGGTTTCCCATCTATTGAGGTCCATTCCCAAGGCCTTCAGGTCCCTCTTACAGATATCTTTATACTGCTGCTGTGGTCTCCCTCTGGGGTGCTTTCCCTGCACTAGTTCTCCATATAGAAGATCTTTTGGGATCCGGCCATCGTCCATTCTCACAACGTGTCCAAGCCAGCATAGGTGTTGCTGTTTCAATAAAGTATACATGCTAGAGATTCCAGCTCGTTTCAGGACTATGCTATTTGGAACTTTGTTATGCCAGGTAATGTTGAATATTCGCCTAAGGCAGCGCATATGAAAGGTATTCAGCTTTCTTTCCTGTCGGGCATGGAGGGTCCAAGACTCACTGCAATACAAAAGTGTGCTCAGTACACAAGCTTTATAGACCTGTATCTTTGTATGTTCTGTCAGCTTCTTATTGAGCCATACTCTCTTTGTTAGTCTGGAAAACATAGTAGCTTGCTTAAGAGTTCAACTTCTCTTCCTTATTTGGCCTGGGTGAAACAGGCAGAGGCTGATGATGAGCTATTATCATTGTTGTATATCTGTGAAGATTCTCAGTCATCCAGGTGAGTTTATCTGGAAGTTGAGTCATGGCAACTGGACTTCTTTTCTTGAGAGATCGGAACGTTTCGCTGCTCATCCAAGTAGCTTCATCAGTATGAGGGAAGCTAGTGGCAAGGTCTCCATTTTTATAGTTCAAATTGATTTCACAGCCTCCTGGTTTGAATAGGCTCATAAGTTGGACAAAGGCCTGAATAGCCTCATAAGGTGGACAATAGTCTGAATAGGTTCATAAGTGGACCATGATCTGAATAGCTCATTGAGTGGACAAAGGCCTAAGCTGTGTGAAAATCCCACCTATGCAACCTTTCCCAACACCCATTAAGTATGGGTTGTTAGCTATAGCATTGCTGGTGAAGGTGTGAAGTGCCTCTGATTTGTTTGGGGATTGATGAAAGTACCACTTGATAAGTAGCAGACAGATGGTGTCTGAGTCCCCCACCACTGTTGAGAGAGGGGTTTTCATTACACACATGAATGGCCTCCCTGACCCCTCTCTCAAACCACCTCTCTTCTCTGTCTAATATGTGTACATCCTAATCTTTGAATGAGTACCATTTGTCCTTCAAGTGGAGGTGTACTGCTGATTCTCGTCCTGGGCTGTTGCCCCTCCTATGTTGGGCCATTCCCCTGTTTAGGGTAGGGCCATCCTCACTGCATTGGACCGAGTATACTATATTACTTCTTTTGTGTTTTGGTGTCGGGTCCTTTGGGTGGATGAGTCTCTGCCTTTGTGAGTTAGTGGGTTTGAAGTAAACAGGGATGCAGTGTTTGTCAAAAATCCTTTTAAGCTTTTCAGACACTCCAGCCATGTAAGGGATGACCAGGTTCTTCCGTCGGCTCTGGGTCTCATCAATGCTGTATTTTTACCCATAGTGTTGACATGCAGAAATGTGTAGTGTATGCACCATTTTCCTAGATCCCATATGGATAAAGGGCTATTAATGCAAACTTGTTGATAAACCAAATTTGACAAGTGATATGATCTCTTAATTTTGCAGATCCTTGCAATCTACGGTATGATAAACTATGTATCACAATAAAACATTGTTTGGATTTTTAAAAAGCATGTAGCTATAGAGAAGCAAGCTCATGAGCATATTCCCTTTTGGTTTTCATCACCTACCATCTCTGCAGAAAATCAACAACACCCTGATAGCGCACTGCCATGAGGTCAGGTGAGAATGTGCAAAATCTCTGCCTAATGCATCTGTAACAGGTTGCATCTGTCTTGCAGAAGGTGGCCGTGCTTCCCCCTGCTGGAAAAGAGTTGGAACTGCAGTGGGTGACCGTGGAGGAGGCCTCTGTAGTGCCAGATGTGGAATGGAAGATCCTCACCGTGCATCCTCCAGTGTCTGAGGAGGGCATCCCAGTCAGTAAGGAAGCAGGAGCATGAGGCTTTCATCTAGACTCATGGCTTGGTCCCTTCTCCCAGTTGGCTGGGATTTCTGCTTCATGGTTAGCTTGCCCTGATTGAGACTACAGTATACAGTATTGGTATGCCTAGTGCAGTGCAGATTCAGTGAATAACTTGCCTTGTGAAGAAAATGAGGGCTACGGCATAGAAGAAAGCCACATCCTTGATTAACTCATTTGATGAGGTCTAGCTGAAATCAGATCTTGCCACAGTAACTCATGTCCATTGATGTCTCCAATTTATTGTTAGGAATCACGTCTTTGACGTGCTGGGGCGCGCTTGGAGACTTTAGGATTAGGATTTTATATTTACTGTTTGTTTTAATTAGCTGCTTTGTGATTTGTTCTTGCTGTCTTATGTTTGTTGTTAGCCGCTTAGAGTCCTCGTCGGAGATAAGCGGGATATAAATATAAAAATAAAATAAATAAATAAAAAGCAGACTCTGCAACTTATCACCCCTTCACAACTGCCTATATTCAAGCTAAATTGCTGTACTGACACTGCAAAAAAATAGTGGGTTTTGAATCGTAGTTTGGGCACTTGGTCTCTAAAAGGATTGCCATCAGTGTCCTAGGTGAACACTATAGCACTAAACTGATGCTTCACTAACCCTATATATCACTAATTCAAATGCTTACCATGTCTTGCCAGTTCAGCACAATTTCACTTGCTAACCATTAATGCACACACATAAAAAGAAGGGATTTGAATGCTGACAAAAGGGGTGGGTAAGAGGGTGGTGTTAATGGCAGATTACGGTGAATGTAAAGAGGGTCTGGGTGGACACTTAAAATGTACCTTCCCAGAATAATTCAACATTTTTGTATGAATTGTGACAATGATGCAAATGTCATGGCATGGTGTCGAGAAGTGGGTCAGCCTGGGGCAATCTTCTATGTGGTCATGGCTTAGATACAGCAATATAGGTATAGTCATGCACACTAATTTGTGGGCTAGGGGAATGTGGATTTCTAAGGAAGGTCAGGCAGGTCCAAAATTCAGCCCTCCAGATGTTTTTGGACTGCAACTCCCACAGTCCTTTGCCATTGGCAATCTAAGCTTAGAATTCTGGGAGTTGTGGTCCAAAACATCAGGAGGGCCGAAGTTTGGATATGCCTGCAGTAGGTGGCTATGTTTGGCCACTTTTGATTTCCTGAGGGACACCTAGCATGGAGTGGAGTTCATCCGTCACATTCCAAAGAGACTTGGAACAGCCTTCAAAGGAAACTGATGCTTCGTCTTGAGGATTTCTTCTTTCCTTGGAAGAGGGCTAGGGTCTGGATTTCCTTCACTCGGGGAACACAGTCTCAATCTCCTGAGTTGGCTGTGCAGGTTCTTGAGTGGAAGAACCTGGTGGGCTATGCTTGGGAAGAAAGGGGAGAGGGGCATGGGAAGGTGCTCTATAGGTAGAGCCCAAATGGGGCTTTTCCTCCTCTGGGGGAAGTGAGAGCTTGGGGCTTAGCATCCTGTTGCCTCCTCTCTTCCAGCTGACCAGGCCTTTGAAGCCCTGTTGCTGAGTCCCCCCAGAAGCAAAGAAAGAGAGAAGGTCTTTCCTCTTATTGTTTCCCCGCATGGTGAGTCACACCAGCGTCCCTCTGCTGCCTAAGAAGCCTTTGCTGTGTCCTAATAGCTAACCCTGGATTTTTCCAGCTTCTTTTCTGGTTATGTTAAACATGGCTATAGCTTCGTATCACAGGGCTGAGGACATTTTCTGAATTCCTTCTGAGATTTGAAAGGGAGGGGAGAGCCCTTCTGCATCAGCAGGTGGGGCAGCTCTAGTACAACTCGGGTGGCCGATAATCAGACCTCCTCCTCCTCCTCCTCTTCCTCCTCCTCCTTGCCCAACCCTACATCTCTCAGACCTATCCAGGGAAAGAGGTCTAGGGCAGAGACCGGGGCACAGTCTTGGCTTCTCACAGATATTTCCCCAAAATCTGAAGAAGCCCTGGTCCTTTCACGCAGAGCTGTCATTCTGTTTCCAGGTGGCCCCCATGCGGTCTTCGATGCTTGTTGGCGACCAGCCATGGCTTGCTTCTGCCAGCTGGGCTTTGCTGTGCTCCTGGGTGAGTAACCCTGGGACTCTGGGTTGACATTTGTACAAGGATCCTGTCTAGGGTACTGGTCAGATAGCTGTGTCATAGAGAGGGGATGAAGAGATCTTGCTTCAAAAGGATAGCCACATGATTCCTCAAAAGGATCCCTGAGATACTTTATTCTGAAAAAGAGATTAGAAAGCCCAAGAAGTCACCTCCAAACTACTGCAAGCTTGTTTATTAGTCCCCCGCTTTCTCTGGTTCATTCTTCTTCCTGAGAAGTATTCAGTGCATAACCAAAGAGGACAGAATTCACCTTTCGCTATCCAGGCAGAAAGGGGATTTTGGAAAAGAGATTCCCCATGGAATGGACCAGAAGCAGAAGGTACGTACGGCAAGACCAAGAGGACTGCCTGGAATCAAAATTAATGCCAGCAGAGGCAAATCTAGGAGTTGCTCTCTTTCCCTACTCCACTTGCTCCACTTTTATGCCACCTTGAGAGACTTCCTGGAAAGTGGTTTAAGCACTGCTTGCAATTCCTAGTTTCCGGAAAGCTCTTGAATTATTGCTCTTAAACATGAGTTAACCAAGCAGAAGACCACCCCTTACGCCAGACACCAGCTGAGGAGGGAATGACACGGAAGGAGAGCACGAGTTCTCATCCTTTCATGTGCTTTACTGCTAACGCCAAAGTAAGGGCCTTTTCACACAACCCCTAAGATCTGCTGGCCCCTTAAATTCGGACGAGAGATCTTAGGGGTTTGTTGCTCTTCCTGCCTCCCCACCCCTCCGCACTTCCTGGCTGCTGGCTGCGTGAGGGGAGGGAGGGGAAAAAAGCCTTAAAAAGGGACAAAAGAATAAAGGCTTACCTCCGGGTGCCGGTGGAAGCTGCTACGAGCCCCCCGTCACTTCCTGATTCCTCTTAAAGGGGCGGGAGGCAAAAAACAACAACAAAAAGAAGCCAGGAGAGCCCGGCAGATCCGCATAAAGGAATTGTCACCTTCTGAGAGCAGGTACTTGAAAGGTGCACTGGAACGCGCTTATGGGGGTGTGGTCGCACTTAATTTTCTGTAAGCTCCAGAGCTGGTGGGAAAACATTTTTAAGCTCCGAAGCTGGGAGCCATTTGCGGCGGAGTTTAGGGGTCGTGTATAAACGCCCTAAGTTGTTTGAAGTAGAATTATATTTAGCCTCGAGGTAACAGTTGTTGTGCAACATTTTACAGTGACAAGCAGAAAGCAGAGAGCTGCTTCGTACTTAGCTTGTCACAGTTTTGCTCTGCCGACTCTCTGCACCATTGAGCAACAATGGATTACCAGTGATCAGGATGTTCCATGGGCAGCTCCTTGGTAATAAGCTGTCTTGCAGGTGGGGTGGGGCGTGGCAAATCTTGGGGCCCTAGTTGACAGTGTGATTGAACAACTGTTTCACTTTGCTTTTGTCCAAGCAGTGAACTATAGGGGCTCCCTGGGTTTCGGCCAGGCCAGCATCGATTCCCTGATCTCCCACGTGGGCATACAAGATGTGGAGGATACTCAGGTCAGCCCTTTTTGATTCTTCTCCCGTTCTGTATAACAAACCTTGGAACAGAAAAGGATAACACGTTGCAGTATCATTTTGTCTTGTTTTATAGCAGCAGGTAACTCACCTCCTTTTTTGAAGCGTGGAGGATAAACCATTGTCAAAGATCTGGCTATTCCGAAATATTCTATAGAAACTTTCTTTTCAGTAAGAGCAAAATGAGATTCCAAGCAAAGTTTTTTTTTAAGTTTGCCAAAGGTCGTTTCCCTACAAATCATAGCCACCTTTTGTAGAACTTCTTAGCAGTATTGGGGATGGGGGTATCAGACTAGCTTATTCGCCAGTAGAGATGGGCACAAAACAAATAAAAAAATCATTTCATTATTCATTATTCATTTTGTTCTGTAACAAAACAAATAACAAACAGCCCCCTCAAAGAAAAACGAAATGAAGTGAAAATTTCCATTTTGTTCGGTTTATTTTTCATTTTCCCCCTGCCGCCGCCACCGGCCAGGTAACCCAAACCAGTTCATTTTGGTTCGTTTGCATGAATTTTTGTTTTAAAAATTCGTACAAACCAAAACGAAACGAACTGAGGGGAACCCAAAACAGAATGAACCGAATCATCATTTTTCTGTTTCGTGCCCACCTCTGATTGCCAGGCAAGAAGTGAAAAAGATTGTACTCAGTCTTTTGTTTCGTATGCGTTCCAACGGGTCGTGATGGTTGTGTGCCATCAAGTTGCTTCTAACCTAGGGCAACCCTAATAACTAGTGATATCCCGGCATTAGCAGCTCCGCTCAGGGTTTGCAAACTCAAAGCTCTTGTTTTCTTTACCGTGTCAATCCCTCCTTCTCTTGGATACATGCCTTAATTTGATCGTGGGGGTGGGGGTTGAGCATGGCAGGGAAGCTGGGATCATTACTGTCAGGGGGCCTGACTCCATTCCAAGTTCAGACTCCTTGCAGGGCCGCCCAGGGCAAAGTGAGCTAAGAGGCCTGACAGAGATGCAGCCCTGAGCTTCAGAAGAAGTTAATGGCCGCACTCGGCAGAAGAGGATGGACAGTTCCAGAGGTGATGGGGTTTGAGATTCTCCTGAAGGGCAGCTGCTGAGCAGCAACAGTAGTAGAAGGTGGCACGGTGGACCTTTTTTTTTATATAGACAATGGCAGTGTCAGTCAAGCTACCACAAGCTAGTACAACTCAGAAGACAAAAGTAAACCATCTCTGAATATTTTAATGCCTTGAGAAAAACTTAGCGTGACAGAGCCCAAAATGATTCAAGAGAGACTCCCCCAGTGTTAGCCACCTTCTTACTTCAGAAACTCCTCTAGAGCATCCATTCTCCAGCTTCCTTTTTGCCACAACCATCAACACAGTATGAAAGAAATAGCGTATGAGTTGCATGATAAATCTTACAAGGTGGTGCGTGAAGAATTTCTCCCCTCCCCTCCACCCCCCCTGGTCTGTACTGAGAATGGCTGCTCAGAAGGAAAGGAATGAGGTAGAAATGGACTGGAAGTGGGCTAGGAAGTAGGGACCTGGTGAAGGAAGTGCGGGCAATTTGGGCATCCTTGCTACTCCTGGTTCTCTGTGTGTGTGTGTTGTGTCGTTACGTCGTGACTGACTCTTCGTGACCCCATGTCCATGGAGTTTTTCTTGGCAGGAATACTGGAGTGGTTTACCAGTTCCTACTCCAGGCGCCTACAGCACCTGGTACTCCCTAGTGGTCTCCCATCCAAGTACTAGCCAGGGCTGACTCTGCTTAGCTTTCGAAATCAGGCGAGATCGGATGTGCTTAGGGCATCTAGGCAGCTCTAGGCAACAAACCATATGCCATATTCTCTCAGCTTCCAAACTCCTTGAAGCCTTGTTCTCTCTCTATTCTCCTCTCAGAAACTTTGGAACCCCGATCAGTCATGTCCAAACTTTGACCCTCCTGATGTTTTGGACCACAACTCCCAGAATTCCAAGCCTGTATTGCCAGTGACAAAGGACTGTGGGAGTTGTGGTCCAAAACATCTGGAGGGCCAAAGTTTGGACATGCCTGCCCGAAAGTCTCGAGTTTCTGTTCCTAAAATGTCCAGGAATTGAAATCAAGCCCAGAAAAGCCTCTGATGGCATCACAAAAAGTGTGCCCTTGATGTTACATCTCCTGTCCTTTAGCAACGCCTGTTTCATGGAACAGTGTGGGTCCCCACCCCCTTCAGCTAGTTACATGTTTTAGTTGCTTAGTTAGGCATCATCACTGGTGAGGAGAATAATTCCCTGTTAACATTCTTGCATTCATGTTTGTGAATTTCTGAAGTTATTCTTGTGTATATTTTGATCCTGGTGTCTTCAGTAACCTGAGAAATAGCTCTGTTTGGTGTGACTCACTGGGAATGATCTGCCAGGATGTACTACTGTGTCCAAGGTTCAAAGATTCTGAGTATGGATGGGTGGATGGATGGATGGATGGATGGATGGATGGATGGATGGATGGATGG
>JAHTLZ010000015.1:48483043-48512351 GCA_023846285.1 Phrynocephalus versicolor | reverse complement strand
ATAATTCGTTTTAGTTCAGTACGTTTTCTTTTCTGTTTTCTTTTCTTTTCTTTTTTTGAACCTCACTGGTCAGATTTTTTAAATTATTTATTTATTTATTTATTTATTTTTTAATCCTGGCAGCCTGCAGGCCGTTTCAGTCTAAAATGATATAAAATTAATTTATATGTAATTTAATTTAATTTAATTTTTATTTTATTTTTTTAAATGGCTGACCACATGGCCTGCCTACCAGCTGTAGCGTGGGCCAGTCAGTGGGCCAGATCGAGGTTTGTTTGTTTTCTGCCAGCCCGCAGGCCGGTTCGGCAGTCCATGGGCCGGATCAGGTTTTTTATTTTATTTTAAATGTTAATTTTATTTTTTCTACTACTGGCCCACGACCCACAGGTTAGGTCCAGTGCTCGTGGGCCAGTTTGGTGGCCTGCAGGTCAGATCAATTGTTGTTATTATTATTATTTTAAATGGCCAACCACGTGGCCTGCCTACCAGCTGTAGCCTGGGCCGGTCAGGTTTTTTTTAAAATTGGGAGCCCCCTCCCTGGGTGCTGGGAGCGGCAACAGCAGCTGGATGAGGTCCACCACCTCAGGTAGGAAGGAGACACCTCTGCAGGGGAATGAAAAGTGAACCGGAACAAAATGGAAATTTCCATTTCATTTCTTTTGGATTTCTTTGAAGGGGCAGTTTGTTATTCATTTTGTTATGTAACAAAACAAATAACGAATAACAAAACGATCCAAAAGTTCATTTCGTGCCCATCTCTATAGCTACATGAGTTGGCTTTTGTATGCACATTTAGAGTTTTGCCAGAAGAGGGAGCTCAAGGACAGGGAACCAGCTTCTGTGAACATTAAAACTTGAAAACTTAAAGAAGGAGAAAGCCCTGTATGGAAGGTATTCCAGGAATTAGAGTCAATATTATTCCAGTTGAATAGGGATGGGCACAAAACGGAAAAATTCATTTTGTGCTCACCCCCATTTTGTTTTGTTTCCTTTCTTACAAAAACATTTTAAAATTTGGTATGAAATGAAACGAAACGGCTCCCCTGGGTCCTAGAGGCACCAGATTTGTTTCCTGGGACTCCAGGAGCCGGCTGGAGCCCTCGGAAAACGATCGGGTAGGCAGAGAGAAATCTAGGAGGTTTTTTTATCCAAAAAATCGCCTACCCGACTGTTTTCTGAGGGGTCCTGCCGAGCTGTCAATGGCTGGAGCCCTTTAAACCTGGCCCAGTCGGTACCAGGGTGTAGTACCGACTGGGCCAGGTTTAAAGGGCTCCAGCCACTGACAGCTCAGCAGGAGCCTGAAAATGATGAAATGAAACAGTTCGTTTCATTGGAAAAACAACCGTTTCGTTTTGTCTATAACGAAATGCCGCTTCCTTGTTTCGTTTCATTATATAATGAACAGCATTTCGTTTTTCATTTCCTGCCCATCTCTACTGTTGAATCCACAGTTGTCACTTTTAATTCCTTGGAAACTATGACTTGATTAGTTTATATTCAAATATTAGTATTTCTCTTCCTGTAACATGGGGGACTTACAGCCGTTAGCTTTGAAGGTAACAAGCACAACTAGCTGTTTTTACCAGCTTTAAGATACAACCAACCTCCAATGCCCACACTTTCCACTTCATTAGCTTCTCAGAGTAACAGTAACTGTCCCGTTTTATCAGCTGGAGAAAGCCCAGCTTATTTTGATTTTGGAGGAGCAGTTTCAGTTTCCAAGACAAAGAAAAGGGGATTTGATGTTATTTGTTCATTATTTCATGTTCACAGCGCTCCATAATTCCACTAACCATATGGCTCTTATAGTGACAATTGGATATATGGTATCAAGCAGTTCTCAGCCAAAGAGGTTTAGTGGGCAACACGATTTACTGCCGAATCACATTTATGCTTGATTTCCCACCCACTGCCCATTGGGAGGAGGTTCTTTTAAAAAACTCAGTACCATTAAAGGCTGGTTTTCATAGCATTATTTTTACCCCTTTTTTTTTCAAATTAATTCATAATACCTGAACTTACTCAAAATTATGTGCAGGAACCGTTAGATTTAGAGATCTAATAAATCATTTTTGGGGATAAAAGAGCAAGGAGATTTCCTGCCAGAACCCATTAGGTGAAGCCACACACACCCATGAGTACTGAATCCCTGTTATTGTTCTGAGGAAATCAGCCGCACATGGTATAATAGTTTATAGCAGGCCTGCCCAACAGGTAGACCGCGGGCTACTGGTAGCCCGCGAAGGGTTCAAAAGTAGCCCTCTGGACATCAATTAAAAAGTGAGGGGATAAGTTGTCCACCCCTCCCTCCCCCACCCCAAGGACCACCACTGCCCCAGCAAAGTTCTGGGTCTGCCAGCCCACTGTCTCAGCTGAGCGGGGCTGTTCAAGGGCCATAACACATTGAAATCTGTTCCCTCCAGAACAGATTAATTGGTTTTCAATGCATTCCTATGGGAAACTGCTGCTCTACTTACAAAAGTTTTTACTTATGAGCAGGTGCTCGGAATGGATAAAATTCGTAGGTAGAGGTTTTAGTGTAGTAGCCCTCAGGCACTTTGGGCTGGATAAAGTAGACCTTGGCCTGTTCAAAGTTGAACAGCCCTGGTTTATAGAGACTGAATTTGGATGTAAAGCAACCTTCAAAATGTTGATGTTGCAACTGAAGGGTCTGGCATAGGGTTCTGCGAGCCATTCTGTCTTGGTCAACAAGTTGAATTTTGGCTTGCCTCTCCGTTCACTTAAACTAAGTGTAACCATATTCTTCTGTATTTGTTATATCAGGGGTCCTCAACCTAAGGCCCCGGGGCCGGATGCAGCCCCCCAAGGTCCTGAATCTGGCCTCTGGGACCAATTGTAACCCCCACCTACCCCCTGCTTTGTGAGCAAGCCAGCCTCCGCAGCAGCTTCTATTGCTGAGGCAGTTCAAAGCGGTGGGCTATGTCGCTCCTCCCACTCACCCCAACTACCGCACAGATGATCAGCATGCTGGCTAGTGGGGCATTCAGAGTGGGAGGGCTACGGCAAGGTCCCCCCCACTCCCCAACCACCGCCCAGATGGTCGGGGCGCCAGGTGCAGCTGAGTGGGGCAATTTAGAACAGGAAGGCTGCGGCAAGGTCTCCTACTCCCTCCATGGCCCTGAGGCCCCACCCCTGCTCTTACTCCACCCTGCCCACCTACCTGTGGTCCGGCCCCCAGTGGTATCTGGGGCGTGGTAGACCGGCCCGCTGTTCGAAAACTTTGAGGACCCTCAAAGAACAGGAGGGAAGAAGGAAGAAAGAAAAGGAGGGAGGGAGGAAAAGAAATAAAGAAAGAAGAGAGGAGGAGAAGAAGGAAGGAAGGAACTGGGGTAGTGAGAGTGTGCGAGGCCACCCATCGAATTTGGCTATGGTGCAGGGGGAGGATGACCCGGGTGCCAAGGCGAATAGCTCGCTTGGGGTACAGAAACGAGACCGGCAGTGCACCACAGTTTCTGAGGCTGCAAGGGAATTGCCTCCTTTGAATTTAATTTGAAACTGTTTTTAACCTTAGTTTTCATGTATTAGCCCTCAGGCACTTTGGGCCAGAAAAAGTAGACCTCGGCCTGTTCAAAGCTGGACAGCCCTGGCCTACTTCATTCTTGTCAAGGAATGTATGAGGAGCTAACCTCAGTTAGCAACGTTGCAGCAATGTCAAGGATTAGAGGCAAAATATGACAGATTCTGTTGCTGGTTTTCTATTGCAGTCTATTTACAAAATATATACAGGTTCCATTTGGTTTCCAGACTTACATCCAGTAGCATACATGATCCAGCTACTCTTCCTTATCACAGCCATCACATCAGGCTTACTGGCTAAACAGCAAGAACATATTGCAATACATAAAGTATATATAGCAACTCCTTCCAATCACATATTTACTTTTACATCACATGTCATAATGCTTCTTTCATCCATGCTTCTGAGCTACGCTTCCACTGTCCTTGGACACTCGCCTTCCTGTCAAGGCCATTTTACTGAGCTTGCTTCAGTCCATAGCTGGGCTCCATATCTCTAATTGCAAGTTGAAAAACTTACTCACAAGAATATTCTTGACACCCCTCCTAGTTTTTAAACTTCAATTAGCTTTCGGCTTTATCTCAGCCTAGAAAACTATTTATTCAAAGTTGTTACTGTGCATATGGCTTTATCTCCAGCCTGATATAACACAGTTCCAAAAAACAATCAGCTTTATTTCAGCCTGGATTGCTTACAAAGTCTTTATCTCAGACTCTGTTTATCAGCTTGAGCTTGAGACACCTGTGTTTCAACACTCTCATATTTGATTATACATTTCAGCATGTTTTAAACATTCACTTTGTTTCACTTTAACATGTTAATATAGTGTTAAATAACCAGCCTTTTGTACCATAAACCTCTCAGGAGGAATTCCCTTGTTACTTCTTTCAGAACGTCTTAAAATTTGTTCCTGTTCATGTGTGTTTGATTCACCATCTGAAATTGTTTCTGTTTCCCTATCTGCCTCAAATTTCACTTCAACTTGAGGTTCATTTTCATGTGTTTGTCTTTCTGTTACTGGCAGCAAAATCTCTGGGTTTGCATGTACCTTTCCCCGGTTTGAGTGTTCTGCAAAGCTAGCAGATCTTGTGACAACAACTCTGTTCCCTTTGTCATAGAATCTGTAACCTTTTGCATAAGAATCATAACCCACTCTGATGGTTAGTAGGAAATGATGAATGGGGCAGATAGCCCAAATCAGAAGGTAAGGGAAGTAATACGCTGAAAAGTTTGAGCTAGCCTTGGTTAAATAGAGTGAATACAAAATCACGATTGCCTAGTTGTTGTGAACTAAGTCTGCTTCTTGTTAGTAGTTTTGACAATTGCAAGATACTTTAGTTTAGAAGCTAATTGTACACATTCAGTATAACATTATAGTGTAAACTGAGTTACAAGCTTTCATCAATTGTAGTTTGTGACACTTTTCTCTAATAATCTTTATCACATATGAATCAACACAGCCTCTTCTAACTCAGCAGCTGAATTCACAGGTCCAGTGTTACATATGAGGAAAACCAAGGCAATCAATGCTGGTTGGAAAACGTTACATAACAGGTAGATGAGCTCCTTTAATTCAACACATACTGCTTTTTTGTCATAAGCTTCTTAGCAAGACTGGGGATGTGGCACAAGGAAAAGGCTCAATCCTTCGCTCCTGCCACAATCCCAACAGACATCACCCCACTATTCATAATACATTTTATTCATAATGATGGTAAACATTTCATTTGCACCCACGGAACCCGCTCTGATCCAGAACCACACTGTTTGCAAGTTATTACATATGTATAAAAGCAAGCATTTGAAAGCAAGATGGATGATAAACAGCAACATTTACTGAGATCCGGCAAGGTTAATGTTTCTTTTTCAGAAGCATCCGGCTAGCTGCCTGCTTTAGTTTGGGATTAACAAACACCAGGATAGCAGCCTGAGCAGGAGAGTACACCATCATCATCAAAGCAGCAAAGATACGTACAGTTTCTGTCAAGACTTCAGGATTAATCAAGATGTTTCCTACGTAAAATGAAACATAAAGGAACAAGAGGGAGACCACTGTCCCAGCTGCCTTGGTATGAGCTTGAGTCTGGAGATTTTTAAGACAGGATTCATTACTGGTCATCTGGCAGACATGGTTACAGAGTGAGGCAACAACCAGGATGGAGGAAAGTAAAACCACAACAAGGGGACAGCCAGTAAATGCAACAAAACTGAAAAAATATAAAGAGTTGAGTTCCAGCGTTTCTTCTTGGGTTACATTCGTTACACTGGATGCTATGTGGCCTGGATGGTAATCTGGAAGCAAATAAAGTAAAGCCAAGGAAACGAGGAGGGAGAAGATCACAGTTCCCACAATTAACCGTGGTATAAGCCATGATATCCTCAGTTTCCACCAAAGGAAGAAGGACTGGGTGCTGTTTAGTATCTTGACGCAATAGAAGACACAGAGCCAGGCGGTGAAAGTATATCTGCAAAGCCCGGCAAAGAGGGTACCACCCATGAGCATGTGGCCCACTAAGTGTCTGATAGTGACAATGGAGAAAGTGTAAACAGCAAAATATCCTGGCAGGAAAACTGTGATGAAGACATTGGACACACCCAAACTCAGAAGCAGCAGCTCACTGGAATTAAGTCTCCGGCATTTAGACCATTCAGTGATAATCAGCGTAGTGATAAAGCCATTGGACACAAGCCCCCCAAGAACCAAGAACGCGGTGGCAATGATAAAGACAATGATCTGGAGAGAAGTCATCTCTTGGGAAAATCTTGATGCTCACTGGGCTGTCCAGGTGGACATCATACATCCAGTCAAAGAGACAGAGCTGAGGTGAACAGTGCAGGCAACAGCGGTGTGGTGTGCTATTTGATATCTGTTCGTAAGGTCATGCAAAGGGATGGAGTTCTCATGTAACCCATTTCCTTAATGCTTCCTTCTGGGTCAATGTTGGAGAGATGGACTACATAGAAATGGCTTGTTTCACCACCTTCTATACACCCAGAATGGTGCTCCTGTTTCGGTGGCCATGTGAGTAACAAATATTGATGTAGGCAGTGAATTATTTTATTTTATTTTATTTTATTTTATTTTATTTTATTTTATTTTATTTATACAACTTATATGCCACCCACCACTCAAAGATCTCAGGGCGGCGTACAATTCAAAATTACAATAAACAATGAAAACTGTTAAAAACATTAAAATACCAATGGACAATTAAAAACCGTTAAAACCCTTAAATACAGCACACTAAAACTGCCATCAGAACCCACAATCTACAGGCTTTCAACTGTTTGCAATGAACAAATCAAACAAAAGCAATTGAAAAGCTCAACATGAATGGGTCAAGTTGTTTCCCCAAAGTAAACTGAAAATGCAACTTTTCACAAATTCTGCTGCCTCAACATTACAAGTGTATAACGTTCAGTGAGAGCTGAGCACACCCAGATGTCATGAAGGACCATACATTATGATTTGAGATGACTCATTGTTCACCCACACACGTGTGTGTGCACACGCACATGGACACACACACACATACACACACACTCAGTGAGGCATGGAAAAAGAACAAGAATTAGCATGTTCAAGTACAATATGTGAAAAAGTGTCCTCTATCAAGCCAAATAAACCTGGCGTGATCACAGGGATGCAAATAAAGAACAGATACAGTTACTGCTGTGCTATATCAGGGACACATATTTGCAATCTCCTTTCAGTAAACAGCAATAAACAAATGCATGCACCATTTGAGGAGCCAGGGAAGTAAAACTGACAAACACCAAATTAAGCCTACATGGCTGCATGTTAAAGTCGAGTAACACAGCTATGTCTTTAGATTGCTAATTTTTAATATGCTGATTTTTGATAAAAGTATATAAAAATGGGAATCTATATGTTCCTTGCCTCAAAGAGGCACTCCAGCAGCTAAATGTGCAAATACTGGGTCTCATGTTTTAGCAGTTCAGTTTGGAAGTCCCATCTCAGGTAGTGTTGCCATAGTCCAGCTACACAAATTATGGCAGAATAATATACAAAGTAGGCAGTCTAATTTGCAAACTGTACATATTTATATAATACTGTATGCAGCAAAGGGGAGAGTTTCCATACTATGCATATTAACAGCAAAAATTGTAGCATTATTTTTTTTCTACCAATATATGCTAGCCGTAGAATATTTCATACAGTGACCGCTGATCTGTGGGAACACAGATAATGCAATAGGTAGAGTGCTGGGCTTGGAATATGGAGGCACAAATGCACATCTCTTCTTAGACTCATACTGTTTACCTGGTATGTGGAGGGTCAGGCAAAACTTCTCAGCCAGACCAAACTTGCAGGGCCATTCACAGAATAAAAGGCAGAGGAGGAACTACACAAACCAACTTTTTTACCCCAATCCACAAATGGAGCAATGGGTTTTGTGCATCAACCCGCCCTCCCCTGACTGGCCAAACAGGGACTTATAGGTCTCAAAGAGCCTACGGAGAGGAGGTGTGGGTGGGTGTGCATGACCTTTGTCCCTTTGTTTGAAGAAGGTGGGGTGTGAAACCCAATCCTTGACTTCAGATGCAGTTTTTTACAACAGCCCTGCTTCTTGCCTCATCTAAGAGAGACGTACCAGGCAAAATTTATTTTACCAAGAACTTTCCATCTAAGAATCAGCTCCTGGCAAACCACACCTTTTGCCATGTTTGGACTTTTGGTACATGATTTGAAAAAGAGGGCATTGCCCCCGCAAGCTTGCAATATTATTTTTGTTATTTTATTAGTGGCCTATAAAAGTATCACCTATAGCAGGGTTGGTGAACCTATGGCACGGGTGCCAAAGATGGCACTCAGAGCCCTTTATGTTGGCACCTGACATCACCCCTTCACAACCATCTTTCAGGTTAAATTGCTGTATTTGCACTTTGCAAAAAATGTGTGGGTTTTGAATCGCTGTTTAGGCACTCGGTCTCTAAAAGGTTCACCATCACTGACCTATAGCCTAGTCATAGAATCATAGTATTATAGAATCATAGAGTTAGAAGAAACCTAAAGGGCCATCCAGCCCACCCCCCTGCCATGCAGGAACTCCCATCTCAGTACTCACGACAGAAGGCCATCCAGCCTCTGCTTAAAAACCTCCAAAGAAAGAGACTCCATCACCCTCTGTAGCAGCATATTCCACTGCCGAACAGCTCTAACCATCAGGAAGTTCTTTCTAATGTTTAATTTGAATCTCTTTTCCTGTAGTTTGAAACCATTGCCCCGAGTCCTAGTCTCTGAAGCCATGGAAAACATACTAGTCCCCTCTTCAATATGATGTCCTTTCAAATATTTAAACATAGCTATCATATCCCCTCTTGGCCTTCTTTTTGCAAGGCTAAACATTCCCAGTTCCCTAAGCCACTCCTCTTAAGATACCGTATATACTCGAGTATAAGTTGACCCGAGTATAAGTCGAGGCCCCTAATTTAACCCCCCAAAACTGGGGAAATGTATTGACCAGTGCTCCCCAACCTTTTTGTCCCCACGGACCAGTAAATGTTTGATGATTTTTCCGTGGCCCGGGGCTGGGGGTGGGGAGGGGGGAGATGGGGGGTGTGGGGGTCGGGCGGGGGAGGGTGTGTGTGGGGGCTTGGCATGTGTACCTTGCGGGGGGCCACAGGAGCAGCGGTGGCGGCGGCGGTGCTCGCCGGCTGGGGGCGTCGGGCGTGCCGCTCCCCCCCGCGCACACGGGCGGGGTGGGGGGGAGCCCGGGGCTCCTGGGCGGGCGGGCCCCACCTCCTCCTCTTGTCGGCGGCCGTGGTGGCCACGGCAGCTGTCCGGGTTCGTCCGCAGCCCGTGGCCGCCGTGGCCGCCCGCCTCAGTGGGGCGCCTCTGCGCCGCCGCCAGCGGCGGCTCGGCGGTCCCGGTGGCGCCCTCGGGCCGGAGCTGCCGCTTCGTCGCCTTGCCTCCGGCTGCGGCCTTCGGGCGGGCGAGCGGGAGGGGGGAGGGGAGGGAGGCCGGTGGGGGGGTGGCGTCTCTGCGCTGGCGGCGACGTCCGGAGGCGGCAGCAGCGTCCGGGGCTGGTCGGGCGGAGGAGGAGGAGGCGGAGGAGGAGGATCCGAGTCTCCGGCGGTGGTGGAGAAGAAGCGGCTGCATCACCGGCGTCGGAAGCGCTACGACTCCTCGGCCCCGCCGCTACCGCCGCCGGCCCCCGTCGGGTTGCCCCTTTCTCCCGTGTTGGCGGTCCCGCCGGTGCCTTCGCTGCTGTTCCCGCTGCTGCAGCCGCCGCCGCCGCCACCGCCCTCGCTCCTGCAGCCGCCGCTGCCGCCACAGTCCTTGTTGTTCCTGGCGGCCACCGGCGGCGCCTCCTCCTCCTCCTGCTGCAGGGAAGGGGGGAGCGGAAGCGGACGCGGGCCAAGCGGCGCCTGGGCAGCCGGCACAAGCGGCGCCGAGTCCGGCTAGGCAGGGGCTGAGGAGGAGGAGGACTACGGAGGCGCCGTGACCTTCCCGTCGGAGGGGCCCCTGGGGGGCGGCGGGGCGGGGAATGGCAGGGGTAGCTCCTCCAGCCTTCCTCCTCCACCGGCGCTCCTCCAGCCTTCCTCCTCCACCAGCCACCCGCGGGAGAGAAGAGGAGAAGGAGGAGGGCGGTGGAGGAACAGGGGAGGAGCCTCCCCGGCCTCGCCAGGCGGCCCAGTGCCGACCGGTCCGCGGACCGGGGGTTGGGGACCACCGGACTAGAGTATAAGTCTAGGATGGGAAATGCAGCAGGGCCTGGCAGCTCCTCCTTTGTGAGCTGGAGGAGTGGTGTGTAATGTTTAAAATGATTTTTAGCCACTGATGCAAGTGCTTGGGTCAGTGGCTAAAAGTTATTTTAAACATTGTGCACCGCTCCCCTGTGATGCAGAGGGGGGTCATGAGAAGTGGCACACAATGTTTAAAATTACTTTTAGCCACCGACCCAAGCATTTGCCTCAGTGGCTAAAAGTATTGACCCGCATATAAGTCGAGGGCCCCTTTTTTTAGCCCAAAATTAGGGCTGAAAAACTAGGCTTATATACAAGTATATACAGTATTTCTTCCAGACCTTTAACCATCCAGTCACCCTCCGCTGGACCTGTTCACGGTTGTCAACATCCTTTTAAAATGAAATTTAAATGAAGTCCATGGGTCTTCTACACCAACCCTCCCCCTTCCCTGGCCAAGAAGGGGCCATTAGCCTTGAAGAGTCACATGGAGAGGGGTGTAAAGTGTGTGCGTGAGTCATGAGCCGTGACATGTTGTTTGAAGGACCCTTTACTTCAGATGCAGCCTCAGAACATATAAGCTCTGGGCCTCAACTAAGAAACTACCTGGCATATTTTCCATCTTGTCAAGGACTTTACATTTAAGAAATAACTTCTGGCATCTCCATCTTTTGCCAGTACTTTGATTTGGATTCCTCCACTGCACAGGGGTCTGGACTCATTGGCCTTAGAGGAGGGAGACTCAGGGGATTTCGCTTGCACGTGGCTGCAATTCGCCATCTCCCTCTCAGAGCAGATTTCTTCTCAGAGACTGACAAACCAGAAAATGCTGCAGAAGCCCCAGGACAACCCGGGCCCCTTATAAAGTGGTTCAGGCATGCGCACACGCAACAAATGCCCGGGCAACACACTAACCAGTTAGGTGAACCCCTCTCCTATTGGCCAGACAGCCTAGTGGAGAAATACCCCCACCAATTACCAAAGAGTGACATAATTGCCTACCATACCTATACACACATGCTCACACAAGCCACAGACAGGGCATGCCCGGGCAAGCCACTGGAAGGGGGTGGGTGATGGGGCGCTCCCCTACAGGGTCACAAGACCCCCCAAGGGGGAGGAACATCTGGCCAGAGGCCCACAAAATGGACAAACTTCCGGTTACAGGCCCACAAGATAGTAGAACTTCCGGGGCCAAGGGTCCTGCCATTGTGCATCAACTCCAGATACAATGGTCTTATTTCTTGTAAAATGAGTTCTGGCCGCTCTATGGAGTGTATAAGCATCCTGATCAGCAAGCCATCGAGAAACATCCTTGGCTCTTAATGTTTCGATCTGCTTTTTAGCCTCGGTAAACAGAGGCTTCACACCTCCAAAACTTCCAACAGACCCTGGTGTATAATATATATATTTTAGAATATCCCCATGGTCAGTCATCTTAAGAGCTAATACCCTGTTTTCCCTAAAATAAGACCTCCCAAAAATAAGCCCTAGCAGGATTTTTATGCATTTGTTAAATATAAGCCCTATCCCGATAATAAGACCTAGTGATGGGTGTGGCTATGCAGATACGCTGCATAGCCACGGCATGCATTTCGGTGCGGAGAAGTAAGGAAGACTGGAATACCTTTTATCTGCCACAGCTCCTTTCTCCGAGCCATTCACACTTGCACAGGTATGCGGGTGGCAACTGCATCACTCCTTTCTCCTAGCCCAGTGATGGTGAACCTTTTAGAGAACGAGTGCCCAAGCTGCAATTCAAAAGCCAGTAATTTTTTGGAAAGTGCCAATACAGTAATTTAACCTGTATACAGGTGGCTATGAAGGGGCAATGTCAGGTGCTCACAGAAAGGGCTCCGAGAGCCACCTTTGGCACCCGTGCCATAGATTCGCCATCACTGTCCTAGGCATTCACACATGCACGGGAGCACATGTGGTAACCGCGGTCACAGGCATCCTAGTGCGCACACGCGAAAGGCTAGGGGAAAGGAGTTCACGCATCACTAGTGCCAGCCCTACAAACCAGCAACAGCCTGTGGCCCTGCTTTTCCTGAGTATCAAAGTAAAGGCTTTGGTTGTGCGCAGGGTTGACATTCAAGTATATCCCCTGAAAATAAGCCCTAGTGTGTCTTCTTGAGAAAAAATAAATATAAGTCAGTGTCTTATTTTCGGGAAAACACGGTACATAAATGAACACAGCCTAACAGGTAAATAGTATTTTTAATGGACATGTGGTTTTTATTCATTTTAAAAAATATTTTAGTGACTTTCCTTTAACATGTTCAAAAGTGTTTTCAAAAATAATAGGGCCGCTGTCTTTAATCATTTTTTTAAAAATGCAATACACGTTCAGACTTTTCCATCTTAGTTACTGTCAGCAAAATAAAATTAATATTTTCCCTGTTAAATTCAAACAGTCACATGTGTAACCTATTAGAACAACTAAATAAATAATCGTTTTAATACATGTTTTTTTACATAACCTATTCACCATCCTGGAAATATCTCTAGCTGACCAGAATAGACATTCATGACCTTGTTGACTTTCAATTTTATGCATACATCCTTTACTGTAACTTATTAGACATGATTTTAAAATAGCGCCAATACTCCCACACATGATTTTATTCATATAAAACTGTTTTCTTGTTTTTATTTCAGGCATGATTATTCCAAGAGCCTTATTTACATTTACCTGTAAAATATCAAAAAGTATAATTATCAATCAAATCAATATTTTAAAAAGCCACACTTACCCCCCTCCCCCAACCACAAAAAAACCCTTAAATAATGTCATACCTTCAGGCATGAATCATCCCCAGTCATATTTTGGAGTGAATCTTCCTCCTATTTAAAAATAAAAATCAGATTATAGTGTATTTTATGACCTAAAACAACACTATGAAGCTTACAATTTTTAAACTTACCATATTTAATGATTTCTATGTACAGTAGATGTGCCTCCCTCATCCTCATCACATGAGCTGCCTGAGCTGATATAACGCCTTAAAGTGCTTCTCTTAGCTTCTGGGGAATCTTGGTTGGCCTTCCGCAAATGCCTTTTCGGTCTCACCCTCTGCTTCTCCGTCTTTAGGGTTTCTCCTCTCTGGGGAGACTCAAGGGATTCCGCTTGCATGCCGCTGCAATTCGTCATCTCCCTCTCAGAGCAGATTTCTTCTCAGAGACTGACAAACCAGAAAATGCTGCAGAAGCCCCGGGACAACCAGGGCCCCTTATAAAGTGGTTCAGGCATGCACACACGCATCACGAAATACCCCCACCAATTACCAAACAGTGACGTAATTGCCTACCACACCTATACATGCTCACACAAGCCACAGACAGGGCATGCCCAGGCAAGCCACTGGAAGGGGGTGGGGTGATGGTGCGCTCCCCTACAGGGTCACAGGACACCCCCCCAAGGGTGAGGAACATCCGGCCAGAGGCCCACAAAATGGACGAACTTCCGGTTACAGGCCCACAAGATGGTAGAACTTCCGGGGTCAAAGGTCTAAGGTGGCAGGATGTCCACTAAGGAGGCAGGACATCCGCTAAAGGGGGCAGGACCTAAGTTTGATGGGTAACTGACATAAGCTAACTACATCTACTACTCATCTCTACCATTTTGGCCCACCTATGGCACAGTGCGGTATGACTTATTTTCCAAGTGTATTGTGTAGCTCATGTCTTTTTCACACTGCCCCTCCTTCAAAACTACTAGCCCTTGGCATCTCCTCTTCCTCCTCCTCATGTGCAGTCAAGTCCGTTCTTCCTATTTCTTTTCCTAGGAAGTAGTTTGCAACTTCCATCTTCTGGGGGGAGGGTGCCCTGGGACTGTGCAGCTTGCCCAAAGCCACACGGGCTGTCCCTTCTCCCGGGAGCCACAGTGGGGAATTGAACTCCCAACCTCTGGCTCTGCGGCCAGCTACCTACCACACTGAGCTCTCCAACCAGCTTCTGTCATCTCACAGAAGATATATTATCCTCCTCGTGTCAAACGGCTTTCTCCTTTGGGGGAGTGGGAGGACTCCTTTCTCACCTTAAACTCAGTTGAAGGCAACAGGAGCCAGCTTGTCCTCTCATGCTTGCCTAATGAGGATGTCTTGGCAGCTTGATTTTCTGTGCTCCCATCTTTGACTACGTGCACGTGCACAAGGTGTCAACTAGAACCCAGAGAAGCAGCCATCCTACAACTTACTCATTAATCTGCTTGGGAAATGTTGCTTCTGTCTTCCCCTATGCCCTTGTGTGAGCAAGAACTACTACTACTACATTGAAGAAGTACTACTGAGCAAGATGCATAAAGGTCAATGCTTTGAAAAGTTCCTTTATGGAACTACAAGTGACATTTACTCATGTTTTCAATTTTATGTCTGGTGGTGAATTATGGAGGGCTTCTTTCGTTTGATAGCCACAGGGGAATGCTTGTCTCTTGAGTACTAATCAGTTGGTTGAAGCACTGATAGTACCGATTCTGAAAGGTCAAAACATTTTTTATTTTTATTTTTTGCTTTTGTACATCACCTCGAGTCCCTTCCATGTGAAGGAAGTGGGATATAAATAAAGCAAGCAAGCAAACAAAAAAAACCCCCAGCAAATAAAAAGTTTTCTTTCTCTCAACTGCATTATCATCATCTCCTCACATTCTTTAGCTAGGCAATAACATCTGGTAAGACTCTGGACCTGGTTTTCTCAACGGGACTGGGGGATGGTGGTTTGGATGCAGAGGAGTTAGCTTTTATCCCATTGTTATGGTCAGACCACTTCCTGGTCAAATTTAGGGTATTAGCTTCTTGGAAGCTGTTTCAGCTCTAAATCAGTGTCTGGTGTCATTAATGGCCTGGATGAGGGCGATTAAATGAAAATTTAATCCACGTAGACACAGATGCTCCTAGTTAGTCAAAAGGCAGAGCAAGGAACAGGGACTCAGCCTGTGCTGGATGGTGTTACACTTCTTCTGAAAACATTGGTGTGCAGCTTTGGGAATGGTCTTGAATTGTCTCTGACCTTAAAGGCCCAGGTTTTGCTCTGAGCACCTTTGCACAGTTAACACCAGTGTGCCAGCTGTGTTTGTTCCTGGACATGTCTGATTTGGAAACATTTGGCACATGCCTTCGTTACATCCTGGCTGGATTATTGTAATGCACTCTATTGTAGGGATGCCTCTGGAAAGTGGGTTGTTGTTGTTGTTGTTTTTAATTCAGTAAGTTCAAAACATTGAAGCCAGAATGCTAACTGGAGCTGGATATAGGAATCACATCAAAGCCAATTTAACTTCCAGCTCAATCACAGGGATGCAAATAAGCAATGGATATAGAGGCTATTGTGAAATATTTGAAAATTATATTTGAATTTCCATTCCTGTAAGCAAATTCATTTCCTTGCTAACATTTCAATGAAACAAAACCTTATCATAATTTGAAATATAGATATTTGTCAAGGCCACAATGCTACACACATGAATGTATAAGCTGCACTGCACCAACGGGCAAAAATACTGTATAGATGTGTTCCAAAAGTGAAGATCTTGGAGAGTTGGAGAGTAACGTTTTGGACAGCTCAAGGGAAAACAGGTATCAACTGCTGTCAACACTGCTTCCTGATACATGCTGACAATCGCAATTCCCATTAGAACTTATTGTCTGATATGACACTGTTTCATCTGCTTCCTCTCCTTGATTGGGTGGTCAGTAGTAAATTCCAACTGCAATGTTACTTTTGTTTTTTTTGCCCCAGCTAGATTGATCCAGATCTAGAATTGTGAAGAGTCTCAGTCATCCAGGTGAATTTATCTGGAAGTTGAGTCATGGTAACTGGACTTCTTTTTATTGAGACTGAAATGTTTCGCTGCTCATCCAAACAGCTTGGTCAGTCTGAGGAAAGCTAGTTGTGACTCCTCCATTTTATGGTTCACTTTGAGCTCGTGACCTAAGGTGGGTGAAAGTCCCACCTTTAACCTTCCCACCCATTTAAGTAGCAGACATACTGTGCCTGAGGCCACCACCTCTGTTGAGAGAGGGATTTTCAATGCTCACATGAATGGCTTCCCTGACTCCTCTCTCAAACCACTTATTATCTTCTCTGTCTAATATGTTAACATCCTCATCTTTGAATGAGTGCCCTTTGTCCTTCAAGTGGAGGTATACTGCTGACTCTGGTCCTGAGTCTAGACCATTGTCCACCTAGTGAGCCTATTGTCCACCTAATGAGTCTATTCAGGCCATTGTTCATCTTATAAAATAGAGGACTCACAACAAGCTTTCCTCATGCTGACAAAGCAGCTGGATGAGCCGCAAAATGTTTCAATCTCTCAAGAAAAGAAGTCCAGTTGCCATGACTCATCTTCCAGATTCCATATCTAGAACGGTAGAACAGAAGAACACAATCTGATTCTACTACAGCCATACACAAACCCTATGAATGAAAACCCTTCTCACACACATATCCCTGACTATGTAAAAGAAAGTATTTTTCCTCTGTCTGATATACCCTAAAGGAACCTAAACCTCATATATTTCCCCATTTTGATTCATAATGTATTAATCTATGGTTCTACTAATCCTAAAACTTATTCCTAACAACATTATGCAAATAAAACACAATGGGATGTAGAGAATGGTATGGGTAAGTTGAGGTTCAGAAAAGGACACTGAGAAAACCACTGAAGTGTAGGCTTGCAACAGAGCATATCCTAATAGCAAATCATCAGAAGATTTATATGCAGCTTTGCCTGCCTTTCAGTTGGAAAGAACCAATGTTACAAAACACCTTCGATTATCTGTCTTAGTGCAGGCAGACGTCATTGAAAGGTTTTGCTCTCATCCAAGTTTTGCTACCACAGGAAGCTCATGACAAGTCCAATAAGGAGATGCTGATTTCTCTACCGCACTATTCTTAGTGGCAGAGTCTCTTTAGGATTAATTTCTCAAGAAATAACCATGAACCTGCTACCTGGGATGGAACTCCAGGTCGTGAACACAGTTTTACCTGCAGTACAGGCATTTTGTGTGTTTATTGAGGGAGAAGGAGGGCATTATTATATACAAATACAAATGATACAAAATTAAATATCCCTATATATGAATATTTAATTTTATGTCATTTGTAGGCCACCTTTCTCCCAGTAAGGAGACCCAAGGTGGCTCACAATGTTCAAACAAATAATACTGAATACACAACAAATAAGAGATTAGAAAGCAATTAAGTTGCAATAATAATGAAAGAATCTATTAATTAATGGATTCAGCAATTCATTCATAGTTATTAAAATGGGATTTGCATTCAAATCAGGAAATATTTTGATTTTTTCAAATAATGCCAGATAACTCTGAATAGTGAGGAAGGAGGGAATCAATGTCAGGTGAACTAGAGCAGTTTCCTCGCTGGCGATGCAGCCAAAGATGTGACATACTTGTTTAGGCTGTGGCTGATGGATTGGCAGGTCAATCGTTTTTGACATGCGCACCAAAAAGTTTATGTAATTACGCATCGAATCCGAAGAGGATGGTGGAGATTTCTCCTCAACTTTGGATTCAGGAGAAGTCACTAGTTGGACCGAATCCGAGGCCTCGGATTCAGACTCTGAAGGGTCAAAATTGGCTGCTGAATCGGAAGAAGTTGTTCCTGCCTGCTGTTCTTTCTCAGACGAATCTGTGGTGTGAATGGACCATTGTTGTCCATCAAATTTCAAAGAAACGGCAGGGCTAGGCAGTACCGAAACCGACCGTGGTTGTTGCGGGTGTTTGGTATGACGCTTCTTCTTTGGAGGCTCGGTCGAAACTGAGACATCAGTGCTTGGTTTGGACGGGGGAAGCACCCGAGTAACTGCTGTGGCGACAGCTGCTTGCGGGTTCGAAGGCAAAGCCGGGAGATCGAATCCAACAGCCGGGTTCGAGACTGATGTTGATGAGACAAACGGGACCGGTGGAAGAGGCACCTGCTTCCGGTGGGTCTTCTTGGAAGATTTCACATGTCTGGACAAACCTGAAGCTGTCTCCGAACCCGACACAGTAGAGGAGGTAGAGAAGAGGCTCGTTTCTCGAATTTGACCTCCACCGTGAGAAGCAGAGAAGATGCCGCTTTAGAAATTAAGGAGACTGATGGAGAGTGCACCAGCAGTGTTGCGGACAGATGGGTCCCAGTCTTTGGAGTGGAGGTATCCTCTACCAGGGTAATTTTGGGTGGTTAACGCCCCGTCATCCTCCAATGACGAATCCTAACAGTCCGATGGGAGCAGCTGGAGGAATTCTGCGCGGGTGGCCATGGATGTTGCCGAACCCAAAAATTCAGTCTCCACCGTCAGAGTCTTAGGCAAGACAGTAGTCGCCGTCGGAAACAGCTTCAGTGACTTCGCCGGTTTTGGAGGCTTGGGCGTGGAAGGTTTAGAAGTCAATTTAGTTTTTGACTTCCAAACGCCCTCAAGGATGGGGATTTTTTGGGGCTTCTCCCTCCGTCCCAATGCCTCAGACTTACAATCTGGAGACTTCTTATGTTCCATTGGCTGTGGCCGGAGGGCACGCTCTAAAAGGAAAGACGCAAGCCGATTTCGGCGATTTTTCAGCGTCTGAGAGCTAAATCCCTTACAAATGGAGCAGGCCTCAGGCCAATGGTGCTCTCCCAGACAGAAAAGCCAGTTGTCATGGCCGTCTGTGTGAGGGATTATTCCGCTGCAGGTGGAACAACATTTAAAGGGTGGAGCAAAAGACATGAGTCAAAATCCGGAGCCAAAAATCAGTCGAAAAAGCCGTCAAAATCCAATCGAGAAAAAGAAACGCACTGAGACTAACTAATTAGAATAGCCGTGGCGGTTAAGAGGAACTGAGGCGTTTAGGCGGGAACACCCATGCACATGCGCAGGAGGCAGGGGAGGAAACTAATGAACTTTCCTATTGCTAGGGAACTCCGACCTCTGGCGCAGGGGCGCCTGGGAAACCCATCTGTGTGGCTTCACGAAGGCCACAATGGAGAAGTCTAAGTTACCCTCTCTAATTTAATACTTTGGTCCATTTTGTCTAAGCTAAATAGACCTGATCTTGACTAAATACATCTGGCATGAAGCAGAAACTCAAACAGCAGTCGCAAGAGAATATTAATGGCTTATCTGTCTCCTTCTTCATGTCTCAAGAAGCTTCCAGATGTCACGTGCTTCAGTCCATGACTGGTAGCTGACTACGCTCTGCTTTGCAGGCATTGTTATGGCTATTTTTCTACATACCTTAAATAACAAACTCTCATACAGAATGGAAAGTACAGTTAATATTGAGCTTTAGAAATCATACCATGTCCCATCATGCTTGTGTATGTGTGTGTATTGCGTTGTTACAGTCGTGACCCCATGTCCATGGAGTTTTCTTGGCAGGAATACAGTACTGGAGTGGTTTGCCAGTTCCTATGCCAGGCGCCTACAGCACCTGGTATTCCCTAGTAGTCTCCCATCCAAGTACTAACCAGGGCCGACCCTGCTTAGCTTCCGAAATTAGGCGAGTTCAGAAGCGGCAGTGTGATGTTCTCTCCTGAAGCCCCTTCGAGACCTCCCCGGATTGCCGAGAGTTCCTGCGCTGGGTGCAGGCAAAAAGCCTCCCTGTCAACCGCCGCCACCCGGGACATTTCTGGGAAAATTAATGTTCCAGGAAGGCGGCAGGACAATGGCTAGAAAATGGTAATGTCCCAGGCAAATCTGGACACTTGACAGGTCTGATGATTACATGCCCTGCATTCTGGGATTTGAGAACAGATCCTGCCCCTTCTCTATATGACTCCCTTTAAAGTATGTCTGTGAAGATTCTCGGTCATCCAGGTGAGTTTATCTGGAAGTTGAGTCATGGCAACTGGACTTCTTTTCTTGAGAGATCGAAACATTTCGCTGCTCATCCAAATGTCAGTGACTGACGAAGCTGTTTGGATGAGCAGCAGAATATTTCAATCTCTCAAGAAAAGAAGTCTCAACTTCCAGATACTGTACCTTTAAACTATTTTAAAAATGCTATCATATTGCCTTTCTTTAGCTCAAAGCTAAACATGCCCTGTTCTTTCAGTTTTTCCTCATATTGCTTCATTCCCACTTCCCTGAGCATTCTTTTTGCCTTCATGGGATTTGTGACTATACTTCTGTTAATGCATTCTAAAATAGCATTGGCCTTTTTTGCAGGCACATCATTATAAGTCTCTTCATTGTTGCAATAATTCCTGATCATACCAAAGCTTGTTAAATTTCTACAAGATTTATTTCTGCCTCTACTAGGTGCAATAATAAGAATATAAAATCCAAAGATATTTAGAAACATATAACGTATTTGAAAAGTCACAGGCATGTTGCTTTAAAACCATCCTTATAAACCTGTAGGTGCAAATGCTTAAACAGATGAAAATTGAACTAGAGCATGAGCTTATTTTAGCCTATAAAGAAAATGCATCTCTACATCGTTTAAAAATAAAAAGCAGTATGATTTTCAAAGCTTTAGGAGTTTCTTTGAAATACATAAAAGAATGTTGGCGTTCTTATCATAGGAAAATATATATTTACATATACATTTATCATAAGAAAAAATACATTTACAGTATTAGTCTCTAAACATGTAGTTTACACACAGAGAAGAACATTTTCTCACCCAGGATGATATAAAATCCATTGCAGGCTATCTGTGCCACACTGCAATCTTTCTGTTGCTCTAAGGGTATTTGCCTGGTATTAGTTTCCCTTCTGTGCCTTAGGCATCCTCCTCCTTGAATATGTTTATTTGTTTATTCATTTGATATACAGTACTGCCTATTTGGTTCCCCAGCCACTCTGGGCAGTTCACAACAAAAGGTACTAACATTAACTCATAATTACATAACTGCTCAAAATTACACAAATATAACATCAATTAACTAAAACAACAGCAAAATAAAACAATTAATAAAACTAAGAAAGCAGAACTGGTCTCTGAAGTCCTGGGTTGACCACCGTACTCTGTCGATGTAAAGTCTGAGCAGGCTTGTCTGTATCACCATGTTTTAAGATGTCTCTTGAAAATCCCCCGTGAAGGGACTAGAGACACATTTGGGGCAAGAGGTTATTTCATAAATGCGGAGCAATCACAGAGAAATCCTAGTCTTCTCCTTTCAGGCCTCTCTTGGAGGCTGGGATGTCAGTCGTCAAGAATGAGGTGATTGACTGGTTCAGGTAGATCTCATTGGAAGGAAGTGTTCTGCTAGGTATCAAGGTCCCAAATCAATAGGATGTCTCTCTATGCATTGAAATCAAGGCATGCATCTTCCACTGTGTCTGACAAAAACTTATGTATATTTCATCCTGAACTTACATTCTAGCAAAACCCCAAACAACCTGCCTTACTGGCAAAGTTAGCACCTAATGGCATAGTGTTCTGGAGGGCTAGCTTATTGATGGCAATGGAATACGCAGTTTATCATTAGCCTAGTGAAGGATGTAGATCAGGCACGTCCAAACTTCGGCCCTCCTGATGTTTTGGACCACAAGTCCCAGAAGTCTAAGCTTAGAGTGCCAATGGCAAAGGACTGTGGGAGTTGTGGTCCAAAACATCTGGATGGCTGAAGTTTCGACATGCCTGATGTAGATAGTGACCCATGGGGTAGTGGCTTCTTGCTTTATATTTTGACATTATTAGATGGTACTTTAGGATAACATGTTTTTGTTCCATTTCTCACAATTATACTTCTTACCAGTTAGTGGCTAAAGCCTGATAAAACAAACAACATCCTATTTTCTCTTCTCTTTTTGATTATAACTAAACAAATATTGATTATAGGCAGAAGTTCCAGGCTTTTTACACTCCATCACCACCAATGTTCCCTCTAAAGTCACCTGCATCAGTGCCCCACAGCTGAGCCAGTGCGGCCCCCCCTTTACTTCTGGCCGTGTACAGAATGCTGTGTGGGTGGAAAATCAAAGGGAATATTGGCCACCATCCATATTTGTTCTTTCAGGACGACCTGATGAAACATTTCTGAGGTTTTGATGCTTTCTTCTACCAATGGCAGCAGCTTCCCCACTCTCTATTCCCATTTCTACTCTCACTCTTAACTCCTTCGACTGAGTTTTTACAGCTCAGTGTAAGTGAAGGTTTTCTTTTGCTTTTCAGCTAATTAAGTATGTCTCTTAATTAGTCCTAACTTCAGCAGAACCATGGCATACTTCTTAGGTTTCACCCACAAAATGTTTGCCTCTCTCTATATCTTGTTTATTCTGTTTCTCTGGCCTGTCATTCTCTTTGTCTTTCATGATCAAGAATTATTATTAACTCTTTATCTGTGAGATAGCCTTATCGTTGCCATTTTCAATTTCTTCCTCTCACTCCCCTCCATTACCAATCATCGTAATTTCCCCAATCACAACCAACCCCTTCTCAAGACTGATAGGCCCCATTGTTACCAAATTCTGGCTTAGGAACTTAAGCCAAAGGTCTGCAGTGAACACAGCTGGTCAGTTCAGAATAGCTTTAGACAGAAACCCGTTCAGGCTACTGATCGCCAACGTTCTACAAGGACATGGCACTTGACGAAGAAGAAGGTCAATAAAAGCTTGCATTGCAGGGATAAGAATTGGGGAGGGGGGATGTCCCATTCATTCTACCCTCAAAGGTCAAGACCTTGTTCTTTGCAGTATTTGAGCTCCTGCCTTTCTTAGTTTAGGATTAGTCATCAGCAGAATGGAAGCTTGAGCAGGAGAGAATATGCTCATAATTGTTGAAAGAATTACGTATGTATTTTCAGTAGAAGACGATGTCATAGCTAAGGTATGCGCTACATAAAATGAAATATAAATACACAAAAGGAACAACACTGTCCTGGCTGCCTTCCTATGAACTTCTATTTGGCAACTCTTCAAAGCAGATTCTTCACCTCTCATCTGCCAGATGTGCTTGCAGAGGGAGGCAACAACCAGGGTGGAGCAAAGTAACACAAGGAAAAGAGGGAAGGCAGAAGTCACCGTCAAAAACATAGTTCCAAAATGCCAAATAAAGTAACGATGCTTTCCTTTAGTGGCATTTGTTGCATTTACTGCTATATCCGTTTGGGTTTGTAGAAAAGCTCCCTTAAATAGGAAGGCAGAAATAAAGATGGAAATGGCCAGAGATCCCACAATAAGCCGAGGGATTAACCACGAGATTCTCAGTTTGCATTGGATGAAGAGAGGGTGGTTGCTGTTCACGATCTTGATGCAATAAAAGATGCACAGCCAGGCAGTGAACCAGAATCTGCACATGATCGCAATGAAAGAAACAGAACTGAGTTGCGAAAGTTCAAACAATGTCAAGGAGACCCTTGTCCATATGAAAGGAAGGTGGTATATAGCCTCTAAAACTGAGGACAAACTATTGGAGAGACCTAGACACAGAAGGAGCTGGTCATTGGAAGCAAGTCGCCTGGATTTAGCCCATTCTTTAACCATCACTGCAATTATGAAGCTATTGGAGATGATCCCTCCAAGGGGGAAGATACCTCGAGCTACCACAAGGGAATAAGACATCTTTCTTGATGGCCCGAGTCTTGTGTGCCCTGATATAAAAATGTTCTTTACTTGTCCAACCAAAGATCCGGAGCTGAGATGGAAAGTGGAGATAGCAGATCGGTGGTGCACTCTTGATATGAACTGGGAATTATTCTGACAACCTATTTGTCAGAGCATGCAAATGAATGGGGCTATGGTATTACTGATTTTCATAATGAATGATATTGATACAGACTACAGAGAAAGGCCTTTGTTTTTTATTGGGACTATAATAAGTTCCTGGTCCATTCATTGCTCAGGGCATGTAAATCAGTTTCGGCTCTGCACAGGCCAATAGTAGCTGCTTGATGTAGAACCATGGCTCTGTGTTTTTGGACCTCAAAATATTTTGGATTTCACCTCTTCAAAGCAACATTTAGCATGGCCACTTATGAGAGAGAGAGAGAGAGAGAGAGAGAGAGAGAGAACCACTGAGAACAAATGATGCAGAATAATGTTTTAGTGCTGTGAAATTGATAAATTTCCTATGTTTTATTAAGTTAAAGGACATAATTACTCACAAGATTCTGAATAAAATCTTTATGCTTGGTTGTCATACCCAGCATACCAACTTTAAAGCACAAATTGGAGGAATCACCGTCCCATAGGTCTGGCCAGTGTATTGCCTGCAAGGGTTCCCCATCTAGCCTCTTAATATATTCTGTTAAATTAGAAGTTTCAGAGAGGGTAGCCGTGTTAGTCTTTTCAAGAATTTCAGGCAAAAATCAAAGAAAAACAAAACAAAACAAAACAAAAGACACAAACATGTGGCACCTTAAAGATGAACTTTCATATTTTAATGCAGGGGTGGCCAAACCTTTTGTAAGGAGGGCCAGATTTGGTGGCTGAGAATTTGTCAGGGGCCGGTTGCTCCCCACCCCTGCCACCCCACTGCAAGCCCCACCCACTTTCTTTAAAAAAACATGGGGTGAAGGAGTGGGAGGGAGGGGCAGGCCAGCCAGCCGCGGGCCACTCAGAATGGCCTGACGGGCCGGATTTGGACGCCCCCCCCCCCGGGCCGGACTTTGGGCAGGCCTGTTTTAATGTGACATTTCGTGCACGTGCACTTCTTCAGACATAGCAGCAGAATGAGGTGTGTGATACTGTATAGTACATATCATACCAAATATTGATTGGCTGTAGTGTATAGAGTTGGGGGGGTGGATAGGGGAGGGAGGAGGGGGGGAAGAAAAGGAGGGAGAGTTATGAACTCTCCCACCTCATTCTGCTGCTACGTCTGAAGAAGTGTACATGTGCACGGAACATCACATTAAAATATGAAAGTTCGTCTTTAAGGTGCCACATGTTTGAGTCTTTTGTTTTGTTTTGTTTTTCTTTGATTTTTGCCTGAAATTCCTTAAAATAGTTACACTTTCAGTATCCAACAATAAACTTGAGCTTTGCTGGACTGCCAACTGTTGCACAAACTTGAATAGTGCTGTGCAGGACCTAAAACTGTCTCAGTGGGGTTTGCGCTTATTTTATTAAAACTCACTGTTGTTCCACTATTTCCCTTACTAACAGTTCTTGTCTCTTTTTGGCCCATGCCAGCCACTGTTCCGCTGTGCCTGGGGAAAGTCTAAAGGCTCCACTGTGGATACCACTGTGTATTCTATGGAACTGTTGTTGTGTTGGTGGAGAACCTGTCTTCCATATTCGTTTCCATTATGCTAGACTTCATTTCCATAGCATCAGCAGGGTTTATTAAAAGGGAGTGTAACTTGACCATTGAAGAACATTAAATAATTCACAATTACTTTTCAACATTGCCCAGGTAAGCTCAGTCCCATTTGCTTGATTGTCGGCTCCCTCTATCCCAGGAGGTTTTAAAGATGCGAGCGGTATTCCTCTCTGGTTTGTTGAGGCAGTGTGGGGGAGCCAGAAGTGGTCACAGCAAAGACAGAGAGCCATGAGGCTGGCCCAGGATGGAAGTTAGTGTGAAGCCCAGTTTCAACAGGGGGAAGAAGGTATCCACCAACCCTTTGGGAGGAAGAGACATTAGGCCCATTACCTGGGGGCCGGATAATAAGCCACCTTCAGAAGCGAAAGCCTGGAAGGAGTGATGAGCAGCCGTATGTTTCGAATGTGGCTCCGATCAGCATTTTCATTGAAATTGTCCGCGTTTAGACTGCTCTTGGGTAGAGCCACAGCAGCTGGGTGGACGTGAAGACAATGCTAAGGGGAAGAAAAAATGGGAGGTGACTGCATGGGTTAACGGAGAGAAGAAGAGAATGTTAATAGACACAGGGTGTGCTAAGACTCTAGTACGGCAACTTAAAGGAATGAAGGGTGGAGCAGAGATGTGCGTTAAGTGTATTCATGGAGATGTGAAGGCATGCAAGACTATATGGGCTAACGTGGACGTAAATGGAAGGAAACAGAACATGCAAGTAGGGATTGTACCAGATCTGGCTAGGGAAATGTTGATTGGCCGAGACTGGCGGTTTATTGATGAACTGGTATCAACACAGGAGGGCATGGAAGTGATCAGCACCTATGATGTCCGACGGAATGATCCTGAGTGGGTGGCGATGATCGAAGCTAGCCATAATTGGGTGAGATTGTGGCAACAAAATTATAAAAGTTTAAAATGTGTAAGAGATAATTGCAAACCTGAAGGGGGGGTAGGACAAGGCGAAGAAGGGTTCAAGATGAGACGTAATTTGATATAGTTCATTAACAAAAAAGGGAAGACAAATTGGTTGTCCCTGTGCAATGGAGAAAAATGGTTTTGGAATTATCTCATGACATTCCCTTGGTGGGACACCTGTCTGTGGAAAAAATGTGTAATAGAATTGAACAAAGGTTTTGGTGGCCAAAACTGAAAGGGGAAATAGAGAAATATTGCAGGTCATGTCCCATATGTCAGAAGAGACCAGGGAAAGGGGCCCCATTGATACCAATGCCCCTCATTGACCAACCCTTCACCCGGATTGCCTTAGATATAGTGGGCCCTTTACCCCGATCTGCTGGAGGTCATACCCATATTTTGGTAATAACTGACTGTGCCACCAGATACCCAGAAGCTATTCCCATATGGTGAACATCAGCCAAAGTGCTAGCTAGAGAGTTATTACAATTCTTTTACCATATGGAATTTGCAAAGGAAGTGTTAACTGTTGGAATTGGGGGTTACTGAACCTTCTAGAAGCCCCTGGAGAAGTCATCCTGTGGTGGTTCCGAAACCGGATGGCAGTGTGAGGTTTTGAATAGATTTCCGGGGACTCAATAAAGTATCCAAATTTGATGCTTACCCCATGCCACGCATCAATGAGATATTACAGGCCTGTCCAACAGGTAGACCGCGGGCTACTGGTAGCCCGTGAAGGGTTCAAAAGTAGATCACCGGCCATCAATAAAAAAGCAAGGGGATAAGTTCTCCACTCCTCCCTCCTATGGGAAACTGCTGCTCTACTTACAAAAGTTTTTACTTATGAGCATGTGCTCAGAACGGGTAAAATTCGTAAGTAGAAGTAAGTAGAGGTTTTAGTGTAGTAGCCCTCAGGCACTTTGGGTTGGAAAAAGTAGACCTTGGCCTGTTCAGAGTTGAACAGCCCTGAGATATTAGATCGATTAGGAGAAGCCAAGGTTCTATCAACTTTGGACTTAACGAAGGGATATTGGCAAATCCTGCTAAGGGAAGAGGATAAGGAAAAAACAACATTTGCCACACCCAGGGGTTTGTTCCAGTTCCACTTCATGCCTTTTGGCTTGCATGGGGCGGGTGCTACTTTTCAGAGGTTAATGGACCAGGTATTGAATCCCTTACGCCATTGTGCAGTAGCTTACATTGATGACACCATAATTTTTAGCAAAGATTGGAAGGAACATCTACTCCATTTAATATTGGTTCTGGAGAGGTTAAGGGAAGCAGGATTACATGTAAATCCCAAAAAATGCAAAATTGCCCGAGAGAAGATTCAATTTTTTAGGTTTTCTGGTGGGACAAGGTGAGATACATCCAGTACCTGACAAAGTAGAAGAAACATCCTGTTGGAAGATTCCTAGGACAAAGAAAGAAGTTCAGCAATTCTTGGGGTTAGCGGGATATTACAGGCAGTTTATTCCCCATTTTGCCAGTATAGCAGCACCTCTAACAGATCTAACCAAAAAGAAAATGCCTCGGATTGTATGTTAGGGGAAAACATAACAAAATGCATTTGATACGTTGAAATCAAGATTATGTTCAAGCCCTGTGAGGAGAACTCCTGATTTCAATATACCTTTTATAGTTCAAACCAATGCTTTGGAGTGAGGAATAGGAGCTGTATTAGCACAAGAAGTAGATGGGGTGGAACATCCTATATTATTTTTGAGTAGGAAACAGAAGGATAAAGAGCAAAAGTATGTGACGATAGAGAAAGAAGCATTGGCTGTGAAATGGGCAATACAGACTTTGAAGTATTACTTGCTAGGGGCTCCGTTTATCTTGTGTACTGATCATGCGCTGTTAGTATGGTTAAGTCGAATGAAGGATGTCAACCCACAGTTAACTAGGTGGTATCTCTGTCTACAACCATTCTCATTTGAGATAAAATATAAGAAGGGTAGTGATAATATTAATGCGGATTATTTTTCCTGACAGGGTCCATGGGCTGGGAAACCCGAACCGCTGACGGCTCATTTGCTGGGGGGGGGGGTGAGAGAGAGAGAAGAGAGGGTTCGCCGTTTGTGGAAGCAGGTATGAAAACCCAGAACAAGAAAACGGAGAGACAGAATGAATTAGATCTAATAGAATGGGTAGAGGTACCTAGGCGAGAGGAGAAAGATGACAGAGGGAGGTTCAAGATAGTAAGGGATGAGCCAATAGCGGACAGCTATTGGATAATTGATGTAGGTGTGGACAAATGGGAAAGAAGGTGCAAGGAGAGGGAGTTTGTTGGGGAAAAGCAACGGACAGTGGGATGTCAAACTGAAGGGAGAGGGAGAGATGAGAAGACGCAGACTGACCAAGGGATCACCTATTGCCAGAAGGATCAGGCAACTCAAGCATTGAGGAGTGTGTCAGTCGGGGCAGTCCTCCCTTTACCCAACCCCCTGAGAAGGTAACCAGTCAAATTCGTGGAGCTGGCACCGTATCTGTGGCCAGAGGCAGTGGAGCAATCTCCATATGGATACCCGGCTGGGGATGGGAGACGCGTCACAACGTGGTCAAACACCACTGCTGTGGGACTCTGTGTCATGGGCCCCTCGTCCCGAAGGGTCATCAGGAGCCCAAATAAGTACAAATCCCTTCCCCGAAGAAGGAGAGGTTCTACAACTGTTCATCCCTGAGGGATTGTTGCAAAGTTCCTCATTTGTTAACTTTAATTCTGTTGGAAACGTTGTTCAAGATAATGCACCTGTCTATGGCATGAATAAAAATTTGTCTTGTTGGAGTCATTATGAAGAGCCTCAGGGTCCTTATTCTGCCAATCCGTTAACGGTCCAAGCCGAACCCTCACAACCACCCATCTTCCAATGCAGAACTCCAGGCAGTTTGCAGCAATACAAACTGCCTGGAAGTGTTTCAACAAACCTATAATGAAGCAGTTGAGGAAGTGTGTCTG
>JAHTLZ010000015.1:48467964-48482543 GCA_023846285.1 Phrynocephalus versicolor | reverse complement strand
CAGACACACTTCCTCAACTGCTTCATTATAGGTTTGTTGAAACACTTTGCCAGGCAACTATTAGTTATTTCAGAGGAATGAGCTGACATGTCCAGTCCAGTGGACTGAACTGACACCTGAGGTTTATACATAGCTGACATGACATGGCACATCCTTCCCATCATGTATCAGTAAGTGATGTGTGGGTTGTTTGTGGGTTGTTTTTAAATTTCAGTGGACCCTTTCCTGAAACATTTTCTTGACAAATGAAGGAGGGTTGATCTGAGGATTTGTTTCTCACCCTCCACTCTTTCCCAGGTTCTGCAGCAGCAGAAAAGTGTGCTGCTTATATAATGCCCTATAGTGCTTATAGCAAGCTGGGAACTCATTTTACCAACCTTGGAAGAAAAGAAGGCTGAGTGAACCCTGAGCTGGTTACCTGGAATTGAACCTCAGGCCATGCGTATAGCAATTTTAACCACTGCACCACAAGGTTCTTATCAATTCATAGAAGGTTAGGGGGTCTTGCGTTCTCTGGTTTCACCTATTTCACTACTCTGCTCTTTGACCTCTCCCAAGGAAGACAAGCAGTCTCTTTTGCAGGGGTGTCAGGAGAACTTTTGTTCATGTTTGCATTTGTTACCAGATAGGATGTTCTTTTTATGTTTTGAGGGAACTTTTAGAAACTTACAGATTTTTTTTCTTGATTCAAGTCACCTTTGTGGTGACTCAAGAAATGCCATGTTGTCTCCGAGAAGCCCCACCAGCAGCACCTGAGTACAATTAAACCCTCCATCACATATTCACCAGCAATTGGTAAACAGAGGCATCCTGCTTCTGATGGACTGACTCCAATCCCCCATTAAATGGCTCCAAGATGACAGGATTCAGTACTTGTGGCATGAATTCCATAATCCTAACGTGTGCTGTGCAAAGAAATTCATCCTTCTATTTCTTCTGAATTTCCTACCATTCACTGTCAATTGATGATTCAATGGATGATACAGAGTTCTAGTATGAGAAAGGCTTCCTGACTACTTTGTCTAAACCATGCACCAGACTACAGTATATTCTCTATCATGTGTTGCCTTCCTTGTCTTTTGCTTTTAATCCTAAATGTTACAGTCTTCACCACTCATCCCTAGATCATTTTGATGGACTATTCTACTCTTTCTTCTACAATATCTTCTCCTTTCCCTTGTTGTGTTGTGGTGGCAAGTGTTCCAGATGTGAATTCACATTATGGACTTGTACAAAGCCAGCACATGGTTTAAGTGTTTTCATTTTTATTTAAATTTATTTTCTAATTATACAAAACACACACATCAAAACAAATAGCTTGGCATTATTCTCAAGCTATTTGCAACAACCATCAGTTGCTTTTCTTTGGCACCAGCTAAGACCCAATTACTGTATAAGATTTTTTATTTTATTTTATTTTTTCCTTGGACTTTTTGCACACATTATGCATCAGTTTTCCTTGTTTATACAGTAGGACCCCCATATCTATGGGGAATTGGTTCCTCCCTTCCTGCAAATTCTGAAATCCATGGATGTATATTAAAGGGTGCAAAAAATATATATTTAACATGCATTATTAGAACCAGCCACAAGATGGTGCAAGATACCATGCTATGTATTTTTAGACTGTAGATAAGTGAAACCATGGATACTGAGGTCCTACTGGATTGAATTTTGCCATTCAAAGGTCTAGACTTCTAGTTTGGCGAGATCCCTTTGGAATTCTACACAATCACCTTTTATCATTAAACCATAAATAATTCAGTGTCATAAGCAAACAGGGTGCCTCACTGTCTACCTCTAGCTCTAAATACTGCATGAACTGATGTACCACACTTGGAGTGTGGTAGATATAAATTTTATGCATTTTCTTTTCATAGTATTTTGTGATAGGAACAGAAATTCTTCACAATGGTAATGTACGTTACCCCTTTGTGCCATTTAAAATAATATAGCTCTTTAAATTGTACAGCAAAGCTCATTCTCTTTCTCTAGTGCAATGAGTAATTGCTGATCTTTATTATATTATTAACAAAGTTAATAATGAGATCTTAAAAACTATTTTTAACAAAAAAGGGAAAATAATAGATAAGACGAAATGATGGATGAATAAATGCTTTGGAAACTTCTCATTGTCTGATGCCTATAGTCGCACAGTTCTTCTGGTGTTTGTCTGCAAAGATTGTTATTTATCTGGAAGTTGAGTCATGGAAACTGGACTTCTTTTCTTGAAAGATTGAAATGTTTCACTACTCATCCAAGCAGCTCCGTCAGTCTGAGGAAAGTTAGTGGTGAGTCCTCCATTTTGTAGTTCACCTTGATTTCACATCCCCCTAGTTTGAATAGGCTCATAAGTTGGACAAAGGCCTGAAGAGGTTCATTAGGTGAACAATAGCCTGAATAGGTTCATGGGTGGACCATGATTTGAATAGGCTCCTTAGGTGGACAAAGGCCTAGGGTGTGTGAAAGTCCCAGCTATGCAGTCTTTCCCAACATCCATTAAGTATGGGTCACTAACTATGGCCTTGCTGGTAGAGGTGTGAAGTGCTTCTGGTGTGGTAGCTAATAAAGCAGCTGCTTAAAAGAGAGCAAATTCTTCCACAAAATAAGTGAAGATTCTGAAACTATTCTTAAATGCAATGCTGTACTTTAATTTGAAATGAACATTGTACTGTCTTGTTCTGTGGCTGTATCTGTGTTTTTACAATGAAAACTATTCTTTGGAAGCGGGAGTGAACTGATTCCGCAGCTCATGGTTCTGAAGTTCTCTGTGTGTGTTTTTTAAAAAAAAGCAAAACAAACAGTTCTACTTATATTTTGCCACATAGTGCTTAAAGCACATTCTGGATGTTTTACAATTTAATTATGCAGGCTATACATTGCATGTATGCACACACCCCGTGAGCAGAGTATTCATTTTACCAACCTTGGAAGGATGGAAGACTGAGTGAACCTTGAACCAGCTACCTGGGATTGATCTCTGGTTTGTGATCACAGTTTTTGCTGCAGTACAGCAGTTTAAACCCCATGCCACTAGGCTCCTAGAAGTCAGTAGGTACAAGTTCCATCAAATTTCACAGCCTGACTTCAAAAATGTCTTCCCACCTGGTCATATTGATCCTTCTGCAGAATCTAGTACTTCAAGGATAGACATTGGGGTGGGAAGGTTCTGACTCAGCTGGATTAGGAAGGTCAGCTCAGCTTCATCACTTTGTTGATCCAGTCGACATAGAGAGAGACGCGGATGAAGGTTGAAGGCCGGTCCTTGCGAGCACATACCCGTGAAGGGGTGATCACACCTTCTAATACCCAGCAGTTATGTGTCAGGCAAGCTAAAGGGCCTCCAAAGTCTCCCTATAGTAGTAAGAGAAGACAAAATGTGTTCAATCAAAAGTATGCGAGTATTGTCATCAGGACACACAGGACACACAAACTTTATCAATCAACTCATGGGCTCTGAGCTATCCATGACGGATCAGGAAAGAGATCTTGGTGTGTTGGTGGACAGCTCCATGAAGGTGTCTCCCCAATGTGTGGCAGCGGTGAAGAAGGCCAATTCCATGCTAGGGATTATCAAAAAGGGGATTGAAAATAAAACAGCCAACATTATAATGCCATTATACAAAACAATAGTAAGGCCGCACCTGGAGTACTGTGTACAATTCTGGTCACCTCGTCTCAAAAAAGACATAGTGGAACTGGAAAAGGTGCAGAAGAGAGCGACTAAAATGATTACTGGGCTGGGGCACCTCCCTTATGAGGAAAGGCTAAAACGTTTGGGGCTCTTTAGAAAAAAGGCGCCTGGTGGGGGATATGATTGAGACGTACAAAATAATGCAGGGCACGAGTAAAGTGGATAGAGGGAAGCTCTTCTCCCTCTCACAAAATACCAGAACTAGGGGACATACACTCAAATTGAGGGCTGGGAGAATAAGAACAGACAAAAGAAAATATTTTTTCATCCAGTGCGTTGTTAGTCTGTGGAACTCCGTGCCACAGGATGTGGTGATGGCATCTGGCCTGGATGCCTTCAAAAGAGGATTGGACATTCCTGGAGGAAAAGTCCATCACAGGTTACAAACCATGAGGGAGATGTATCAACTCCAAGCTTAAAACCGGGGTACCTCAAAGACCAGATTCAGGGGAGTGGTATCAGGAGACAGATATCTAGTCTCATGCGCTCCCTGACGCATCTGGTGGGGTCACTGTGAGATACAGGAAGCTGGACTAGATGGGCCTTTGGCCCGATCCAGCATGGCTCTTCTTATGTAAGATGGTCTCTTCTCCCTAGATGTCCTCTCCAACAATGACATTTGAAACCTGCCTCTGGCAAGTGATGAAATTCTTTTGTTTCTAGATCCTATCCTCGCAGTTCTCTTCACACAAGACTACATCATTACATTGATCTAACTAGACCTTTCATAGAACTCTCTTCTCTTTCTATTGTAGCTTTTGTTTGTCTCCTCAAAACCTCTCATATTATTTCAATCAGGTAATTTCCAAGTTAATTTTACTCCCCTCCCCTTCCCACCCCACCCGCTTCCTTTCCTGCTTACCTCACAAGTCCCCACATTCACAAAGAGGGGTGATGTACACAATTCATTATTCTTCAGGCGACCCCGAAGTGAGATGTTGCATTCTTGATTACTCATGATGGGTAACTTGGCCACATTGAGGACACTGTCATTACCAGTACCTGTGAAGTGGGCAAAAAGATTCAGAAGCTCAGAAAAGTGTACTAGAAGATAACATAAGATGACTTACAAGTCTTCTACCAATGCTAAGCTACATCTTAAATGATAACCTGTGTACACTTGGAGAAAAGAATATTAGGAATCATTAAATGCATTGGTTTTGTTAGTTTAAACAAGGGCTTCTCAAACTTCCCAAACAGGGGGCCAGTTCACTGTCCCCCAGACACTGCCGCGGGCTGGACCATGGTCCAAAAACTACCACCGGTGATCCGGGGTGAACCGCATACCCCTCCAGGCTATGGGGGCTGAGCACCAGCGGTCCCTGATGAGGCGAGCAGGAGGTGGCATGAAGGAGGCCTGACAAGGATGGCAATGCATGCAAGGCTTGTCCCAAAATCCAGGTGGGGTTGCCCCCCCGACCCCCAAATGCCCCAGGCAACAGGTGCTCACGCAAAACAGAGTATGCACAACATCAGTGATTGGTTACAAGCGTAAAGGTGGCATATGCTGGTTGGATACTCCATAGGGAATCAGCTCATGAACAGCGCATGCTTTGCACAGTTATTGATTACAATAGCATATGTCCTTGCTGTTTACAGACGGGAGGTGAGTTAATGAGAAGTAGACAAGAATAGATGAGGAGTAGACAAGAATAGGTAAAGGGAAATGAAAAGCAGACAGAATTAGAAACGGAATTAGCCCAGTAACCAAGAGTAAATAAACGAAAGATGAACAGAGCAGAGTCAGAGTGAGTAAACTAGCTGAGTAAATGAAAGGTAAATGAGGCTTGAGCTAAATAGTAAATAATAGGTAAATGAAATTTACCCAAGCTGGTTTGAGGGGATTACAAGGTCTGCAAACATGTGGATTCAGCTAGAGTTCACCAGGAGTGTTTTCTCTTTCTTGAAATGTCCTCTAGGCCTCATCCCAACTGTCTGAATCAGACTCCATCATGGAATGGCTGGCATCACTCTAAAACCAGTGACTACACCATCTTCCTGCTAGTACATTCTACACTGTCCCTAATGGAGACCAGTTCTTCCCAGATTTGCTCTTAGGTTTAGAGGCTTCTGGCTATTTGGAACAATTAGGACGGTTCCAAATAAACACTGTTTTGTTGATCTGCAATTGCCCAGACCATCCCAGTACAGGATTGGTGGTGTTCTTCCTACACATCAATGGTGATGTGCAGGGGTGAGTGTGGCCTGGCCGTAACAGTGGATAGCACCATTGGTCCCATTTTGAAGGAGGGGAAGGAATTTTTTGTTTCAATTTTCTTTTATTTTTTAAATTATTTTTCCACAATTGTGCTGCTTAAGCACTTGTGCCCCTTACCAAGGATTAACTTAAAACTGAATAAAAAAGGGTGATAAGTGTGACCCCCCCAAAAAAAAAATACAAGGCTAGGCTACGTGATACCTTTAAAGGTCACTAATAAAAGTCACTTATCCGGGACTGAAGAGGCAGTTTTAAAATCAGCCCAGCCTCCTGTAACCTCTGAACATCATCTGGCAAATACCATTTTGCCATAAAGGATCTCAGTGCCTGGTAGACTCTATCTTCTACCAAGAATTTATTTTGGTACAATGCTTTCATAAAGATAGGAGTAGGAGCCTCGTGGTGCAGTGGTTATATGCCTGTACTGCAGGTAAAACTGTGCTCATGACTTTGGGTTCAATCCCAGGTAGCTGGCTCATGACTGACTCCCCCTTCCGTCCTTCCAAGGTCAGTAAAATGAGTACCCAGCTTGCTGGGGGACAATGTGTAGCCTGCATAATTAAACTGTAAACCACCAGAGGGTGCTTTAAGCACTATGGGGTGGTATGTAAGCAGAACACTTCACTTTTTGCTTTGCTTTTGCTATCGAAAGCTCAGCTTGCATTTTTTTAAATTTTATTAGTGGCCTATAAAGGTATCACTTAGCCTAGCCTTTAAAAGGAAAGAGAAAAAAGAGAAACCTGGGGCTGAAACACGGCACGCTTTGTGTGTAAAAAAACAACAACCCTGCTACGAATGCCCACCCACCAGTAAAGAGAAGCAGGCTGTTTCCCAACCGGCTGACAGCTATCCCAAAAGAGAAGCCAAGAGGCAGGGAGGGGTGAGAAGGGGGGGGCACACTGTGACCCAACGGACCAAAACAGAGCAGTCTCACACCAACATGTGCTCAGTTAGATTGCACCGACAGGGGCTGCAGGAATCCCCTTCTGAGGGGATGGAGAGAAGCCCTTCTGTTCCAAACTCTTTCAAGGCAACCAAGGCTAGATCGCTCCCTGTCACTAATAAGGCAGCCATTGTGCAGCATTCATTTGTTCAGTGTACCTCTGGTGTCACCCCATCCTGCGATTTCACACTTTGTGTTCATAGGTACAATGTAGCGCTCGGGTGGGAGACAGATCAGTGCCACGCGTTGATTCAGAGTTGCTGGTCTGCAAAGAGAAAGAAAAAGTGCCTGAAAACTATGCTCTTGAGGCCCATGTTCTTTTAAGATTTGGGTAGCTGGTTGACACTTAAAATGAATGACCTACCTTGATATTGCACCCATGATGATGAGCTGGCTTTCTGCAGCCAGTGCCCTGTGTAAGACTGACTTTTCTGTGTGCCACCCTTGTTCAGGGCCAATTCACACAGCCATCCAGCCTGTGGCCATGACTTTTTGAAAATGGGACATAGAACAACTCCTTGCTTCTAATGGACAGGGAGCTTCATGTGTATTAGATGGTATGTTTCCAAGATATGTTCTGCATTTACTTCCCAATCACTTAAAGTCCTATAATAGCCACTGGGGATCTCCACATCAGTGGGACAGACTCCCCAATAGATTAATTAATATACTGTCCCATTAGTGCATAACACTAGACAAGGATATAGGTTACAAATTCCCAAGCTGAAACATGTAGTGGAGAGCATCCATGTATAAAGAGGCTACTGTAACATACTCTACATGGGTCTCTCTCTGGAAAGTGTTTGGGAAGTTCAGTGGGTCCAAAACACTGCAGCCAAATTGCTAACTGGAGCTGGACAGAGGGATCACATCCCCAACACCACCACCACCTATTACAGCAGGTTTCTGGGCACAATTCGAAATGCAGGTTCTAGCTGACAAAATCCTAATCAGCTTCAGTTGAAGTTGTCTCAAGAGCTGTGTCTCCATTGATGAACCTGCCCAGGTGTGAAGATCATCCAGAGAGGCCTTTCGCTTGGTCTCACCACCCTCACAGGTGTGCTTGGTGGGGACACAGGAGAGAGCCTTCTCCACTGTTGCACACAGACTCTGGAACTCCCTCCTACAGGATGCCAGGCTGGCCCCATATTTGCTGTTCTTCCGCAAGCAGGCACAGACCTTTCTCTTTTAAGGCAAGTTTCTCAATAGTGACTGGCTGCCTGGGTGGGATTTTCTAAATCTATTGCTGTCTCTTGCTGCTTTTGAATGTGTTGTTGGTGTTGCTCTAATTTTACTGGCATTTAATAGGTCATTTCTTTGGTCCTTTTTAGTATTTCAGTAAAAAGGAGGTTTGGAATCATGCAGCCGTTAAAACAAAAACAAAAGCAGACCATGGGTGATACCTATGAAGGTATCACCCATGTTCTAGTTTTGCTTTTTAGTATTTGTATACTTACTCTTTTTATCTTTAAATGTTGTATTTTAATGATGAAAGCTGCCTTGGACCCTTTTAAAGGAGAAATGCAGGGTTAAAAAATACTTTCAATAAATGAAACAATCCTACTTCCCATTAGGATATAATGTGCGGCTGTCACATTTGTTCTGTAGGAGACATGGAGCCCTTCTCTGAAGCACCACTTACCTCTCCAGCTTTAGCATCACCAGTTGAGATTCGGAGGGGCCACAGACAATCTTAATGATGGGGATGGCCTGTTTGTCCGGGTCATTAGGCGCAGGGTCCTTAAAGAGGGTTCCAAGCCACACTTCATAGCCCGATAGATCAGCCTCACTGCCAAGAAGAGGAGAGGATATTGGCTGTCACAAGCCACCCAACCTCAACAGCAGCTTGCCAAAGAGGCCTGCCTTAGAAATAGCCATTGAAATGGCATGCCCCATTCCTGCACTGCGTGTCCTTCCAAGCAAGCCTCCTAAGCTGGTTCCCATCCGTCCCATTTTATGCATTAAAAACGGGATGGCACCAAAAATAACTCACTGCAGTATAATCTTTCTCACATCAGCCTGGAAGGAGATGGCCTGAACAGTGTCACCAAGGAAAAGTTAAAAAGATGATGCTCACCAAGAAGAGAAACATTGTCGGGTGCTAATAACCCACTGCTCCTTCACCAGTGACCCTCCGCAGAAATGGTCTCCTTCCCTGGACACCGGGAAAACGGAAAGCACAATGTTGTCGTTTTTGTTACGTACTGTCAAGTTGCCTTTGAGTGATGGTGACCCTGTGAAGTAGGGACCTCCACAAAGTCCTCTCATCCACCACCTTTGTTCAGTTCTTGCAAACTCAAGAAGGCTGCCTCTTGTGACTCAATTATCTTATGTTGCAAAGCCACGTACAGTCTTTTCCGTTGCTCCCAGCCTGCAGGCTCAAAGGTCTCCCCTTGCTCTGTGTGCATGCTGTTCTTAACTCTTTTCCCCCAGTACCTCTACCTTCTTTCATTCCTAGGCCAATACATATGCCATTAGCTTGGTTAGCCAGCCATGTCTCATGTAAGATCGAGCCATCAACCAGTTGCTGAGATCTTTCCCATGTTCAAGGCCAGAATTTTGCAGAGCCACAACCTGCATGGAACTGCACCACCACCACCATCCCTGTCCTGCCATATTTGCCTCACCTATTGCGGATGCTGACTGTCCAAGGGGAGTTCCCGGGGCGTCCTCCTACCACACGAGCCACTCCTCCGGCAATGGGACTTAGGGGCTGCATTCAATCATCCCTTTTGCCACACTGGTCAAAGACGACTTTATCTGCAAGCAGGAAGTTAGAGCACAGGCAAGCAGAGGGTGATTCTGTTTGCTTGCTTTATAAATGGACTCCCTTTGCCTCCCCCCCCCACCCCCAATAAACTAATTAACAGAGCTGGCACACTCGGGTCAAAGGAAAGGAGGAAACCCTGTGCTCTGGTCCCCTAGCACAGTTCTATTCCCCTTCCACCAAAAGGGCCTCCTCATCACAAAACAAGGGGCATCAGATGCAGAAGGACTTACCTGGGTTCAGGAAGATAGATGGCTTCGTCTCCCCTGCTGCAGAAACAAAACATAGAGCTAATTTGTACATGCAATTCCACCCCTCAGGTTCTCTATATTCATTATGTCACCACTCCTGTCGTGCCATATACCATGCTCATAGAAAGCAAACAGTATTCTATGAGCAACATCAAAATATAGGGGTGTCCCCCACAAAAAGAAATTACTGCCCTTTACTATGTAAAGCTTGGCATCCCTTTTCCTCTTGACAGGGCAGGCATCCTCAATACTGTAAAGAGAGGAAAATTGCAGTATTTCGGATACATAATGCGCAATAAGAAATACCATCGGCTGCAAGTTATCCTTCAAGGAAAAACAGATGGGAAGTGTGGCCCAGTGTGTAGAAGATCATTCTGGCTTAAGAACTTAAGCCAAGGGTCCACAGTGAACACAACCAATCTATTTAGATAGAAACCAGCTCAGGCTACTGATTGCCAACGTTCTACGAGGACACGGCACTTGAAGACGAAGACGTGCAGGCATGATATTGTGCAGCAATATTGGGTCATCTCCTAGCTTTTTGAAACATGGGCACAGAGGCACAATATCCCACATTCACAAAACCAATTAAAAAAAAAAGAATTGACCTACTATATATTTGTTTACTAGCAGCTGAAGTGCCTCCACCGAAGAATGTGATATTTACAGACATACAGTATACATAAAAGCCTTGCATGAAAGCAAGGTATTGGGTGTTGCTACTTTTTGCCTCCAGGGATATAGTTCAGGCTTGGTTTGATTTAGGACCCACATGATTCTCTTTAGGGCAGTCCAGAGTATCCATTAAACTCTCCTGGAGCACTACATTTCAAAGGAGTTACGATGATTATCATTATTTTGTGCAGAACTACATAGCCATTGCATAGTCATGTATACCTCTTCAGCTACAAGGGCCGGAAGTCTGGATATAAAGGAATGATGCAGTTCTAAAAATTCAGAAGGCCTGTACCCAGATTAGAGCAGATTGTTCTTTGAATTTTTCCCTTTGGACTAAAGGTTGCAGAAGTTTGCGGGCTTTAAAACTGTGCGTGTATTCTTGTAGCGTTAATGTAATGTTGTCTATTAATGCTGCAAGATCTCCCTCAATTCCCTGTTCTCAATGCCTGAACATGTCTTAATTGTACTGGACTGTATATCATCCCTCATTACTGTAACTCCTTTTCCAAGGAGAAAGGTGGGGTAAAAATACTCTAAAATAAATAAAATGAATAAAATGTAAAATATGTTGTAATTTTGAAATTGTCCAGAGGTTGCTGGGCTAAAACTCTCATTATTTATATCAGTTTGTTTAAAATATTTCCATGCTACTTTTCTCCTAAAGGATTCAGTGCAGCTTGCAGCATTAAAGAAAACAAAGTTAAAGGCTAAAATAATAAATTATTTCAATATTTTAAAAGAATTAAACAGGTATGATATTAAAACTCACAAAGAAGAGCAATATTAAACATATAAGTAAAACTACTGAATGCAACAATCATTTTTTTTAAAAAACATCCCCTTGGTCAACCAATCATTTAAAGGAAAGGCTGCCTGAAGAGAAGAGGCTTCATCTGCTTGTGGAAAGGCAGCAAAGATGGGGCAGTCCTGGCATCCTGTGGGTCAGAGTGCCAGAATCTGGAAACAGGGACACACGTCTTTCCCCATGTCCCTATCACATGCTGTCTATCAGGGTGGTAGGACCATGAGAAAGCCCTCTCCTGATGATCTTAAGACTCCGGCAGATTCATAAAGGGAGAAAGAGTATTGTAGATAGCTTGGACCCATGTCATTTGACTGTTGGCCATGCTAGTCAAGGTTGATGGATGTTGACTGCAACAACAACATTCAAAAGGTAATAGGTTTCTGCTGACTCCTGTTGTAAATCCACACTAGTGATACATCTCAATACATATCCACTGAGATGCCAGACTACAATGTGCCTAGCCTACATATTTTTTTTCTGAATGCCTTGGGCATGGGTAGCTAGTTCTTCTGGAGTTCTGAATTTGAGGCGTAGGGATGCCTTGTCAGGCCTACTAAATGTCACAATGGCGTTTTCAACAAACTGAATGTGTTACTACCAACTATGCAAACGGATGGGTGCAAAACAGGAGAGTTATGGCCCAGGCCACCATGCCCTCAAAGGCTGCACAAAGTGAGGGGCACAAATTTCCACCCATTGCTAGAAATGTTAGGGATCTTCCAACAGTGTGGGGTTTTACAGACATACTCTGTGCTGCTGGGGGAGCACATATCTTGTACCTCATCTTCTGACTACCATAACATGTCTATCCATAACATGTCACTAAGATCATGTTCTTTACATTCCCCCTCCCTTGTTCTTCCTTGTTTTGCTGTACTGGTGCTATTATATATATATCTATATATATATCTATATATATATCTATATATATCTATATCTATCTATCTATCTATCTATCTATCTATCTATCTATCTATCTATCTATCTATCTATATATATATATGCATGTTAGGGTGGATTCGGGTTTCTTCCCGTGTAGAAATCTGGTTGTTTTGGCGACGTTTCGACGAGGTCTCACTCGTCATCTTCAGGCTGGTGTTCTGGCTTCTTTCTTCTTGAAGCAAAGCGTGATCTCAGTTGAAGTCCTTCTATAAATACTGCTGGGGGGGTGTGGTTTGCTTGCTCTGTTGCTGATTGTAGGTTCGTTTGTTCTTTTGTGATCTGCTGTGTGGCTGAGGCGATCGTTAAGGGATTAACTGCTGGTGGGTTAGATGGCTGTTTAGAGACATCCTGTGTGGGTGAGGTGCTGGATGTGTGTCTATCAGCCTTTTGTTTCTTAACGACCTTGGTGATGGGCGTTCTGGCAGCATCCTGGGCTTTGGTGGAGTGGGGTCCTGTGTCTTGTGAATTCATTTTAGTCTGGCTACGTGTCTGTGGTCTCCCAATGTTTTTTTGGGGTGTGTAGGTGTGCTCCATGTGGTGACTGGAGTGGGGTGCAGCAGTAGATGGTGCAGTCGTGGTCTTGTTATTGGATGGTGGTTTCGTTTCATCTGTGGGAAGGGTCTGGGTTTGTGTTTGGTGTGGATGGAAGGTGGTGGCATCTTGTGTCCTTTTGGACCTGGTGTCAGTCTTTGTGACAGAGGCTCGTCTGTTGACCAGGGCTAGTTTCCAGATGTCTGGCAAGCGGGAGGTGTCATCACGTTTATTCATGTTGTTTGGGTGTTTCTCTATTTCAATGGCTTCCATGATTATTCGACTGTTGAAGTGTTCAGTTTTGGAGATGAGTTTGGTTCTTTCAAAATCAATTTCATGACCTGTTGTTTTTATCCAACCTACTACAAGACCCTGCTTACATACCTTTGAACACAGACCCCACCACCTACCTGGAAAAAACCACCAAAGCCAAAATAAAAGCCTCTCCCTTAAGTGAAGAAATCAAGCCAAGCATCATCCCCAGAGAGAAATCATCCAGATGCCCCAAGCTCTACGGCCTCCCCAAGATTCACAAAGAAGGAACACCTCTCAGACCCATAGTCAGCTCCATAGGCTCACCTCTACAAAACCTCGCCAAATTTCTTGCCAAACAACTCCAGCCCTATGCAGAATCCATCACTTCATACGTACAAAACTCGTTCCACTTCATAGAAATTATAAAGAAACAAGACCTACAACCCAATGACCTACTCGTGAGCTTCGATGTTGTTTCGCTCTTCACACAAGTGCCCATTCAAGAAGCCTTGACAGCTATCCACAACAAATACAACCCCCCCAAGCACATCCTAGATCTGACCAACCACTGCCTAACCAACACATACTTCATCCACAATGGACAAAGATACAAACAGATAGAAGGAGCACCCATGGGATCACCCCTCTCACCGGTCATCGCAAACCTATATATGGAACACTTTGAAACCAACGCGTTACAGAAGTCCGAACATAAACCCAAACTCTGGCTCAGATATGTTGACGACACCTTTGTTATTTGGCCACACGGGAAAGATAAACTGAACAACTTCCTCACACATCTCAACAGCCTACACCCCAAAATACAATTCACTATGGAAATAGAAGCCAACAACCAACTTCCCTTCCTGGACGTCCTAATCTACAAAAAACCCGACGGCTCCTTAGGACATACCATCTACCAGAAAAAAACACATACAAACCGCTACTTAAATGCACAATCACACCACCACCCTGCACAGATCAACTCCGTAGCAAAAACCCTCATCTCCAGAACCAAACGCCTCGCTGACAAAGACCACCTAAAAACTGAATTACACACTCTCTCGAATGTTTTAATTGCAAACGGATTCCAAAAAAACACCATCACCAAACTAATCCAAAAGGAAACACCCCCCAAGAACCAAGAAACAGAAGAGAACAACGGCACTGCCCTCCTCCCTTACATCAAAGGCACCACAGACAAAATCAGCAAAATTCTCCACAAACACAATATCAAGACAGCCTTTTGCACCGACCAAAAAATAGCCAACATTTTAAGAAACCCCAAAGACAAGATTGAGCTAGAAAACCAAGGAGTCTACGAAATACCATGCAAAGTCTGCCCAGCCACATACATCGGACAGACAAACAGGAGAATAAGCGCACGCATCGCAGAACACAAGAACGCAGTCAAAAAAGAAGAAAGATCTTCCTCTCTCTTCCAGCACATAAAAACAACAGGTCATGAAATTGATTTTGAAAGAACCAAACTCAT
>JAHTLZ010000015.1:48443268-48467924 GCA_023846285.1 Phrynocephalus versicolor | reverse complement strand
CTTCAAACTTTTAAAAAACTATTGAAAACTTGGTTGTACAAAATGGCCTTTTCTGATTTCTCAAACATCTAGTAAGACACTGTTCTTTTTATTGTGTATCTTCTTTTTCCTCTTTCTTATTTAAGCAATCACCTGGCTATTTTTACTATCATTTTAATTTAATTTTATTTTATTGTTGTTGATTTATGTATATTTTATTTATATTATGTTGCTTGTATTTTGGTTATTTAAATGTGTTACTTTGTTATTTTGTTATTCTATGTTGTAAACCGCCCAGAGTAGCCCTACGGTTAGATGAGCGGTATAAAAGTCAAATAAATAAATAAATAAATCTGCCATACAGATTACAGATTTCACCATATAGAGGAAGAAAAAAAAACTCCCCCTCCCAACAGACAACTCACTGGGGGTTGTGATCTTTCCACTTCTTGCAGGTAATTCCCTTCCTGGTCTTGCTAACTGTGCCTTGATAGTCTTCTCCATTTCCACGGTAACAGTCTGTGGGGACAAAACACTCAATGCTACTGCCCACTTTTTCTTTGCTCTCTCTGTAGACCATCTTGACTGCTCCTATTGGTATTGTCAACATTCAGGTTGCCCTTTGCTATGTAAAGCTTGGTGTCCTTTTTGCAGTAGATCCTATTCACATTAACATAAAAAAGCAAGCCATGGAATCCTCTAGCCCTATTTCAACTCCACAAATATACTGGATCAAACACAGATGCCTTTTCTAAAGGTGTATGTATGTTTGTGTAGAGAGCACTCGGTTAGTAGCATATGCTAGCAATTGCTAACAGTAGGTCTTGGACTATCTAGTTACATGTAATCAGAGACCTACCTATAGCCCTTGAACCTCCACTGAGTGAAAAATAAGGAATTACTGCTGGGAGATCCCTATTAAATCCCAGATGTAAGCAGCACCAGTCCATTCAGCTCTTACCTTCTGCTTCCACATCATCAGCACAGCGCTTGATTTGTAAACAATAAGCCCTGCGTTTGTGGGGGAAGGTTGTGAAGCACCAGGGGGCCTCTGAGCCATCAGGGTTCCGGCAGTAATTCTCCCTCAAGTCCCTAGAGGGCAGAAGACCAAGTATCAGCAGCAGCCTTGCCAGTCTAATTCCACGGAAGCATCACAGAGCTCCTGGGGAATTGTACCTGCAATGTTCACCGGCTGAACTATATACAGTGGTACCTTGTATAAAGGAATTAATTAGTTCCAAATGAATTTCTGTTAAGCAAATTTTTCTTTGTGCAAATTTCCCATAGGATTGGATTGAAAAGGATTAATCCCTAAAAGCGACCATTTTTCTGTTGTACAGATTCGCCCCATAGATGATTCTGTTAAGCGATTTCCCCCTATCTCTAGAATTTTTTTTCCTTTAAGTGGATTTTCTTTTAAACAAACCACTTGTTATACGAGGGTCCACTGTATAATGGATCACCTCTCATTAGGAGAGGGAATTCCTTGAGTACTGAAAGACAATGAAATGTGAGTAAATTAGCTGAATATACCTCTATCTCACATCCCAGAAGAGCCGCTTTTTTAAAAAGGTGCCTTTGTACCTGCCATGATCATGTGATCAAAGTCCCAACAAACACAGAGAGAAAAGTCCCAACGAACACAGAAAGAAAAGCCACCACTGTTGCAGCAGCAGCAGCAACAGCAAGAGGGAAGGAAAGTTTGGGACAGGAGGCGGGAGGCGGGCTTAGAGAAAAACATATTTTCCTTTTTCCCCCCACCCCTCTTGTTTCGTCAGTTCCTCTCTCCTTCTCGCTTGCTCTCTCACATTCTCCCCCCCCCCGTGTCACACACAGAGACACTCATGCACTCTCTCTCTCTCACTCTCACACACACACACACCACACACCTTCCTCCCTTCTTCTCTCTCCCCCTCTCGTTTGCTCTCTCTCTCTCTCTCTCTCCTCTCCCTCTCTCGTTTGCTCGTTTACTCTCACCCTGGCTCTCTCTGGGTCTCACCCTTTTTAAATACACTGAACAAGGAAGATCCCTGCCCATTTTTTTTTAAAACCCAGCTGACTCTGTTCATGGGAAATAAGTAGATAAGAAGTGGCTTTTCACATCCCCAGCTTCCTTGATTCATTTTAAAAGGCCCCTTTCTAACTGATGCGGCTTTTAGAGGACGTGAGATTGGCGACTGGTCTTCTGTACCTCTTCTGCTGAAGGATTTCTGATGTTATGGGCAACAGTATTTGTGCAGCCTTGCCCTTCTGTAGACAGAGGGCCCTGAGCCCCTGAAATGCTAGCTAGCCTGCTTTCATCTTCTAATGGTTTTAAGTCACAGTACACTCAGCAACACTGGGCAGAGAAAAACCTTCCATCTCAACTCCGATATCAGATAATTTCATGGCACACACACAGCATCTCTCTTGCAGCAATCTAATCGCCATGCATAAGTACTCTCTCTTACACACCACCTAGGCTTACTTGCATTCATATTTCTCAGGCAAAAAAGGATGGCGGTGAGGTGTCTGAGAGTCCCAGCGTTGGCAGGGGATGCCTGTTGAAGTGGCGTTCACCTCTCCTCGATAGTCTTCCCCTTTCATCCTAAAGCAACTGGTTGTAGTGGAGGACTGTCGTCGTTTCTCTGCTTTTAAGGATGTGGATAGAAAAATCCATGCAATAAAGTCACAACTATTTCACTGAACCACCATTGTACAACAGTAGTGTGGGATAAAGAAGTAGGAGAGAGAAGCTTATTCATCCTCAAAGGCATTTAAATACAATGTTATATTCATTCAGGTTTGCGGGAGCAACTCCAATGTAAAAAGTGGTCTTGTGTATAAATGTTTCCATTTGCTTTCCTTTTTAAAAATACTGTACATTGAAAAGTAGATTTTGGAACTGTTAAGGCAGTGAGCAAAGAAAACATCATATATATATGATTTCAACAGTAAAACTTTGCCATAGCAAAGAATATTTTTGTGTATCAACTGTCCAGGAGCAACAGGACAGAGATCATAGTATCATAGAATTATTGAGTTTGAAGGGACCAATAAGGCCATCAAGATAGTAGTGCACGGTGGTTTGGAAATATATTGAATATTGTTCTTCAGATGGCCGTGAGCCTTCTGAAGCTTCTCATGGCTGAGTCTTCACTAAGGGTATTAAGGACCATTCAGGCTTGGATTCCGAAGAAACCCTCAAACATCCTTTGGTGCTTTACCAAGAGATGGAACTGTCACTGCCAACATTCATCTGGTGATCAAAATAACAGCATATCTGTTGAAGCTCATACCCCAACAACAATATGCCCTACCATCCTCTTACAGGGACAAGCAACATATGCGCTGTGCCTGGAAATGGCACTGGAACCTTCTCCAGTCGCCAGAGATTAGGCTACTGCCCAGAGCCCAAGGATTCTAAAGGAAACAAGGTAGGCATTCTCAACACACCACATCTCCGAGCAGAATCCCTGGACAGAGGCAGAAACAGTAGTAGCAGGTTAGTTGGTGGTAAGAGCAGGAAGAGGCAGCCACCGGTAGGATGCAATTTGTAGGTGTTGACCCTAGGGATGTTGCTTTTGAGCTTTCTGGCCCTGCTCTCATCCTTACTGCTTCCCTTGCTTTGTCCTCTGTAGGTGTATTCAAAAAGCAAGGAAGAACATAGAGTCCACACTCCATTGTTGATTTAAACATGGCAAAGGGTAGGAGTCTGCTGTACCCGGGCAGACTCTCCAGGTGAACCTGAAACTCAGCTTAGGGGAGTCGGCTCATATGGAAAGGCAACCCAGGTACAGCATCCTTCTCCTTTTCCATGACATTCCTTGTTCAAAGGGGAGACAATGGAGAGGGTGAATTAGTGTGCTCCCTTCAACTTGTGTGGGCTATTCACACTTCCTTAATGACTCAATAAGCCTTATGAGGAGAAGCTTATATAGATTGTTCCCAAACAGTGAGAGACCCAGAGGGCATCTTGCCAGGATTGATATCCTTGAGAAAAAGATAGATGCTCAAATGGACCAAGCCTCCTGCCAGACTGAGATGGAAAAAAAGGCTGTTGTGGTAGAGAAAGGGCTGCTAGGCTTAGGGCACTGTATTCTCCCATGTTCCATCCCCACCTTGTGTGACTTTCACAGGTCTAACTCCTCAGAGGGAAAAAGCCCAAAACTGCAGAATTGCCCTGGCTGTTGAGTCAGGATAACAGTGGCATAGTCACTTCTACCTGTTAGTTGCTAGGCAACGTCCAGCAGGCAGGAAGAGGCCTACCTCCTGGGTTCTTCTCATCAACTCCCTCTTCATTGTGACACCATCCCTTGTCCTCATTACTGAAAACAAAACATCATATCTCATTTAGTGGCTCAAGAAACCTGAAGAGGACTTACTGCACTTCCGAATGCGGCAAAATTCTCGCTCCTTAGCAGGATCCATTGTGTAACACCAAGGGCGCTCAGAGCTGTCAGGATTACGGCAGTAATTGTCAGCAAGGTCTTTGTCAGGGTACCTTTTAAAACACAGTGGAGAAAAGGCAGAAAGAAACATGGAATAATGCACTTATTATTTCTGCCTCCAATCCTTTCTACAGAGTGCCTTTATTTGTATTTCTCTCAGGAACATGGGTCCCCTTTCTTGCTAAATACAGGGAAGGAAAATTTTGCTAGAACATTGTGTGCCTTTATGCCCTCCCCTCCACCCAGGCACTCATTAATATGTTACCCAAGGATTGGAACTCAGTACTTGTTTGGCATGAAGGGATGCTTGTGAGGATGCTGCAGGTCCCAGCGTTGGCACTCGGTGCCGGATTCTGTGTGATCCACAAAACCCCGATAATCTTCTCCATTACATGTCATACATACGGCTGAAAGACAGTGACAGAGCTTCATGATGCGAGATGTGGAATAAGACTCACCCTGTACCTTGATTAGAAGGATGAGGAGAGGGGAAGCTGTTGAACACTGAAAATGAACACTGCACAACCCATGAGTAGATAGGGGTGGACACTTGGCAAAACAGGAGCCGTTACAAGACAGAGGCACGAGGAAGGCACCAAATGACACCACGCACCATGAAAACATAAGCAAACCTAAGACAACAGCAGACATACAAGAGACCATCAAATTAAACAAGCAGAAACACAATGATAAAAACCAACACATGCAAATGTCAGATTATGTTGGACATACATAGACAGCAAAAGTACCCAAGCATGACATCAATCAAACAAATAAGCAATACACTTATCATCCAAACTGATGTATACAAAACACCATGCAAATGCAAGGAGACACAAGAAAAAGGCCGGAAGCCAGTCATCAGGTAGAAGAAACAAGATATATTTGATCATGATGAAAGGCACCTGATTGGGTCTGGCTTCAAAGTTTGCAGTAAGCACATTCTGAGAAGAATGGAGAACATTTGGCTCTTTTGATATATACAGTATATACAGTATATTTTGTATATACAGTATCTCCTTTAACCAATGACCATGCTGAGTGGCTCAGGTAGATGTTAGAGAACAAATTCCTGCATGTCAAAGGCTTAGCATCACTGTACTATCAATGAGAATACATTTTGGGCCATGTGTATGGGTGTACAGTACCGTGGAGAAAAAAGGGGTTAGGAGTACTGCAAATGGATGCTAATGTTCCTCCTGTTCAACAGTAAATGAATAAACACAACTGTTCTTAAAGAGAAGTTGACTGTGACCTGCCTTTAGAAGCACAACAAAATGCTGCTCGCCATCACTAGGCAGGGGCCCATTCTACAAACAATATTTGACCTGTTTCTATATGGGCAGTGACAGGGCCTGGGAAGCTGAGAATAGAGCCATTCTGACCCAGTCAGGCAAGGAAAAAACCCATGACTCTGAAGAAGTCCCCGTGTTGCAAAGAGTTTGTGGAGTTAATTTAAGACAAGGAAGAGACAATTGTAGTCCTTCAGATGTTCGACTATATCCTAACAGCTCTGGTCAGTGATCGGGGTTGATGGGATTTGTTGTTCCACAACATTGGGAGAGCTCTTGATTTGAAATTTTAGGAGATGTTGGGAGAGGTGTCCTTTAGTCTGAGGACCTTACTAGGTGTTGTTGTTTTTTAATGTACAGTCCCAAGGTGCCCCCCCCCCAAGAAGAAGAAAATGGTAGCCACTTTTGAGTATTCTCTACCTGGAAAACCTGACATGGGTCACTGTATGTCAGAACTGACTTGATGGCACATAATTATTTATTATTAAATAGGTTCCAAAATGCCAAAACATGGGACCCGGCAGTATAATTGATTCAAATGGCAATCTGGTCCTCGATATACTGAAAACTAGAACTTTACGTCAACAGGGCAAGCACATATAGGTTAATAACTCATGAATGATTATATGGCATTGTAGACATTCAAAACTGTCGGCTAACGTGTGATCTATAGATGCCTCAAGCCAACCTACAAACCATTTTCACACTTCTTGATGCCACAGCTTTGATATCGGACGGCTGGGTCAGTTGTATAGCACCAGGGGCCTTGCTTATCTCTATCAGGATTCCGGCAGTAATTCTCTTCCAGTCCATTATGTGGCAAAAGCGGAAACCTTACAAAAGAGAGAGAGAGAGAGAGAGAGAGAGAATGCACAGAGATCTTTGGCCTCCATAAATGACCCAAACTGAAATAATCCTGTCAACTACTAGTATAGAATCCTCCTCAATATTGGTTTTCCAGATATCAGATCAGAAACACCAAGTTATTAAATCACAGTTGCACAAATTAGCAGAATCTAGCTTCTTTGTTGAAATTTGGCAAAAACTAAGTTTTCGTTCTGCTCTTTATCTTCTTTGGGAGCCACATGATATTTATTGATGGGAATCCTATTGAGAAGCTACAGGGGCGTAACGTGAGGTTATGCCCACAAGTCATGCCAAATCGTACCAAGGCAGAAGTGCTCTTCTTGAACCCCTTCTGCCAGGACAAGGCACAATCTGTCAAAACAGGAACCTATGTGATCGATTGCTGCACAATTCATTTGCCTGGTCCTGATCGGCAGGGTAGAATACCCAACACATTCGTGATGACATCATTTCTGAATGAACAGGATTCCGACCATTGTTTGAGGGATTTATATTTAGCTTTCCAAGTTCCCAAGGGGTTCACAAATATTCACCTATGATCATGAGGAAACTTCAGTCGCCACTGTTGACAGGTTTTCTTTTTTTCTGTCACTGACTGGGTCCCTCTGTAGTCACTCCCATCGCCTATGATACAATTTCTCACATAACCTATGAGGGAGAGAAATTTCTGAGTACAACGTCAACAGAACTCATGCAAAATGGCACAAACCATCACAATACGATTTGCAAGTGTGATTTCACTTTTGTGAGGCATTTAACCTATTCCAGGGCAAAAAGAGGCAACCCTCTTCTCTACTATGACAGGGATAGGAAGACGTCAGAGTAGCTCAGTGGTTGAGGTCTCAGGCTGCAGAGCCAGAGGCAAGGACATATGATGACTCACTGTACCTCTCTGACAGGGTCTAAAACTTGATGATCCATAGATTCCCTGCCAGCTCTGCCATTGATGGTAGCATGGGGAAGGGGAGCATCAATTAATGGACTCTCTGCCACAGGATGTGGTGATGGCATCTGGCCTGGATGCCTTCAAAAGGGGATTGGACAGATTCCTGGAGGAAAAGTCCATCATAGGTTACAAACCATGATAGAGATGTATCATCTCCAGGCTTAAAACTGGGGTACTTCAAGGACCAGATTTAGGGGAGTGGTATCAGGAGACAGATATTTAGTCTTGTGTGCTCCCAGACACATCTGGTGGGGCCACTGTGAGATACAGTAAGCTGGACTAGATGGGCCTTTGGCCTGATCCAGCATGGCTCTTCTTATGTTATCTTCTTATGACTCCAGCCAGAATATCAAAGAAAACAAAATCAGTCTATAGTAACATTATTGTGTCACCAGATGGCAGCAGTAGACCATAACAGAAATAAAAGAGTCTGTAAGCAATAAGAATAAATTATGTTTATATAACAGATCTAATAAAAAGCAACTTACTTTTTCTCTGTTTTTCTCTGTTAAAAGACAGAGATGGCAACAACCTATGACAAAATTGTTTGGTATGGACCTAATGTAACACTGAACTATGTGTTAAAAGGCTATGATTAAAGAAGACGAATTAATATACAGTATATTGAAAGATGACAGCCTATTAAAAGTCTATGGATGCTTAATAATGAAGCACATTTGATAAAGTGATGCTTCTGAGCTTGCTGTCAGCACTGGTAGGTGCTTTGAAGCTGTAGATAGTATGATGAATGCTTACATGCAAAGAAATAAACTTCATGCTTTTTACTTCAATCACTGCCTGAAGAAATAGCATAAATATAAGACAAATGTATTAGACAAATGCAGGAGAAGTAGGAGAGAAATGTGCAGAGTTATTAAAAGCATCCTGCTGAATGGCAATTTTTACATCTTAGGTAAGAAAATACTGTTTTCATGGGGTGACTTTCAAGATTTTTAAGACCCAATTTATTATTTTTAGAGAATAATTTTATTACTATCCTTATGTAGCTGAAATTTATTTTTGGCATAATACCAATTTGCTACTTTCTGGAAATTATTTCTCTTCTGTATCTGAAATATAAGGCCATTAGATAAAGAGAACATGATAGTAACAGTTCAGCTGTTATATATCTTGTTTTTCTGCCCAAACGTGAGGTAAAATATTTGTAATGAAAACATGTCTGTGGTTCACTGGATAAACTGCAGCAGTGCAGACAAGCATCTGCTCACAACCTGAGTTCAATCCTAACAGATTCATGTAGCCAGTTCAAGGCTGACCCTGCTTTCCATCTTTCTAAGTTGGTAAAATAAGTACCCAGCTCATGGGAGGGGAGGGGCAGTGGCTCCTGGGATAGATGGGTTGTATATAAATCAGAGAGAGAGAGAGAGAGAGAGAGAGAGAGAGAGAGAGAGAATGTTCCTTGCATAATTACACTGCAAACCACACAGAGAGGGCTCTAGCACTATGGGGTAATAAGTTGAAACAACAGCAAATGAAAACTCTTTGGAGAAGAGGAATGTTTGCTGTGGGAATTATCCATAGGTGTTCCTGTCCTTTAGGGTCTACATCCTGAGGAAGAAGTGATGTGGTAGACCTGGACCTGACAAAAGAGGAGCCATTTGGTAATCTCTTTGTGCCTCTGGCTCATGCAGTGTTTTGTTACCATGGAACTACAATTTCCTGAGGCACCAGACTGGAAAAGTAGAGAAGTCTTTGTGAACCTGCCACCTAAGCTGGTGGCAGGATACAATACAGCCTTTCTAAAAGACTGTAGAGTTCTTATATCTGACACAGGATGAGATGCTCAACTCAGATGTGAACAAGGTAGTTTGGTGTTAGAGGTCAAATATATACACAACAAGAAAAAACAGAACAATGTTTATTGACCCATAAGATTCCACTATGATAATGTGAATAACTAGAACTCTGTGTTCAAACAAGAGTTGTTCTTCATGCCACAGATAGACAGCTGGAGATTCTTCATAACCAGTGTACCTCTAAGGATGTGCCTGAGGTCTGGTCTGGTCCATACTGCCCTGTGTATCACTTGTGCCCCAGAACTACCAAGGAGAGGAGAGGAGTGAGGCAATTTTCCCTCCCCTAACTGACCCCCCACTTTTAAGGCAAGGCCCACTCTCAGCCTCAGTATTTCCACATTCCATTTTAGTCCCCAGGGGAAAGAATTCTCACATGGAGTTCCCAAGCTTTGTACACACGTGTTTGTTCTTATAGGCAGCGCTTGCTTATATCAAACCTGACTTGCCTGAGGCTGGAGCTCTCGTTAATATGGCCATTAAAAACCCACAGTGTTAGAGTTTAGTTTTTCATATTTCACAAGCAGCTCACTTTCAGGAAATTCTTTCTGCTCTCCAAGAATGACAAAACTGGAATGTCATCAGATGCCGGCCCCACATATGGTTCTACATATGCTTGGCCTCAGAAATTCATGATTTCCTGAGGGGAAGCTATGTTAGACTCATACCACATGTGACATGGAAGATTAATGAACAGAACGTACAATGTCTTGTTCATGGTATGAAACCGTATGTGGAAAGGGATCATAAGGGAATATAATCAGTATAGGGCAAGAGGAAGGAGAGGGATACTAATTGTGTTTACCAGCTTCCCAGGTAAAATTTCTCCCCCCTCCCCAACTCCCATAAAAACACAGATAGATTGTCTTTCCTCCAGAGAAGATCAGTAAAGGACCAATACAGTGCAACTGTATTTTGAAATATTGTCTAATAGCTGCTGTTTTGTGAAAGGAAGTATGTTTAAAAGGCTTCTGGCATCTTGAACATGATCCGGTTTATTTAAGGTTCATTTCATCAGTTGTCTAGGGGTTTTACTTAGTTGTGTGGTTGTGTTAGTCCACCCCTGTTCTAGCTATACTTTGCTTGTCTGTCTGTAAATAAACTCAAGTAAAGGGAGGCTCCAACATCCTTCAGAGATCTCTGCTTCCACAGAAAACCAAAGTGAGGTAACAAACTGGCCCTGGAACCTCTTACTGTGGAACCTGCATGACAATATATGTTATATATGTATATAAATATACATTACACACACAACACACACGGGAATAGGGAAGCAGGCAGAGAGAGAGAGAGAGAGAGAGAGAGAGAGAGAGCATGTTTGCTGAAAGGTCATGTTGGTCACCATGCTCACAACAGGAGATCCTGAGTGCATAGTCTTTATCTGGGTCCCTTAAAGCAGTGGTTCTCAAACGTGGAGTTTCCAGATGTTCTTGGACTACAACTCCCAGAACTTCTTGCCTTCACAGTGAGTGATGAAGGCTTCTGGGAGTGGTATTCCAAGAACATCTGGGGACCAGTAGTTTGAGAGGAAGGGCCTTAATCTGCCAAGCTCCTCACAGAAGTACTTGCCTGGCTCCTTTTGGCACAGCCTTGGACACAGCCAAGCACACCAGCACGCATTTCATCGCAATGCACAAGGGAAGGCATTGACAGGCATTTTGCCTGTATTTTCCTGTCCTGTGCCTCCATGTGGACCACCTTCTGTATTTTCTCCCAGCTACCTATTCTACGTCTTGCCTTACACATGTGCTCTCTCCACCACATTCCTCTCCTTACAAGGTCCCATCCTACCTTTCTTCTGGTAGAGATCATAGTGGATGTTCCTCTGCAACTGGGTGTCAGGAGAATGCTGGGTAAAACGCAACAGCTGACATCCATGACTCTGCCAGTTGTAATGAAAGGCTCTGCGGGAGCAACACACAAAATTAACATCAGTCTTGTTAGCACTTGGCCTAGAAAAGGCTCCCCGAGACAGTACATGTGCCAAGAGGCTCATCCAATGCACACATTCCTAATATGGGTCATTCTGCTTCACATCTCTGCTATCATCATCATCATCATCATCATCATCATCATCATCATCATCATCATCATCATCATCATCATCATCATCATCATCATCATCTGCAAAGTGTTTCAGCATGTTTATCCTGCACTAAACACAGAGAGTGGCTTCCCAAAGACCACCTAATGAGTTCATACCACTCCAAGATGGGAGAACCCCAAGCTCTGGGGAACAAGTCCACCTTCTACTGAAGCCCAAAGGATCATGACCCCTTCTCCCATCATTTGACAGCTTCCCATTTAAAAAAAAACCTGCATCCCAAGGATCTTGGTATGAGGGGGACTTCATTCTGGTTTGGGTGCAGCAGATCATTGTGAGCTATCACATCCCAAGTCAGTAGAGCAATCTTGATGTCCAACCATATTTGTTTGTTTGTTTGTTTGTTTGTTTTATAAGCTGCCTTTCTCCCGATAAGGGGACTCAAGGTGCCTCAGTATATTAAAAGCAATAGAATTAAAAACACTAGTTATACATTAAAAACAATTAAATTACAAAATGAATTAAGATATAAATAGAAATTAAATCTTATGAAATGTTAAAAACTACTTCAACATTTAAATTGCTATTCAGGGAACTGAAAAGGTAGGCCCTTAAATGTTGGCAGAAGGATAAACGGGGGCCAGTCGGATCTCCCAAGGGAGAGCATTCCATAAACCAGGAGGAGCAGCCGCAGAGAACGCTCTCCGTCTTGTTCATATCAGCCATGCCTGCTCATATTAAGAGATACATTCCTTTAGGTAGTCTGGACCCATGTCACATAGGGCTTTATAGGTAATGACCAGCACTTTGAGGTGGTCCTGGAAACAGACTGGTAGCCAGTGTGGTAGTTATAGGGGGGTGCCATATGCTCCTTATAACTCACCCCAGTCAGTAGGCTGGCTGCTGCAGTTTGAACCAGCTGAAGTTTCTGAACCATCTTCAAAGGCAGCCCCATATAGAGGGTGTTACAGTAGGATGTAACAAAGGCATGCATCATTGTAACCCAATCAAGCATCTTGAGCATGCATGCCCAAACTCAAGCCCTCCAGATGTTTTGGACCACAACTCCCACAGTCCTTTGCCAATGGAAATATAGGCATGGAATTCTGGGAGTAGTGGTCCAAAACATCTGGAGGGCCGAAGTCTGGACATGCCTGATCTTGAGGAATGGGCACAGCTGGCAGACCAGTTTTTACTGTGCAAATGTATTTCTGACCACCATGGAAACCTGGGAATCAGAGATGAATCCAGGAGTACACTCAAGCTGCAGACCAGAGATTCAATGGAAGCGCATACCCATCCAGCACAGGCTGTATCCCTATTCCATTTGATTAACTAGGAGCACCCCTGCGTTATCTGGACTAAGTTTCAGTTTGTTTGCCCTCTTCCAGCCTATGACTGATATCAGGCATTGGTTTAGTTTAGAACCACAATGATTGCCTTGGAATTAGATGGAGAGGAGAGATAGAGTTGGGTGTCATCAACATACTGGTGACACTGAAACCACAGAACTCCAGATAACCTCTTCCAGCAGTTTCATGTATATGTTAAAAGACAGGGGCAGGGCCTCACATAAGACACACACACCCCGTACCACCTTCTGAGTTCTCCTTTCCAAGAAGAAGAAGCCACTGTAAAATAGTGCTTCCAAGTCCCATCCAAGAGAGACTGTCCAGAAAGGTATCATGTTCAGTGGTATCAAAAGTCCCTGAGAGACTGAGCAGAACCAACAGGAACACACATCCCCTGTCTAGTTCCTGGTAGAGGGCAGCCAAAGTTGTTTCATAGCTAGTCCTGAAGCCAGACGAAAATGGGTCTAAATAATCTGCTTCCTCCAGAAATCCTTGGAGCTGAGAAACCATCACATGCTCTGGCACCTTGCCCAGAAATGGAACATTTGAGACATGGATGTCCAGTACAATGGAATCCATGGAGGGCTTTTTCAATAATGGTCTTATTCCTGTCTCCTTTAAGCATGCTGGGATCCTACCCTGCAAGGAGGCATTCACCCCCTCCCCTTACCTGCTCAGCCATTCTCGCTCTGCTTTTCTAAGCCAGGAAGGGCAAGGGTTTAGCACACATGTGATGACATTAACCTTTCCAACAATCCTTGAATTCAGCCGGAATGATGGGAACAGCAGCCCACAAACATCTGGGAGGGCCATAATTCCTTCCCATTCCTGGCATACAGAATGGTCAGCTATATAAGTTCAATAGAGAGCACTATATATAGTAAACAGCTGCCATGAACCTCTCTATCCTCTCGCAGCACTTCTGTGCACACACTGGAGCACATGGGCCTAATACATACAATATCTGCAAGTCTAGGTACATACTAATGTCATGTATACACAGGGGGAAATACACACAGTTAAGATATATTTTGACCCACCGGTTTGGTGTAGCATATGGTTTCGCACGGCCAAGCTTCGAGATCCAGCCCTCCAAGATCTCCGGTTAAGGAATCTTGGGAAGCAAGGCTGGAAAGACTTGTCATGTCACAACTGAGCTTTACACCCCTTTGACATGCAAGAAGAAACCCTGCCCAGGGTCTTGGGGAGCTGCTCTCAGCCACTCAGAGCAGGCAGCTGCACAAAGAGGCCAAAGGCCATCTAGGCCAGCTCTGTCTGTCCCTTCACTATAGTCCTGCAGCTCTTGTTCATAGCATCTCCATCCAGTGCTGCTGTTTCTCCCCCTTTACCTGCAGTCAAATGATATGGCACATCTCCGTGCACACTCCTCAACCCCCATGGGATACTCCTCCCTCTGGTAGGAGGCGTACATCAGCTGTGTAGCTTTTAGCCTCTGGAAACCATTAAGTGGGGAGCACTGACCTGGAAAGACATAGAAAAGGGAAGTCATTCTGGTTCTCTGCAAGGAAAGTGAAAGCCAACCACCTTGAATATTCCAAGGTTACAATCAAAGAACCCCACATCTACAAAGTGCTTAACTTTTTGTTTATGATGAGCACCACACTTGAGTTGCCAAAGGAGCAGGGGACCTACATCTGAAGGGAAGAGTCTGTGCCTTGCCTTGAAAAGGTCCTATGTCCGTTCTCCAATAGGCCTGGAAAGGACTCCTGTGTGAAATGTCTGTGAAGATTCTCAGTCATCCAGGTGAGTTTATCTGGAAGTTGAGTCATGACTACTGGACTTCTTTTTCTTGAGAAACATTTTGCTGCTCATCCAAACAGCTTCATCAGTTTCTGTCTCTCAAGAAAAAGAAGTCCAGTAGCCATGAATCAACTTCCGGACTCCTGTGTGAAGCACAAGAGATCTACCTCCAGTCTCTGTAGGCAGTATTGGACCTATCTTTTGTCTTTTTAAAGCTGGGAAACTTTATTTTGGAGGACTACCCAAATTCCCTAAGTTGTCAGTGGGTTCTGGAAGTGATAGCCTAAAATGGGAATGTAAAATGTATCCAAGCTCTCCTCTGTATACAGCAGATTCCTGGTTTACCATGGAAGCACAATAGATAATTAATCAGAGGGTGGGAGGAGGGAGAAATCAGAAGCCCTTTTTCCCTGTGCTTAACTCTTTTGTTGCAATTCACCGATTTTGGGGCAAGAGGTATCAACACATAAAAGCACAAGGAAGTTTGACAAAGCACAAGGAACAGTTTTAAAAATCTCTTGCAGTATGTTCAATACTGGTCGAGTAGTAATATATTATGTAGCATAGGTGGTTATCAGAATAGTTTTCATAGCCACAAGTGAGGCCAAAAATGGAGGCAGCTCTGTTGATCCAAATGAACAATGTAGTTCCAGCTGTTGTAATCTACATCAGGAGCAGGTGTTCTGTAAAGCTAATGGTTCTTAATTTTCTATTCAAAATCAAGTATATGTAGTGGTTTGCTTCAACCGGATTCCCACTGTTACTGTATCTAGTTAAGTACTTGAACTGTAGTCCTCCAGATAGTTTGGAAGGATATCAGTTCTCAGGATCACTGATCATTCACAGCTTCTGGGATATGAAATCCAATATCTCCAAAGAATGAGAAGGGTGGAGACCAGCACTGATTACATATTGAGTGTCACTGGCTTCCCAGGGCAAAAGTACAGAAAGGGACCAGTGGCTGATCCGAGACTATATGATAAAGAGCTAACAAAATGCACAGGCCGGATGGGCACTGGTGTCTTCCACGACTGTGTATCAGTCAGATGTTCATTCCGGCTCAGCCCTTCCTAACAGTGAGTCCCATAGCTTCTCCTGCTGAATGCTTGCCACCAGCATGCCAAAGATTCTTGCACAGCAACTATGTGCAAGGGGCCTGCATTGTTGCTCAGTTGCTTCTTCTTCCTTGTTCATTTATTGTTCTCTGGGGCCAGCAGGAACCTAGGGGAACAAGAGGAGGAAGGGATGGGACAAGACATTTTGCTGCCTACCCACCCAAAGCAAGGCACAGGTCGTCTCCAGAACCAACCAAACTATGTTGAATCTTGAGATAGAAAGCCCCACGTGTACTTTTTCCCTAGCAATAAAAAAACCAATAATCACAAAGAGTGGTTTGGTGTATGTTCATAAGACCGTGGAGTTGTGGCCTGAGGGAGCATCTTCACTCTGCCAAACAATTTGACATGTCCCTAGGCCCCGCTTGCCTGCCTGAGGCATCTCGGTGCAGAAAACTTTGGCAGGTAACCATGCTGGAGGACCACAGAAAGGGGAGATTTTTTTTGGGGGGGGGGAGCTGGGGATTTGGAACCTGATGGCACAAGAGAAGCAACCCATGGAAATCAGAAAACAGGACTCACCTCTGGTGAGAGTGTAGAGCAGTACCAACAGCACAGCAGCTGAGGCGTTCATGACTCTGCGGACACCAGAATTCTCCTCAGCTGGACGAAGCAGATAGCTCAGCAAGGTTTTGTGTGCAGGAACATCCTAAGAAGCAGCAGCGTGCAGAGCCCACTGACCCCAGTGACTAAATATTTACCCAGTGCTCACGTGTATCAGCAATAACTCCCCCATTCCTTTTTTTTCCCAGTAGGTCCTTTCCTCAGACCCCAGCTGACACAAAAGATAAATACGTAACCATAAAAATCAAGACGACGCAATGTCAAATTAGGAAATGGCTCCAAACCAGTACAACGCTGGCTGCGAATCAAGACTCTTCCCCTTCCTGTAAGTGGTCTGACAGCTGCGACCGCCCCCATGTTGTCACAAACTCTTCCTAGCACACAAGCCCGAGTAGAGGAGCAAGCTATTAAAAACCCAGCACAGGCTGACAAGCTACCTCTTCAGAATGCAAACAGGAGGGCTTTGGCAGCTGCAGTCCTGAGCCCTGGGCCCACCAAGCAACATTCAAGAAGGCTCTGATGCTGAGGCAAAGCCCCAGAGAGTCTTCATGGGGCAGTCAAAAGACTAGCATTTTTTCCTGTTAATGCCCCAATCTATTGTGGACCACAGCACTCTCCTTCAGGGACATAACGTGATTCCTTTAAAAAGAATTTTCCAGGGTACTTCACAACTGGAGAAGACAGATCTAGGACTGCACCTATTGCACTTGATGGTACACAACCAATGCATTGAACAGCTACACAACAGGTGGAAGTCCATAGATGATGGTTCTGTAACTTGGATAAAATGAAGACTGCTGTCTTCCTTGCCAGAGAATAATATAGCTATATATGCAATAGAATTGTGATACTGCCTCACATAAAGTGGGCAGCTGTCCACAAAAGGTTTATGCCTAGTAACTAGAGATGGGCATGAAACAAATTTTTAATTCATTTTGTTATTTGTTATTTGTTTCGTTACCTAATGAAATGAATAACAAACCAACCCATCAAAGAAAAACGAAATGAAACAGAATTTTCCGTTTTGTTCATTTCGTTTTTCGTTCTGGACAGGGCACCTACCTTGAGTCCCACGGAGTCCCGACCTTCTCTTCTCCTGGAACTCCGGCGGCAAATGGGGCACTGGGAAGCAAGCGCCTCTCAGCTGTGGGGGGGGGGCAGCCCCAGCATCGGGGACTTTAAAAAAAATCAAATAAAAAAAATTAAAAAGTGCCGACCCGGCCTGGGAGCTGCATGGTCAGCCTTGTAAAATAAAAATAATAAAAATAAATAAATAAAATAAATGCCAACCCGGCCCCGAGGCCGTGCGATTGCCACTGGAAAATATTTTTAAAAAATTAAAAACGGCTGGTAATTTTAAAAAAAAGATAAAAATAAATTAAAGAACCTTGGTCTGGCCCGCAGGCCAACCAGAAGTAAAAACAAAAAATTAAAATTTTGGAGGCTTCCCGCCACCCAGCACGGCCACTGCCGGCGCTCTGGAGGCGTCGGTGGCGAGGTCTACCGCCTCCTGGAATGGCCGCTGCCAGGCCTTCTAGGCAGCCAATGCTGGTACCACCAATCCACCAATCTGCCACAGAGTGGCCTGATGAGGCCATGAGGTGGTTTCTGAGCGGTGGCGGCCTCCGCCAAGATCACTAACCAACTGAAGTGGCTGAGCGGCCGGCAGGCCGGCCTATGCCCTCTGCCACCACTGCCAGGATCGCCGCTGCTGCCGCCAGCCAGGTAAGCCGAACCAGTTCATTTTGATTCAGTTTGTACGAATTTTTGTTTTCAAGATTCGTACAAAATGAAATGAAACGAACTGGGGGCGAAACAGAATGAAACGAACCATCATTTTTGCTTCATGTTCACCTCTACTAGTAATTACTAAAAACCATTTCAAACTGCTTTAAGACGCGTTTAATAAAATTGTGTCCCCACGACCAGCGGACTTTAAAGGGGGGAAATGCGACCACACCAACTTAAGCATGACCCAGTGAGTTTTGGAAGTACTTGGTCTTGAGGTGGTACAAAGCTTGTCTCAGTTCTGATGTGGATTTTTAACCAGTACTTGAGTCCATGGGGACTCAGAAAATCCGCATCAAAACCTTTCCGTTCTGCTGTGTTGCGGTTCCCACTCGTGGGAACACAAAAGATGCAGTTCTTTAAACTGCGTCCGTGGGGACACAGGAACAGCGTTTTCAACCCCATGACTGTTCTGGGGGGAAATCCGCATTTTACTTTGATCCAGATATTCTGGCCGTGGGATAGCTGCCCTTGTTGTCTAAAAACAGTGGAGAATTTGCAAGGTGAGTACTGTGAATACGTGGATTTGAGAAAGAAATACCCAAACTACTTATGTTTCTTTGTGTGTGTTTGCATATACCTGTACATACAATAAACACATTGTGCATTAGGTTTAGAATTCAGTGAAACAATAACTGTGCAAAGGAATGTCACTGGGAAGCCTCATCCTAGCTTTTAGCCTCTGGAGACCGAGTGCCCAAATTGCAACTCAAAACCCACTAATTTTTTTTTTTTGCAAAGTGCCAATACAGTAATTTAACCTGTATACAGGTGGCTATGAAGGGTCAATGTTGGGTGCCCACAGAAAGGGCTCCGAGTGCCACCTTTGGCACCCATGCCATAGGTTCGCCATCACTGTCCTAGCTGTTATCATTCACACTATTTGTGATCACATCTTTTAATATGATTCTACATGGAAAACATTGTTGAACTAGTAAGCAAGAATAACCAGCAAGGGGGCTGAGGTATCATCAGAGGTGCTATTTTTCCATTTGAAAGGAGTGTTGTAGTTTGAAGGAGCATTCAAATTCACCTTTCCACCTTAAGTAGTGTGAGCCCTTCAACGATCTCATTAAGTCAAAGGAAAATATGAGGTGTGTTGTGACTAAACCTGAAAGCAAAATAAGACCATGCTAGGTGTGAATGAGTGGGCTTGATTAGAATAATCCAGATATTTTTGAGCCTGCCACTTTGCTTTGCTTTGACGATACAGATGCCCACCTGCCTCTTTTCTGTGCCCTCATTCGTTCCTACCTGATCCTGGCATTTCTTCCTCCTCTGCCATCACCAGTTTCAAAGATGGTGGCTCAGCTTCTATTCCAGGAGCCTGGCCTGCTGTTTCTGGGCCTGCACGTACCTATTAGCTGGAAGGGAAACTTGGCCACTGTCTCTGAATTTGGCGATGGAGTAGGTGGCAAAGTCAGGACCAGGTAGAGAGGCCAAGGGTGGGGCAGTGGAAAGCTTTTAAGGATGTAGGACAGCTTACATCCTTAAAATGTTTTCAGTAAAATAACAGAAATAGAGATAGTCTTTCTTTGGTTAATCACAAGCATGTCATTCCAGCCCATGTGTAGTGGAGCAATTTGAAGCAGGTGGTTTTTGACACTACATCTCTCCGGACTCTTCTGTGGTATTGCTGAATTTCCATCCAAAGATCTCTTATCGGTGAGAGTTTTTATATTTCCTCTCTGCACTTTCAGGCAACATGACATGACACACCAGAAAAAGAAACCTGATGAGCAGCCATATTATTGTGCCTCTCTCGGCTCTTTTCAGTGGCATGAAGATCTTTTATGCTCTGCATTGGTGTCCACATGAGCTGCTGGATGAATCTGTGTTGCTACATTATCTTCACCTATATGACTCCCCCATCTGTTCCTCACTTCAGATGGACTTGAGTACACCTTTTCTTTCTACCACAACTCATGCCCTGCAATACTTCAAAGCTACGCACCCATCTATCTTGTCACCCAATTAAACTTCTAAACTAGAAAGGAGTCGCACTCTGTCTCATCTGAGCAATGGGTGAATTTAGCTCCCCTGACTCTGTAAGTTGTAGCACCCCCAACTGTAGAGTACCATCATAATTTAATTCTAATGCAACTGAGTTAGTTAATGCACAACCATAAGTTGCTGATATTCATCTTATGTTTGTCAAGGTTTGTCCATAATAGCACTTCAAAACAAATAGTAGCTAGAAGCAAAATGTTTTGTACTGATACCACTGAGCTCTTAAATTAAGTAAATGGCTGCTTCCATCTCAGAGTCCTCCTAATTGGGCCTACTTACCATTTAATTTGATAATTTTAATTTTGATAGCATTTGCTGGTTTTATCTGTAAATCATGTCGAATAAACCTTCCCCTCTGTCTATGAACTAGGCAGTTCTCACAGATATTTTCTAATCTTTATTTTTTATTGTGAAATATCTCTGATTTGGTAAGAGCTACAAAGACATATGCAGTATTTGCACAGATGGTTCTCATTTCCCATCTTAGGGTGCAGTTACACTGGCAATGAGTACTGTCCTTGAATTGGTTTAAATACCAAAAATGACTTCCTTAGACCTCCAGCTGGGGAAACACCTGGTCATATGTATTTAGTGGATGTGTCTGTTAAATGATTATGAAATCAGTATCCATAAACTTCTGAATGTTTCCTTATGTGATGTCAAGTCACATCCAACGTATAGTGATCTTAGCAGGGGTTTCAAGGTATTTAAGGGTTCATTTATGTCAAAGCAATGGTTTGGAATCTGTGTTTCTATAGATGAAAGTGGGTTAAATTGACTCCGGGTCACATGGTGGTTGAATCACAGTTTGTGTTCCTTTGGAACATTTAATCTGGTGTTTTTGAAAGGACAACCTCTCCAACCCAAGGCTGGAACTCAGAGAGGCGGGTGTGCGTGCATGTATACCCCACATGTCCACACCTAGAGGAGCAATAGGAAAAAGCTGAAGAAGTCAGTACTGTACTAAAAAGGCCTGCATGTGCACAGTGGCACTTTGTGAAGTCTGACCCATGCAGTGGCGACAGGCAGCTGGCACAGATACGCTAATGGAGCACATGCACAGGCTGCTGTGGCAGCGGAGGATGTGTGGGTTGACACTAGCTGGTTGGAGCACGGAGGAGAAAGAAGGTGGCAGTGTCAGAGTTTTAACTGTCTTCTTCCCATCAGTTCTGGGGTTTGCATGCTGGCTTGGTGAACAGCCACCTCCTTAGTTTGATCTTGCCTTATCTACCCCCCACACACTAGGACTGGGAGAGGATGAGGGGGACAAGCATTTGGCAGGCGGCTCCTGCAGGCCGATCAGTGGTCAGCAGTGTGACACGGTGGCCAAGAAAGCCAATGCGATTCTTGGTTGCATCAACAGAAGCATAGTTTCTAGAGCAAGGGAGGTGATAGAAGCAACCATGCTCCAACCATCAACAGAAGCATAGTTTCTAGAGCAACGGAGGTGATAGAACCACTCTATTCTGCTCTGGCCAGACCCTGCTTGGAGTACTTTGTCCAGTTCTGTGCTTCTCAATTTTAAAAGGATGTTGACAGCCTCGAGCAGGTCCAGAGGAGGGCAACCATGATGGTTAAAGGTCTGGAACATATGTTTTATGACGAGCGGCTCAGGGATATGGGAATGTTTAGTCTTACAAAAGAGAAGACTGAGATGGGATATGATAGCCATGTTTAACTATTTGAAAGGACATCGTATCGAAGAGGGGCCTGGCTTGCTTTCCATGGCTTCAGAGACTAGGACTCGAAGCAATGGTTTCAAATTACAGGAAAAGAGATTCCATTTGAACATTTGCAAGCACTTCCTGATGGTTAGAGCTGTTCAGCAGTGGAATATGCTGCCATAGACGGTGAAATGGCTGGATGGTCATCTGTCAGGGGTACTGTGATGGGGTTCCTGCATGACAAGTGGTTGGACTGGATGGCCCTTGAGGTCTCTTCCAACTCTATGATTCCCTCCCTCGCCTCCCCACCCCCAATTTTAACTTAACAGCAGAGTGACAGCTACTTAAAAATTAATGCAGAAAAAGTGTTCACATGGAAGAATCAATTTAAATCATCTGATCCCACATTCACAATAAAAAGACCTCTGCCAGAGGAATAGAAGAAAGAGACAAAGTGCCACTCCAAAATACAATCTTCTGTCAAATTAATCCACTCTTATACGTACATGTGTTAACCCGTTTTTACAGCAACTGAAAACTGTCTGCACCCGTGGCGCAATGGTTAAAACAGCTGTACTGCAGGTAAAACTGTGCTCACGACCTGGGGTTCAAATCCCAGGTAGCAGGCTCATGGTTGACTCAGCCTTTCATCCTTCTGAGGTCGGTAAAATGAGTACCCAACTTGCGGGGGGGGGGGGCAATGTATAGCCTTCATACTGTAATTAAAAACTGTAAACCGCCCAGAGACTACTTGAAATGGTATGGGGTGGTATATAAGCAGAACACTTTGCTTTAAATACCTTAAAAGAAAAAAGCAATGTAGCTGCCTTCTATGGGGTGGTTTTACCTTTGCTGCCTAACCCTCAAGTGGGTTTCCAGGGCTAGGTGGGGATTCCAAATGCTCTTCCGAGTCTTCGTCTGCAAATCTGTCCACTATATAGCTATTTATTTTGATTTTTTTAACCCAGCTTTTCTCATTGGAAAAGGACCTGAGGTGGCTTCCAGTATTAAAGGACAATATACAACCCAGAACATTTGAGACAATACTGTATTTAGGTTAAGAACAATGAGTTTGAAGAGGCATCTTACATCATTAAAAAGCCAATATTAAAATTAACCACAGCAGGTGAACAATTATAAGAAAAAATTTATTTAAATTTACTGATTCCCTTAAGACAGTTTCATATCCCTGTGAGAGTAAATGCGTACTAGCATGTGCAAATACCAAGGTGGAGAAAGAAAAATAACTAGTGTGGAGTCAAAATAGGATGGGAGAAGGCAGACAGAGCACCGGAATGGAGACCTAGAACAAATGGGGTTTTTAATCCAGGCCAAGCAAGGCATATTCACTAGCTGAAAAATAAATTGAAGCAAGCACCTGTCCCTTTCTGCCAGCACGTTTCTGACTTAATTGGTAATGAAATTAATTCTTACAGGTTAGATGCCATTAAAGGGAGGAAGATAGTCGTACCTACAGTACTGAGAGGGTAATACTGACTGCCCTGGGGACTCAAGAGAGCCCTAAAATGTCTAGAAAAATTAAAACCTCAACATTTTCCATTCGACCACCAGGCAGATGATCCAGATACACGTTTGCTGTTCTCTCATCAACCCCATACTACCACTAAAGCCAAAAGCTGCATTTTCTCCATCAACCTCCAGGTCGCCTGTCGGTCCTAGGATCTCCAAGCAAAAACAAACTTCAATTTCTTTCGGGACCCCGCCCCCCCGGCCCGCAAAACTCTCCCCGTTGTTCGCCCTCTTCACTGCCCGTTTTATCAAGACAGCCCATCCTTTAAAAAGGAAAATTTCATTTCCTCACGCAGGAAGATTGAAGAACACTTCGGGGATGTGGGGGAGGGATAAAATTTGCTACCGGAGTTAAATATTTGCTTGTGACTGGTACACACGGTGGCCCTCCCGAACCCACCAAACTACAGTGGTACCTATACTTAAGAGCGGCTCGACTTCAAAGCAGAAAACAGTTGGCATTTTAACTGCTGCCAAACAAATTTTAGATGCAGTCTGCTCTACTTACAATTTTTTAATTTTTTTTAATTTTTAGATAGCGCTCCTCTACTTAAAGTTGTTCGACTCAAGAGCATGCATTCCGAACGGATTAAATTCGTAAGTAGAGGTCCCACTATACTTGGGTGGAAGCCCTCCTGCCAGCTCTTCCTATTTTCACCAGAGGGCGTCAGCCGGTCTGTTCTGTGGTGCCTCCCTAGCTGGAGCATGTGAGAAGCCGGACAACGCCCCCACACACACACACACCGCAACACACACTCATATACGGTATATATCTTCCACCGAGGTACAGAAATTTCTCTCTTGGGCTTCTGGGAATCGTAGTCCATTCGCCTTCCCGCCGACTTTCTATTTCTAACGTGCCTTGAGCCCCTCGGACTCTGTTTCCCAGCAAGCTCCGGGGAGGCAAGGCGCGCAGAGCATCATGGGGCTCGCAGTCCAGCCCTTCTCCGGTCATAAAGCGCTTTAAGCTTGGCAAGTCCGGCTCGCCAGGACTTCAGCTCCCAGAGGGCGCGGCGGCGGCTCTACCACCACCACGGCCCCCTGGCTTATAGGGAGTCGGGGGGGGGGGAGGGGGAAGTGGAGGGAGATCGATCCCGGCGAAGAAGAAGATGGTGGAGCACGCGGCGGCGTGGCTCCCACTCCAGGAAGCGACCGGCCCCGTTCATTCCTGCCGTAGAAACGCCGCCTGGTCCGAAGCCGCCTCTTGATAATCACCCAGCTCGGCCATGCCTCGATCCCGCCGGGGCGACGGAGCCCGCCGAGGCGGCCGAGGTAAAGCGAAGAACGGGAGCGGGACTTCGGGGCTTTGCTTACTTCTTCTTTGCCCACCTGTTCCCCATCCTCCTCCTCCTCCCTTCTCCTCCTTTTTATTTTTAATCCCCGGCAGGCGGGGTGGGATGGATGATGGTTCTCCTCCCGTTCCGCGGGGAAGGAGAGGAATCCGCATCAGGCAGGCAAGTTCAGCGGCAGTCGCCCCACTTTATTATTATTATTATTATT
>JAHTLZ010000015.1:48421703-48443258 GCA_023846285.1 Phrynocephalus versicolor | reverse complement strand
TATTATTATTATTATTATTATTATTATTATTATTATTATTATTATTAGTGAAGCTTATATCCCGCCCATCTTCCCGGGAGGGAACTTTTTCCTACCACCCCCACCGCATTATTTCTGACAGCTGTTGCGCTGGCGGCTCCTGCTGCGGCTGGGCTGCCGCGTGTCAGGAAGGCAGGAGAGAGAAAAATGGGGAAAGCCAGCGACGTCCCTCCATCCCCCACCCCACCCCACCCCACACGGCGCCACACTTGGGTGGACCTTTCTCCACTCCGGATCTGACTTCTCCCTCCAGTTAAAAACACCAATTTAGGAGGCCCTCGTGCGGAGGAGTTTGTGGTTGGTGCGAACGCTTTGGTGACTTGGGTTTGCAAGCGCGGGAAAGTTGCGAGGAACTTGTTAGGCGGGGAGGGAGAAGCAAGGCATCCTCCTCCTCCATCACCACCACCACCAAGCAGTCTAACGCGGGAAGCTGTTGGGGTGGGAGCCGCTGATCATATTTTCACCACCAAAGGCACACACACAGCCTTTGTACAGAAAGGGCGGCTCTCTGGATCCCTAGAGATCTTAAGAGGTTGGAAAAGATTCCAAGAAACACCTCCCCCTCTGTTGCTCTGCATGCAAACCCCAGAACTTGGTATTCTGAAAACTCACCATGTGGCCTTTAAAAAAAGGCATTGCTTTCCTCATTCTCTCTTTGAATAGTACATCCCTTTCTCTTGGTTTCTCTTCCTGCCCTTATATCCAGGGAGAGTATTAGGAAGAAAGATCAAGCCCACGTGTGTGTCATTGATGAAAGTGGCTCCTATCGTGTCTATATGCTTTACCACTGTGCTCTTGGTGGAAAAGATATATGTATCCGTAGGTTCAGGTTTCTTACAGTTGTGGAGGGCTGCCTCTGAAATGTGTTAAGTGCACTGAAATAATAAGGGAATAAGGCAGCAGCTATATTTGCCTTCCTGCCTGGCTCCAGGGCTTTTTGTTGGGATGTGATTGTCCACCTAGGAAACTGTGTTGGCCTTCAAGAATCCTTGAAGTGATCCAGCAGGACTCCCTTTTGAGTATTAACCAGGGAAATAAGTGGTAGTAACATCTATCCAAATAAGGAAAAGGTAGAAGACAAGAACTGTTACATGAATGATCCTCCTTCTGTTTTGATGTCATACTACTCTTCTTAAATTCTCTGCACACCCACAGCTTGGGAAACATGCTGTCTGTGCTCATTGAGGGCTTAGGGGAGTTGTAGTCCAAGAAAGCTACTCTTCTGAGCCTGGACCTCATCTCTCAACTGTCCTTCATAATGCCTGAGTGTTTCCTGGTATCAGTACTAAAGTTTTTGGATAGTTGGTGTGACAAGATGATTCAGCCAGCCCATTTATCTCTAAAATATGATGGTAGCATTGAAAACAAACATCTCTTCACCAAAAGCAGAAATCTGAGGAGTATTTTAGAAGGGCTGTCAAGCAGCGAAATGGGTAGGTGTCGTTCACAAGGTAGTAAGCAGGGTGTGATGAGAATGTGGGAAGGCCTTGGCTTAGGAATTAGGATACATTGCCATTCCACACACCCACTTCATCACCTATAACTAGTAATGTGACTGAGCACTTTGGTGGTTCTTCCTGGTGAGGTAATAAACCTGTTGATAGTCTGTCCCATTTCAGTGCAGATTTAGGGTAAGAGGATTGCGTATCCCTCTATGCAATGCAGTACCTGTCTCATAGAGGACAAGTGTGCCAGGATGGAAGGAAATCACTTGGCTGGAAGAGGCAGTCATCTACCTGAAACTTCAGCCATACCTGGAAAGAGTACAGCCTTGGAATAGTTTTGCTCTCTCAGAGGAAGCTCGGCCACACAGACTTAACTTGAGACCTTTTGCCTTTTACCTCCATGTTTTTTAAAAATATATCTGCATGGTGGGTTTTTTTTAAAAAAAGGATCAAATGATAAACTTCTAACTTGCAGTAGATCATATATCGGTAAAGTAATATTCTTTGGTTTGGAGGCCCTCATTGTCCCTTTATTTGAGCAGGAGACAGCTGAAGATATTATGAGGTAAATGTATTCTCAAAGGCTTTCAGGGCCAGGATCTGATAGTTGCTGTGAGTTTTTCAGCCTGTTGGACCATGTTCTGTAAGTTTTTCTTCCTGACATGTAGCCAGACACGTCCTGGCGAAACATCAGGAAGAACACGGCCCAACAGCCCGAAAAAGTCACAATAACTATATTATGAGGTAGTTTGTGGTTCAGTAAGACACACAGCATGTATTGCCAGATATGCAGTCAAGACGTCCCATGTTGTAGGTTGAAAATAAAGTAGAATTCGCCATCAAGTAACTTCTTCAATACACAATTTTTCAAGAGATAAAAGCAGTTAATCATAAGTACAGCTTCCCTGTGCCACAGTTATAACTGGGCTCACGACTTGAGTTTCAAACCCAGCTAGCGGGCTCATTGTTGGCTCAGCCTTCCATCCTTCTGAGGTCAGTAAAATGAGTACCTAACTTGCTAGGGGGCGCAATGTGTAGCCTGCATAAATAAATTGTAAACTGCCCAGAGAGTGCTTTAAGCATTATGGGGCGATATACAAGCAGCACACTTCATTTTACTTTTTGTTAAAATAAAAGTGGCAGTGGTGGAGATTTGTCCTGCGATTAAAATGCCACGTGGTTCTACTGTGATGTGTGAACACAGCTCTTAGTCATCTTTTGCTGGACACATCTATTTGGCACCAAGATATATTTGTACAGCTGTAAAGGCACAGGCCTCTTTTTATTTACTTTATGACATCAGCACCGGGGGAGCACCTGTTGTCTTACCTGCATGGTAGGGAACTCTCCAGCAAGGTTGCTGAGTACCACCTGCCCTGCTGTCTGTTTGTTGTTACTGTACTTGGTTGCAGTACCATCCAGAAAATGTTGGGTGCTCTTGCAACAGAAATTCACAAGCCCTGTTTATGTAAGCATTCCAAGAGAATGTAGCCTGGAACTTCTCACACCAGCTTTCTGTACTCTCTGTAGCTTTTCTAAGGCAAGCTGATTTTTAGAATATGGTTTTGTAGGCAGAACATTACAATACGTGATTTATGATAGAACCCTTGTGGAAATTGAATCTGTTTATCTCACGATAATCCATGGTCGTCTTATCACAGTCATCCATGCCCTAGACTCGGGTAATGCAGTGTTTAGGGATACTGGTCCTGAAGCCCTGTAAGAATTGATAGCCATTTCAGAGTACTGTATATCTATGCTAAGTACACAACAGGTTGCTATGGGTTTTAATGAGACACATCTTGCCAATTCTAGAACAACCATATTGACTTTCCATATGTTTCCAGGCACAATTCCAAGTGTCAAATAGTAACACAAACAGTATTGCATATGTTGGTTGCATGGATTTTTTTTTTATTTCTGGGTGTATGGCTTGGTGAGTGTTGCCTTTTTTGTAAACTTTTACAGTATATACCCATATATACTCAAGTATAAGCCGAGGGGCTAATTTTACCCCCCCCCCCCGCAAAAAAAAACTGGGAAAACTTATTGACTCGAGTATAAGCTGAGGTCGTTTTTTCGTCATACTCGAGTATATATGTTATACCAGCCGAGCTCTAAAGGGGCTGGGGGTAGAAATTGGCAATGTCTGCTTGGAGTATGGAGGCAATTAGGGAGTTAATACCATAGAGTAAATGCCCTGATTGTTTCCACAGTCCCTGCACAGTTGCCAATACTACTCCAGCCCCTTTAGAGCTTCACAACTAAGTCCCCTTACCCCTAAATCTTTCCAGATTTCAGGGGGTTCCCTAAAATCGCTTCAGGAAGCTACTCCTGCTAATTTGGAGTCCCAAGGTAAGTAAATTTTCATTGCATATTTTAAAAATAATTTTGAGTGCATATTTTTTAAAAACATGCACTCAAATGTTATGTACTTTAGGGGCACAAAAGTCGCAAGGGTACCTTAAGAAAGTGATTTTAGGGAACCCTCTGAAATTTGGGAACATTTGGGGGTAAGGGGGCTGAATTATGAAGCTCCAAGAGGGTGCCCCTAGGAAAAAAAACTTCTAATTGGGATCATATGGGAAGCGGCGGCAGCCTTATCTCCTGCCCAATCAGCTTCGGAGCAGGTTTTTCCCCCCCAGGTGTGCCCCCTTTGGAGCTTCATAACTCAGCCTCCTTACCCCCAAATATTTCCAAATTTCAGGAAGTTCCCTAAAATCACTTTCTGAATGTACCCCTGCTACTTTGGAGTCCCAAGGTAAGTAAATTTTGATTGCATGCTTTTAAAAATAATTTTAAATGCATATTTTTTAAAAAAAACATGCACTCAAAAATTACTTACCTTGTGGGCACCAAAGTAGCAGGGGTACCTTCAGAAAGTGATTTTAGGGAATCCCCTGAAACTTGGAAACATTTGGGGGTAAGGGGGATGAGTTATGAAGCTCCAAAGGGGGTGCCCCTAAACCTTCTCATTGGAATCATATAAGAAGCAGAGGTACCACTATCACTCACCCGATCAGGACTTGCACTCCACCGCCCTCCCCAAGCCCCCCAAGGACCTAATCTTACCCCCCCCCCAAAAAAAACTGGGAAACTTATTGACTCGAGGATAAGCTGAGGGTGTTTTCTTCAGCTAAAAATAAGAGCTGAAAAACTTGGCTTATAGGTAGATAATTTCTTCCTGTACTAAGTTTTATCCATGTTACAGTATTGTTGTGGGTTGTCATCATATCCCACTTTTCTCCACTGACCTCAAAGTGTACTTGATTTTCTTTCCCCCACTTTGTCCTCACAACCATCCCATGCGGTAAATCAGGATGCAATGACTAATTCAGGGTAATCCACAGAGTCTCATGGTGGAGGGGATTTGAACCCCAAGTCTCCCATAGTTTTATTATAAGCATTCTCACATTTTTAATACAAGGTAGAGAAATATAGTACAGTAACCCCCCGCCTATCGCGGGGGTTAGGGACCCACCCCACCCGCGACGCCTGAAAATCCACGATATGCGGAAGCAGGTGGGGGCAGGGGCAATCAGATCCCCCTTGCCGCCGCCAGCCCGCGCTGGTCCAAGAGGTCTTGGGGCGCCGCGCGCCGGCAGCATTGCAGAATCTGTCCTCCCGCGGCCCGGCCGCGGCACCCCAAGACTTCTCGGACTGGTGCGCGCCGGGGGCCCCAAGACTTCTCGCCCGGCGCTATCTCCATTGAACTGCATTGGTTCAATGCAGTTCAATGGAGAAAGCTTCCCCTTTGGAAAACATTGGCTCAATGACTTCCAATGGGGAAAATTTTCTCCATTGAAATCCATTGATCCAATACATTTCAATAGAGATACGATCGCCCCCCCGCCCCCTCCACACAGCCCCAAGGCTTCTCGCAGGAGCGTGGGCCAGCGGTGCGGTGCGATGCGATCGCCTCCCCCCCCCACGGCCCCAAGGTGCAGGTACTGCGATCCCGCGATGTAGTGGGACCACAGTACCAGAACCGCGAAATGGCAGGGGGTGACTGTATGTTATTTTGTAAATGTGAGCTGGTAGAACCCCATTTGGTTTCTATTTAACCCACCAATGACTCAGTGAGTGTGGTAACTACTGTACTCTGGAAATGCCTACATTTGAAACAATTTTCACCTCTTTTTGTGTACTGCTGCTTTTCTCAGAAAAACTTCTCTAAATTTTCTCCTACTCTTCAAATGTTTCTTTTTTTATGCCAGGCTTTCCTGTCTGTTCAAATGGGGGTTTGTGTGTGTGTGTGCGTGTGCGTGCGTGCGCGCGCGTTTTAAAAATATATGCACTCAGAAATACTACAGTATTCTTCTTTAAAAATGTCGACTGTGGATGAAGCATGATTGAGCTAAAGTTAAAATATGTTTCAAGATTCCAAGAAACAGTAAATAGTAGATTGCACCCTGTGACTTTTAAACATGTCATTCACTGCTGTTCTTCAGTGCCATCAAGTTGCTTGCAACATATGGCCAACTGTATACATGAAAAATGTCCAAAAAGTCTTATCAAAAACATTCCTGCTCAGATCTTCCAGAGATAGCACTGTGGCTTTTTTTATTGAGTCAAGCCATCACATATTCAGTCACTTTATACTAGCCTCATTTTCTTACCATGCCTTGTCTTTTCATGATATTTCTTCGGTTCAGTTTAGTCATTTCACCTTCTAGTTGCAGATCATGCTTAATTTGATCTGAGATCCACTTATTTATCTTTCTAGAAGTCCATGGTGCTTTATTCATTAATTAAATTTATATTCTACTTTTCCTGCACTTAGTTCGATGCAGCATATAGGGCTCTCCTTCTACCAACAACAATCCTGTGAGGTAAATTAAGATATAATACCAGGCCCAAAGTCAGTGAGTTTCATGATTCAGTGTGGACTAGACCATGACTCTTCCAAGTCTGAGCCCAACATTTTAACCACTGTGTTAGCTTGTTTTATTGGTGTATGCTGATTATATTGAGAGAACTGCCCTTTTCATATGTGGGATTGCTTAGGACAGCAGAAACACCTCACTCTGCTTTCCTAAGCAATCCCACATATGAAAAGCATTCTAGCCATATCAGTGTGTTGTAAAGAAAGCTTGGTACCTTCAGGCTACATTTAGTATACTGTATTTAGGGCGGCAAGGTAGAGAGAGCAGTGGTTTGTCTATCAGAAATAATCTTGAAAAAAGCTAGGCATAGTTTGTGCATAACTGGGCAACACTTTTATTAAGACCCATCAAAATATTGAGTAGCATCTGCATTCTTGAAAACTCCTTCAGGATGCAAAGACCTTTCTCTTCAGCCAACCTTCCCCTCTGTGACTGCCTACATGAGGGACTGGCCACATGGCTGGGTGAATCAGTAACCTTTATGGATTGTTATGTATTAATAATACTCTGGTCGTTAGTACTACTTGTGCTTGCCATCTCCCAGAATACTATTTGTTCCTTTTTAGTGTTTGCATGCTTATTGTTTTAGCTTTAATGTTGTCTTTTAATGATGATAACTGCTTCCTTATACTGATTGTTCTTAGCTTTAAAGGTTGTGTTTTAATGATTTAAAATGACCAATGGAAGCCGCCTTGGGTCCTTTTTAAGGAGAAAGGTGGGGTGAAATATTTTAAACAAAACATGGGAAGCAGACCAGTTTTGAAGTTGTGTTTGGCTCTCAGAATCTACAAGCTTTGTGCAGGAAGAGGTGAAAGACTTCACACCCAGGGTCTCCTGGATAATGATGCAGACAAGTTCTCTACTGCGTGGTGGCACAGAGCTTGTTTCTCCCAGTTCTGCTGTTCAGAACTCAGCCTTCTGTTCTTTGTTCTTTGTTCTTTTCTTTTTTTGCAAGACCTCAAAATAAACACAGCTTCAACTGACTGACTGTGTTAAAGTTCACATGTGCATCCCTGCTAATTCCAACACTGGGTGATTGTTTGTTCTTGGTGGGGGACTGTAGAGCATATGAGGAGATGCTTTCACCCTGCCCGATCACCAGCAGGTGGTCTGATGCATGGTTGTATGCCCAGCCTTCTTTTGTATTGGGTGCCACCATGTTGCTTTCTTTGCCATGGGTCCCGGCTATGTAGTCAGCGCAGTATGCCTCGGTCTGGCTCCTGCTGCCAGTGTAGCCTTGTCCTTGGGCCAGGCATGACTCCAGAAGCCTGTTAACCTTTTAGTGACCTCATGCTTCTGCATGAGATTAGTTAACTTTGATGCTGTCCTGTGCGGTTGTGGTCATGACTGCAGTTCGGTGTAGTATCGCAGCTTTGTTGCTGTACATATATTGCCTTTAGCCACAGTTCTGCTGCATTCTGTCACAGCCTTCTTTCTGTCCTTCCTGCTCTGTCGTGGGAGACAGCAAATGGATGATGCTGGTTGGCATTCGTGGTCTCTTCATGCTGACTGCGAAAGTATCCTGCTTTTTGGATCGCACAGGAGGACTTTCCATCCGTCAGGGTGGCAGTTGTGCAAAAGTGTAATGATGTAACAGCATACATTTGAATGGTTAGCTGTTGTGTAATCAGGGTACTGTATGTAACGTGACTACCTCTTACTGCTACCTGCAGAACCCAAGACTCTTGGGCTTCTGTCATCATTCCATGTTTTCTGTTGATATGAAAGCATGGCAACCTCTAAATTATTGCAGGCTAATCCCCACTAGTGCATTTGGGCTGTGTGTCGCTTGATTTATTACTGTCTCCTGGAGTATATAGCGGGAAGGGTGGCTGTCTCAGCTGAGCAGCTTGGCTGCCTTCCCAGATGTTATGTCCCGCCCCTTGCTTCTGCAGGAGGTTAGTTAAGGAGAATTATCTCGATCGCTCTCTTTTTTCTCAGCCAGCCAGCTCACTCGGCAGTGCTTGGGAGTCTTTCTGCCTCTCATCTGGGGCAAGGAGCTGATGAAAGCGGCTGCTGTAGGCAGCCACAACTTTTAGAACAGGGTTCCATCCGCAATCCACAATCCTGTGACACAAATTAAAGCAAACGAAGACAACTCCCTGACTGTCCGTAGCTCTAGAATCTGAAAAAGTTAAAGATTACCTCTGCCAGCCTGTAGGCCAAGGGTGTCCAAACTTTTTGTAAAGAGGGCCAGATCTGGTGAGATGAAAATGTGTGTGGGGGGGCGACAATTTGGCCCTCAGGTCGACTTTGAACAAACCTCTAGGACATGCAAGGAGGCAGGGAGGACGCTGCAGCAACGGAGCCAGGGGAGGGTAGGCCGGGCAGGTGGTTAGGGGGATGGAGAGAGGCAGGGAGGGCAGGCAAACCATAAAACTGTAAGCTGACATCTCTATTTATTTATTTATTTATTAGATTTTTTACCCCACCCATCTTCCGAAACGGAACTCTGGGCGGCTTACAAAGCTGAGCAGGTCAGCGAACACTACAATAAGGGCAACTCTATCTGGTATGGGGAGGGGCCAGCTGCTGAGGATGTGTGACAGGCTGAGCTGGTGGGGGGAAGAGGCTGCGGGCCACTCAAAATTTGAAAACGGGCCACATTTGTCCCCCGGGCCTGACTTTGGACATGCCTGCTGTAGCCCCATGTTGGGATGTCAGGCAGTTTGTGACTTATGGTGCCCTACCAGGGTATGTAAGGAGTGGTGTATCCTTGCCACCTCTGTGTGCTTTCCGTGGGCAAGCAGAGATCTGAACCCAACTCTTTTGAGTTATAGTCCATCACTTTATACACTGCAATGTACCGAGATCTTCTCATACTTCTACTGCAGGGGTCCTCAAACTACGGGTCACGGGCTGGATCTGTCTCACCAGAGTGCTGAATCTGGCCCGGTGGCAATTGTAGCCCCCCCCCCCCGGAGGGTGGTGTCAGTTCTCCCCGGTTTTCGCCTTACTTCCATCTCCTCCAGCGCAATTTCAGCCAATCGAGTGTGGACAATTGGTGGGTGGGTAGCCGGGCATGGGGGTGGGCAGAGGCACGGGGGAGGGCTCATGGATTCTGGGCAGTGTAGTCCCCCCCAAAGGAACTCCTCCAAGACCAGCGTCCTTCTCCGTGCATCAAGTCAGGGCCAGGGAGGGCTTCTCATTGCACCTCGTGCTCCAGCACACTTGGGTGGAGGGGCAGGAGAGGGCAAGCCCATGAGTGGGGAGGGAGGGAGGCCTCCAGGCCAGCTGAGGACCACAATGACCCCTTGTCTCCAACCTTCTTCTCACTCTTTTTGTCCCGTGTTGGTGACGGGCGGGCCTGCAAGCCAACTGAGCACTGCAGCCCGGCTTGGCCAGTGAGTGGGCGGCGGGTGGCTTTGGGCAGGCCTTCCTCCCTCCCCTCCCTCCTTTCCAGCCCTCACTCCCTCCTTTCCTTGCTTGCAGTGCACCAGGCTGGGTCAGGAGAGGAGGGGCTTTCCCTCCAGGGCGCAGCGAGGGAGCGATCGCCAGCATGCACAGCTGGATTTGTGCGTGGTGGCACCAGCTTTGCCGCCCTTGCTTTGTTTTTCATCCTGAGCAGCTGCTCAGAAAGGGAGGAAGGGCCCAAGTTTTGCCTTGGCTGCCGCCTCCTTCCTGAAGGAAGAGTCGCTCTAGCTGCCACTGTCACCGCTTGTCCCAGTCGTCCCCTCCTTGGCTCCCTCATCCCACCGCCAACACTGCTTGCTCAGACCCTCTCCCGGTTCCCTCACCTCACCCCACCCCACTGCCACCACCTCTGCCACTACCTAGCCCACAACAGTTCTGAGGGACAGTGAACCGGACCCCTGTTTAAAAAGTTTGAGGACCCCTGTTCTACTAGAATGGAAGCTGCTGCAGTGTTTTATGGCAAGCAGCAAGAGTGTAATTCCCCGACATCATAGCTGATTTCATTTTTGTACATGAATGACAGGAAGTACGTAAGACTGGGACATTGGAGCTTTTAAGACAGGCCATGTTCCAGAAGAGTAAAATGTAGGCATCTCTGGGCTTGGAACCCCAGAATTTTGCCTGGGAATTCCCAGAAAGTTCTGGAAGTTGGAGTCCCAAAACTCCAAAGTCCCTCCCACTCACATAGCTACTACTAAGATGATGAGAGCTATAATCCATTTCCATCAGGACCAGTTTTCTCCATCTTTACTCTTACCTGTTTTGCTTTTTGGCACGGTGTTAGACATTTATTTATAATATAAGGCTACCTAAGCTAAAATCTGTTCCATAGAGTTGGGGATGATGCTTAGGAGTGTCAATAAGGATGTGTGATTACCCTTTTTCTGTTTAACTTTTCAACCAGTTCTATCCTTGCTGAGCTGTTAAGTTTGTCTCTCTGACCACAGGCAGCAGATAATGGTTTTATGCAAATCTTTGTGTGGATTGCCTGCAGGCGGGTGGGGGCAAGAGACAGAAGGTTCCATGGCATTTTGGAACAACTAAAATGGGGAAGGGGGTGCAAAGGTTTCTGTTCCAGCCACAGCAAAACAGTACAGACTCCACTTTTGTGGTGAGTAGTTGTAGTCTGCCTAATATTAAAGTATGCAACAGGAAGTTGTCCTTCTAACAGCTAGTGGGACAAGTCAAACTTCCTTTGGGGGAGGCACCTTTTGGTCTGTTATATTTTAATCTCTTTGCCTCCCCCCTTTACCAACGACTCTTAGTTTTTCGTGCACCTCTTTAAGCAGGTTTTTCATTTCATTTTAAATGTCTGCTTACAGTTTTTAGTACATTTAGGAGCAGTTCTGGTTTAGTATGTTTAGGGCCTCTTTTTATGTTTGCTGCATTTTGAAAGCATGATCTTCTAGATCAGTGTTGGCGAATCTATGGCATGGGTGCCAAAGGTGGCACTCGGAGCCTTTCTCTGGGCACCTGACATCGCACCTTCACAGCCACCTGTATTCAGGTTATATTGCTGTATTGGCACTTTGAGAAAAATTAGTGGGTTTTGAATTGCAGTTTGGGCACTCGGTCTCTAAAAGGTTTGCCATCACTGTTCTATATCATCACTTCCCCAATGTGGTGTGTGCCAAAATTCCAAGAGGAGCATGAGACTGAGAGTTATGAAGGGGCGAAAATTACATCGCCTTAAACAAATTTCTGCAATAGTTCTTACAAAAATACATGGTTTCTCAAGAGAAAATTATTAAAGCATAAAAGATGTGTATTATGTTTAAATTACTATTGAGTATAATTATGAGTTTAATTTCTTTTCAATGGATGTTAAAAATGGGTAAAGGAGAAGTGAAGAGGTGTAAGGATTTCTGAAAAATCAAGGAGGAGTGTGATGCTGGAGCCTATGGAAACCAAAGATTAGGGCAGTAAACGTTATACACTGATGGAATTCTGTAATTCTTTTATCCTTTTAAAACTTCATGTATGTATTTTTACCTTATTGGTTGGGCCTGTGGCCGCAAATAAAGATTGTTGTTGTAATTCTATTCTGGCCCATGGTTGAAACAATGAAGCTAAGGGGATTACACCTATATTCCTTAAGTTTTAATGTTTTCTTCAGCATTTGCTTCTTCTTTGGCCACTTTCCATGCAACTCAGCTGCTCCTGTTTATTTCTCCCAGAATAATAGCAACAGAAATGATTGTACTCAAGTGCCTGTTTATGAGGAGCAAAGCGCTTACTTTCTTAACAGCAGAAGTGGTTGGGGAGTGGCCTTCTCTTCCTTGGCTCCTCCAGACCCTTTCCTCAGGGCAGGCATGTCCAAATGTTGGCCCTCCTGATGTTTTGGGCCACAAAATCCCAGAATTCCAAGCCTGTATTTCCGATGGCAAAGGACTGTGGGAGTTGTAGTCCAAAATATCTGGAGGGCTGAAGTTTGGACATGCCTGCCTTAAGGGGCTGGTTATCTGCTGGCCCAGGCCTTGAGTACTGTATTTATCAGTCGGGTGTGCCTCAACTGACTGGGTTGATTTTAACCAAAGGCAGTAGCAGACTTGTTGCTGTTTGGTGCTAGCGCATGCGGGTCCAGGATTGTGAAGAAAGCGGATGACTCGTTACTGTGCTTTTACGTGAGTGGGAAAGGTGTTCTTCCTCCTGTCTTTTTTGCCTCTTGGCATTTGGCTGCAGTCCCCTGTGCTCCAACTGCTCTGGCTTATTTTATCATTAAACACACTGTATTTGTCAAACATGCCAGTACTTCTTTAGAGAAGGTCAGCGGCCGTTGGGGCTCCTTTGATCAGTTAGCAGAGTACATGCACCCACCTGACAGGCTGGCTGTACAAGACAAGGTGTACAGTTCTGATGTGGCTTTAGAAGAGGTGGTCATGTTAATCTGTGCTTAGCTTGGCAAATAAAAAGAAAAGAGCATTAAAATAATAATAATAGAAAGACCAACTGTTGTGGCATCTTAAAGACTTAACTGCCAGATTTTAATGTAAGCTTTATTCTGAGGTGGGAGGCTTTGTCCTTGAGATGACTTCTTTGTACTGTCCTGACAACTAAACTGGGATTTAGAAGTTCCATATGGATTCAAGACTGCACTCAACTATGAACCTCTGTGGTCAGAGGTTGACCACATGAACCTTTGGTCTCTTAAGCTCTGTCATCCTGATCCAACCTCTCAGGATAGTTTGAGGATAAAGCTGGCAGAAGGAGGGCCATGTGGGTTCAGGGTGTTTGCATGACACACAAAAGAGAGTGTTACCAGTTTCTGGATTCCCTTGGCTTTCTAGTCAAGTGTGTGAAAAAGTGTGTGTGTGTGTGTGTGTGTGTGTGTGTGTGTGTGTGGCCATGAAACAGTATCTGATCTTTCTTTTCTCTTCCTTTTAGGAACTCGAAATGCCAAGATGGAGTCCCAGGCCAGCGACGATGACGCAGCAAGTGAAGTGCTGAGTCATTACAGCAGTGCTAGTGAGAATGCCAGTGTCGCTGAAGAGGTGACAGGTGAGTGTGCATGAAAGGTCATGGCATAAACCCTGCCTTTCTCTGCCTATCGTGGTTGCAACAGCAATATTTGAGTTACCGGCCTTTGTAGGCCACACTGCATGCTTTTGTTTCAAGAAAGAGGTTTCCCCTGCTTGCCCCAGAATCATGTGTGCATACTTGAGAGCACTTGAGATCCATTAGGAATTGCACAGAGGGGAAAGTAGACCTGTAAATACGTTAGCAAAAATTTCCCCTGTGTTGTTAAGCTTGCATGGCTCATCTACCTCTGGCAATAAGACAGTGAATATTTGCAACAAACGTTGATTTTTTTTCCCCTAGTAGTGAATGACTAACAGGTTTGTGTTAGCAAATTGGCTGGCAGTTTGCAGCACTGAGTAATAATCCCAGCAGCCCCTGTATGTGGCAGCGGTATCTGACTTAGCATGAAAATGAAGGTATGTAGGGTATGCTGTGATACATGGCGTTCACCAACATTTGGCTGCCCATAGCTAGTATATTCCCACATAGGTTTGCTTAAATGTTGTTTGACACTTTTCCCCCTTAAGGTAGTCGTCCCAAGTAGCTTTATGTCATTATTTAAAAATATAAATAGCATTCATGCTACTATTAAAACTTCCTTTATTAATACATCATTCCATTTGAACTAGTTTGAGCAAGCTAACATCTGCTGTCAGACCATTCCTAGATCATATCAAGTGTGACCCAAAAGCCTGTAGCAAAAAAGGTTGTTGGGCAAAATCCTGTTCAAATGGCAGGATCAGAAACCCTTGTCCAGCACAGCCAGTACAGTACCACTAAGACCTGATCTGCAATCCTTGTTCTCTTCCCTTGCGGAAAGCAAAATAGATGGGCTTGGTGTTGTGTGTGTGTGTGTGTGTGTGGCTAGTTTGAGATGACTTCAATGTCCCTTTCTCTCCCCCGCCCCTGCCCCGCCTTTGGATGCTTTTCACAGGAAGTGAGGCAGTAGATGAGCAGGCACAGCAAGAGGAGGTGGAAGACAAGCTAAAGGAATGTATTGACAACGTGATGGACAAGAGGTGAGGCGGGCGTGCTGTTCTGAGGCTGACTCCTTCCGTCGTTACAGAGGCAAATTGCCTCTGTTGAATTGCAGTGTCTGAACAAAGGGGTGTTCGTTTGCTCGTTAATTACAACCCAATTGGGCAGCAGTACACTTTGTTGTGATTAGCTGGCAAACCATCCTTAGAAGCTATGCTTCAAACCCGGCTTATAAATGGATTTGGATGTCATATGGGATTGTATGGATTTTAACTGTCCTTGATGGTCATCAGAAAACCTGTTCTTCCCATGGACCTTCTCCTTATCTCATGTTTCTGGTTTCTTGCTGTCCTTGGTGTATCCTTAAAGCACAGTGAAAAGAGGCCCATCTTCATTTTCGGCTGAGACCCAAAGAAAAGGACAGGAGCACAGGTTGTTGTCACTCGAGCTCCACGTTCACCACTGACCACCGTTCTAGACTGCCCATCTCATGTCTGAATTGGCACATCTGCTTTGCTTCTTGGGAAATGGGGGACTGCACATAAGTTCCTCTGAATGGGGGGGGGTGAAGGAGAGAAGACAGCCAAATCAAAACATTTTCATCAAAAGTAAACCTGCAACTCAAATCCATGGTGGCTTTATATGTGTAGAACAGGCATGCCCAAACTTTGGCCCTCCAGATGTTTTGGACCACAACTCCCAGAATTCTAAGCTTAGATTGCAAATGGCAAAGGACTGTGGGAGTTGCGGTCCAAAACATCTGGAGGGCTGAAGTTTGGGCATGCCTGGTATAGAGGTTCAAGTCACATTCTGGGTTTGGAGCCATGGGTATCACTCCCCATAGCCTGGTGGGATGTCTGAACTGAGCTTGAGAACTAAAAAGAGATTAGTTTGGCAGCCCCTGTTGGCTTCAGGCAATGAGTTAAATGGTGAGAAGGCTACTCGGGAAGCCAGTTCGGATGTTGGTCTGCCATCTTTCACGTTGGGCAAAAAATTTGTTTAATGGAATATTAATAGAAGTAAGGTTATTGACATGTACTGTATAAACTTAAATGATGGTATATATAATTGTATATTAGGCTATATAAGCTTTGTATCTAAGTTATATTGTTTTTTTTTTAAGGATTGTCACTAAAATAATTAAAAACTTTGTGAAAAAGAAAGGGGAAAAAAGAATAATATCTGAACCAAACTTCTCTACCCCTGGTCCTACTGAACCTTGAGGTCTCTTCCAATTCTGATTCCCTCCCTCTCCTCCCCACCCCCAATTTTAACGCAACAACAGCAGGGTTGGGCAAAAACTTTGTTTAATGGAATATGGGAAAGGACTGGAATATTGATAGAAGTAAGGTTATTGTCATGTATAAAATTAAATGATGGCATATAATTGTATATTAGGCTATAGGCTTTGTATCTAAGTTATATTGTTTTGCTTTCCTTAAGGATTGTCACTAAAATAATTAAAAACTTTGTGAAAAAGAGAGGGAAAAAAAGAATAATATCTGAATCAAACTTCTCTACCCCTGGTCCTACTGAACCATGGGATTGGCACCATAATTTTGTGGTGCTGTTGCTACAGTGCTTTTGAAGGAGCCTCTCATTCTGAACTTTTAGGTTAAGGCACCGAAAGAAGAGGATAACAGCAAGAGATTTCCATACAGTTTAGTGACAACAAGTGACATCTGTTAGAACCGTCTGCCTCCGGTCTTGGCTTTCAGTAGGCAAAAGTGGCCGTTTGAAGAGTCTGCTTTATTTAGTTATTTATTTTAGGGTATTTTTACCCCACCTTTCTCTTTTATTTGTGTAGAATCGTCACATCAGCCAGAACCTGGATTGTGTGGGTGTGCTGGTGTTGTGTCTCATATGTAGCACCTAAAACAGTTGTCCCTTGCAACTCAGGGCCTTTTTACACGACCCCTAAGATCCGCTGGTCCCTTAAATTCGGACCAGAGATCTTGAGGGTTTGTCGCTTTCCCTGCGTTCCCACCCCCTCCGCACTTCCTTGTTCTGTCTGCATGAGGGGCGGGAGAAAAAAAGGGAGAAAAGAATGCACTCTTACCTCCGGAGTGCCGGTGGAAGTTGCTCCGCCCCCCGTTACTTCCTGGTTCCTCTTAAAGGGGCGGGAGGCAAAAAAAAAGAAGAAGAAGAAGCGAGGAGAGCCCGGCACTCTCCGCATCAAAATTTTTCACTCTCCGAGAGCAGGTACTTGAAAGGTGCGCTGGGTCGCGCTTAGGTGGGCGGGGTCGCACTTAATTTTCTGTTAGCTCCGGAGCTTGGTGGGGAAACATTTTTAAGCTCCGGAGCTGGGAGCCATTTGCAGCGGAGCTTAGGGGTCGTGTATAAACGCCCTCAAACGAATACTTCTGCCTCTTGTAAACAGTGACTTGGGGGACGATGGTCAGTCCTCATCCCATGGGCCGGACACTAGCTTACAGAACGTCTAAGCAGGGTAGATATTTTGTGCCTGTTTGTTACCTGCAGTCAAGGCTATTGCTAAGTGCCGCTTTCCCTTGGAGTGGGCTTTCTCTAGTGCCAGTGCCCTTTGTAAAACAGAAGTGGGATTTGCAACAAAAAGTTGCAATGTTTAGAGCTTGTGTTTCAGAGGTGGTCTCTTCCAGGATACTCTGTCCTCCCCGCTCCTTCCCAACAGTCAGTGTCCATTCTATGACCATTGGGATTGCTCAGTCCTAAGTGGGATCTTTCTTTATTTAAAAAAAAATATTGCACATTTTGGGGTATCATTCAAGCATGTTGTCTGTGAAGATTCTCAGTCATCCAGATGAGTTTATCTGGAAGTTGAGTCATGGCTACTGGACTTCTTTTTCTTGAGAGATAGAAACGTTTCGCTGTTCATCCAAACAGCTTCATCGTTTCTATCTCTCAAAAAAGAAGTCCAGTAGCCATGATTCAACTTCCAGATTCAAGCATGTCGTAATACCTCCTCCTTGCACAAATTTCCTACTGCCTGGCTTGGGAAGATATGACAGGGTGGGGTGGGAGTTTGAATTCCCTATAAGTGGTATAGGACACTTCTGTTCTCATCAGGTTTTGCCAGCAGTGCTGGTACAACTCTGAAGAGGAAGAAGTGGCAGAAAGACCCACGGTGTTTGGCGCCGTTCCATGACTACACAGTACCAATTACTTCTGCCTTTCTGGCCATACAGCCTGTTTAGTCAGAGTGAAGTCCTGAAGCAGGGGTTTTCTGTGCTCTGCAAAGCTCCAGCCCTTTTTCTGCTTCTCACTATTCATTTATTCCTCCTGTATCTCTCTTTTTACCCCATAACTCCTCCCATATCCTGAAGTTTTGTGCTTCTGGGGGGGAGGGAAGCATATTTCCTTGTGGACTCCTTGATTTTTGCCTAGGTCTCCCTGAAGCTTGTCAATTGTAGGGATCTGTGTTGCATTTCCCCTGCCCCTTCATGCTGTGCTCTGTAAAGGAGATCAGTGGAGTACATAAATAAATTGCTGAGTGCCCAAACTGGGGCCTCTGCCACATCACAGTGCATTTTCAGAAACTGACACCTTGTGGAATTTGGAGGCACACACGCTGATGTATTGTGTCTGCCTGTGGTGAATTAGCATAATAATAGGAAAATGCTGCTACATGTACAAGCCATTGAAAGCGCCATTCAGTCTGGTATGCCCATGAAATAGGCATGCGGTATAAAATAACATTTAAAAGTTGTGTATATGCACAGGGTGTCCACATAGGCTGAAATCCGGTTTTAAGTCACAAGTTAAGTAGACTACCAAATCCTTGGTAAATTCAGTTGGTACAGTAGGCCTACTCACATTGCAACTTACTGCTGGTTTTTGGCCACAGTGTATTTGCTAACTATGTAACAGGGCAGTACAGCATTCAGAATCCAGCACAAGATATGGAAATTGACTTTGACTTTGCATTCTATAACAAATGACAAATGTAGGCCTCATAGTTGTCGGGAACCAGTGACTAATGAGGGGAGCCTCTAGGTACAGCATGAGGGGGGCACGGTGGCTTAACGAACTAAGGCACTGAAACAGTCATCTGCAAAGTCAGCAGCTCAGCGGTTCGAATCCCAGGTGCCACGCAGCGAGCGGAGTGAGCCCCCCAGCTCCTGCCAGCCTAGCAGTTCGAAAGCATGTAAAATGCAAGTACAGTGGTACTTTGTATAAAGGAATTAATTTGTTCCAAATGAAATTCTGTTAAGCAAACTTTCCTTCATACACATTTCCCATAGGAATGCATTGAAAATGGAGTAATCCAATTTTTATGTTGTACGGATTCTCCCCATAGGCAATTATGTTAACCAAATTTCCCCTATCTCCAGAATTTTTTCTGGAGTCGGACATGACTAGCATGCATGTGGTGGTGGTGGTGGTGGTGGTGGTGGTGGTGGTGGGGACCTTTACCTTTACCTTTTTTAGGTATGAGCATCATCTGTACTCTGTGCAGCTCTTTTGCCTACCCCATAGCATTCCTTCCTATTGCTTTGTTGCCTATTGAGGTGCAGCCTTTGTGATGTCTTGGCTTCCCAGTAAATCCTGATGTTGGAAAGAGGTGGAGAAACATACAACATTTGTGCTATTCGTTTTGATGGAGTCTGATGCAAAACTTGGATGGGGGAGGAGACTTCCCAGAGATGGTAGCTAGGTTGTTTTGATCCATTATCTCCCCACCCCACTTCCTCTCACTGTCTTTCTATCAATACTTTTCCAGTGCCAAGACACGGCAGGTGGCTCTGGAAAGCCTACGGCTAGCATTCTCCTCGAAGACCCTCTTTGACTTCCTGGTGGAACGCAGGCTCACCCTCACAGACTCTTTAGAGAAGTGCCTGAAAAAAGCTAGGTCTTCTCAACCTTCGGGGTCTTCCTGTTTTTGTGATCCTTGGGACTAAACCCAGCCCAATTGGAGATCTTCAAAGACCCAGTGTTTTTTTGGTGAGAGAACTGAGCATCTCCTTAGATCTCCTCTCAGACCAAAACAAAATCCCAAGAGACAAAAACAAGTGGGACTTCGAGACAAACTGCTATACAATCATCCATCCCCCGCCATTTCACATTTCATATACTGCAGTCCCGGTATATTGCGGGACCAAATTATATGAAGCAAAGGGCCCTTGGGCAAGCTGCATGGGCCCATTTGAGGCCTCCTGCACGTACCCCAGGCCTGGCACTGCCCCAAACAGGCCTCCGACAGGCTCGCGGGCCTGTCGGAGACCCCAGAAGTAGTTTCCAGCAAACTGGAAGTGACTTCCGGATCACTGGAAATCAATTCTGGGGCCTCTGACAGGCCCGGGAAGTCCATTGGAGGCCCATTCGGGGCAGCGCCAGGCTTGGGGTAAATGTAGGAGGCCCCAGATAGGCCTCCCAGTCCCAACCTGTCCCATCATCCACATATCATGGATTTTCCATTATCGTGGGTCAGATCAGTTCCCAAAGCCCCGCAATAGGTGGGGGGTTATTGTACTGTAATACAGCAATTAGTCTTTAAGGTGCCACGGGATTTCAGACTCTCGTTTGTTTGCTTGGTTTTTTGTCTGATGTACTTATACAGGCTAACATGGCTGCTTATATCTCCCTTGCTGAATTGAATAGGATTTGAAGTTGATCTGGATGGGTTGTGCTGGTAGTTTCTTTGTTAAATAGAATTCTGTCTGAGTGGTATCTTAGCTCCCTGGAACAGTGCATGTCTTTAATTTTAAAAACAAATGTGATCCTTTGTGTCAAGTGACATGTATATATTCTCAGTCAGCACTCATTGCAACGACCTTGTAGACTAGGCCAGTGTGGTTACCTCCATAATTGTGGTCGCAGAAGGTTGCGATAGTGGGCTCCACCATCAGCTAGCGATTGTTGAGTCACAACTGCCTAACTCACATGTGCCTCTTAAATTGACCACGATCCTTTTACCTGTCCTTGTCCTGGGAGTGAAGGACTTCCTGCCTTAGCAAAGGGAACAGTTGTCATAGCAACTGGGCATGCCAATTACAGGAAATCTTGTGAAACTGTCGGGACCCTTAAAGCGAGTCATTGGATTTCTTCCACTTTATGCGATAAAGGAGAAGAAATGCTTTTCCATGGGTAGGGATTTTACTCCGTTGGGTTTCATTAGTACAGTGGATCCTTGTATAAAAAATGGTTTGTATAACATAAAATTTGTACAACAGAAAAAATTCTGGAGATAGGGGAAATTCGCTTAACATAATCTCCTATGGGGCGAATTTGTTCAACATAAAAATGGGAGCACTCTGTTTTCAATGCATTCCTGTGGGACATTTGCATAAAGGAAAATTTGCTTAACACAATTTCATTTGGAACGAATTAATTCCTTTATGCAAGGTTCCACTGTACCTTACATATTGAGCTCTACTTGTTAGGCGGCCTTTGGAATTTCCTGTCGGCCGTCTCTTGTAGGCTTTGTCAAGAGATCTGCCCTAGTGGGTCGAAAGGCCACCACTTCTTGAGCTTTCTGTGTCCTCCTGATTTCAGACCTCGTTAATTATCTGTGTTCAGTATCGCTCAGAGCTGTCTACTGTCCTTAGTGCCTGTGGTAGCAGCAAAGAGAGCCGCTGTGTCTCTGTGTGCTTCAGGTAAAGGGGAGGAGCAGTCCCTTGCTGCTACCGTCCTGACACTACTGTGCCTTCAGATGGGTTCAGGGCCAGAAGGGGAGGAGGTCTTCCGCAGCCTGAAGCCCCTCCTTATCACCATCCTGACCGACTCCTCCGCTAGCCCAGTGGCTCGACAAAGCGTGAGTAGCTTTTCTTTTCTGGCCTTGAAAATTATCTTGATGATTCCAAGAGCACTGGTGGGAGGGAGCTATTAAGGGCTGTTTGTAAATGTTTAAAAGTGCCGCTTACAATGGTTCTACCCTTAACCTGTTCTTTCCCTCCGTTTCTGGCCTTCCACTTCTTTAGTGTGCCACCGCTCTGGGGATGTGCTGCTATACCGCTGCTGCAGATATGGAGGTAAATTAAGCTAATCCTATTTTGACTTCGCAGGCCATTGTGGCCAATAGGTGTAGAAGCAAGTTCTTTCCTAGTGATGGGTTAGAATTGGTTTCTCTTCTGCTGAATAACATTATGGTACTGATGAAATGTTCTTGATCCTTGTTTCCTAGAAGGGAATGAATCTGGGCATTTTCTTAGCCTCTCATTAATAACCAAACTCAGAATGCTTTCTGGAAACAGTTGTTGTTTTAATGTCAAAGCATTCTGTTACAAGGGTGAGCATTAGCACTGGGGAATCCCACATCCATCTCAACATTTTTAGCAGTTCCCATGTATTCGTGTGTG
>JAHTLZ010000015.1:48379573-48421693 GCA_023846285.1 Phrynocephalus versicolor | reverse complement strand
CAGAGGCATTTGGTGGGGCCACTGTGAGATACAGGAAGCTGGACTAGATGGGCCTTTGGCCTGATCCAGCATGGCTCTTCTTATGTTGTTCTTAAAGGATGAGATTTTCCCCCCACCCCCAGTCATGCAAGACATCAGATAACTAAGGAATAAACTGGGAGGGGTGGGTCTTTGTCTCCTGCTTGTGCATGGCCCTGAGGACACTTGGCTGGCAATGGTTCGCAAACACAATGGTGACCAAAATGGACCTTTTGGTCTGATTGAATTAGTTTTTCTGTTGCTTTTTAATCAACGTGGAATCAAAGACAAGGAATTCTCTTACCTGGATTTGGAGGTGTTTGCTACTTTGCATATCTGCAGTAGCACTGATAGGTGTTTTAATTCTCCAGGTGGTGAACTCTGGGTAGCACAGCCATTCATCTCATTTTTTCATGATCCAATTCTAATAATGCCTGTCTAGAGCAACCTGTTCACCTGCGTTGGAGCTGGTGGAGCACTCCGTAACATCTTAGCTTGCATCTTCCATTAACCTTCAGCATTGGTTGAGCAGGCGAAGGCTCATGGGTTTTTGAAGCCAGCAATATGTGGAGAGCCATATGGATATATAGATCATTCTGGGCAGGGTCAAATGGCATGAGATCATGGCAGCAACCTTTTCTTGAATTGTGTGAAATTTCACAAGAAGAGGTTCTTTTCAGTATTAATTAGCCGCATCTTGTTCTCTCTCCCTCTCCACCAGCACCTGTACAACTCAGCCGCCTTTAAGGCCCGGACAAAAGCAAGGAGCCGGGTTCGAGATAAACGAGCTGACGTGCTTTGAGAGGAGGAGCCTTGTCTTCTTCTTCTTCGCCGACTCCTGCCTTCCATGCAAGCCAATGAACTACAGACCCTGGACCACTGTGAACATTTGTGGGTTGGAGGAGAGCTTGGGGCAGGAGTCCCACTGCCTTCACTCAGTTGGAAACTATGCCCCCATCATCTCCGCTCCTCCTCACCATTGTCTGGGGGCTTTTATATATGTATAGAATAATATTTAAATGTTTTGGACGTTTGAATTGTGGTGGGATGGCAATGGGCACTTTTAGTTTTTTTTTTTAACCAAAAATCTAAGCGAGGTTAGTCGGTGGGGAGGCAGAGGTCTCCCCATTGATTTTTAAAGCCAGTGATTCGTTCTGTCGAGCCTCCCTTCTCTGTCTCCATGGGGTAAATTGCATTCTGCAGGGTTTTTGTTCTTGTTGCAATGTGTGCAGTGAAATTTGGGAGGGGGGGACTTCTCTTTGACTCATCTTTGCTGCTGTGGACTTCCCCAGTAATAATGAATTCCTTGCGGAAGGTTGGTTTACACGTCCAAACGTTGGCCCTCCTGATGTTTTGGACCACAACTCCCAGGATTCTAGGCTTAGATTGCCAACGGCAAAGGACTGTGGGAGTTGTGGTCCAAAATGTATGGAGGGCCAAAGTTTGGACATGCTTGGTTTAGTTGTAAAGGTAGAAACCCTTGATGGAGGCAGTGAAGGGACCAGCTTTGGATTGGTGCCTTGGGTTCTTCCCGACTGGTGATGGAGGTTCATTTGCCTTTGTAATGGATAAAATGTACATTAGAAACCAGTGTAGTTTGATTAAAAGGCTGGGCCGGATGCGCCATGAAACGGGTTCTGCCGCTCTTCTGCTCATGCAGTTGTTCACTCTTTCTTGCCTGTTCATTGTAGCCTCAGTCACGTGTCTCACCCACTACAGACTATATCGTTTTATCCTTACATTTTCTGCAAACCCCATTGCCTCTCCCCTACCCAACCTCCCTCATGTGGCGGCCACTGCTTTTGACCTGAAAAGCTACACTCCCTCCCTAACAAATTTACCAGGCCTCTGAAAGGTGAACAGGCTTTGTTTTACCGACAGACTGTTTCCGCAAAGGGCAGCGGTCAACGTGGTAACCCTGGTGCTTTGCCTTCTGACTGCTGCCTTCCTGCTATAATCAGGGCCCCAGGCTTCCAGGGTAGCCTCAACTTGCATGGGCAGAAATTGGTTTCTTTCATTTTAATGGGCAGATGGGCAGTATCCAGATTAAATTGACTGCACTTAAGGTCCCTCAGATTTCAGTAGCACCTACGTGCATATAACGTAGTCCCATCTATATGTGTCTAATGCCCCCTCCATAAACACACATGCCTGAAACAGAGGAATCCCAGCCTATGATAATTTGTCATTCATTGTTTTGCACATCGTGGGCTTTCATCATTCAACTGCCCTGTGGTGTCCCTTGATCAGCTTTCTCGGGAGGGTAAAGGAGAGTGTGTATATGCCAGGTTCATAGGCAAGAATGGAAAGGTGGACACCTTTTATCTGTATATAAAGGTCCAAATACAGTTTCTTAGACAAGAGTTGACCTATCAAATCAATGAAACATCCCTGTTGGCTTATCAGGTTCCCAGTGGCCTTCTCTAGTTGGACCAATCGGCAAGATTTAGGCAGAAGTTAATGGAAGATGCACGTTCCTCCAATTTTCCCTAACATTCTGCCCTCACTTATTTGCTCTTTTCAGCAGAGAGCATTTGTATTGACATACTGGATTAAAACATAAACAAGCACTAGGCATGAAGTTAATGGGAGGTGAAGCCTACACTCTTACCGTGGAATGCCCTCAGCTTCATAATGGTAGGGGAAATTGTTGTTGGTTTTTTTTTTTTTTAATCAGTGGTGAGTGTGATGGGCAACCACCAGGGAATACCAGGTGCTGTAGGTACCTGGAGTAGGAACTGGCAAACCACTCCAGCATTCCTGCCAAGAAAACTCCATGGACATGGGGTCACGAAAAGTCTGTCACGACTGTAACGACGCAACACACGTGACCACTTTTACTGTGCCATCTTTATATAGTGCCTTTCCTTATACATTTCTCTGAATTTTACTGATCTCTGGAAAAGATGGATTTGCCTTTGTGTCAAAAGGCATCTCGAGCATAGATTCAAGAAATCTAGGCACTTGGAAGGAAGGGTTGATTGCAACCTAGGGCCAAACTGCAGGGCAATTCTTGCTCTTCCGGTTGGCCTACCTGAATTTTCCTGTGGCTTTCTTATCCATGGTTCAACTCTGAACCGTGGGTTGGTACCTCAGACCGAGGTGTATTTGTTTCTTGCCACTGTGTTGGGAACCAGAATGAGCATTGCGGCAGGAACCCCCAGTGAGCAGACGGTAAGACCTAGAGCAGTGTTTCTCAACCTGTGGGTTCCCAGATATTCCTGGACTGCAACTCCCAGAAGCCTCCGCCACTTGCTGTGCTGGAAGGGGTTTCTGGGAGTTGCAGTCCAGGAACATCTGGGGACCCACAGGTTGAGAACCACTGACCTAGACTGTTCAAGATGTCCTTCTTGTTCAAAAACGCAATGAAATCTAGTATCTTTGAAGAAAAGTTTGAGAGCGTATGTATGCTTTCTTTTAAAAAGTCACTTTTAAAGTAGAAAAGAAAGAGCAAGGGCATTAGAAGGCCAGTGTGATAATTTTTGTGCCGTGTAAACGTGCTCATCCATTTTTTTTCTGCAGTATGATTCCTCTTCCATCAGATTTTGACACAAGTCTCTTGAAAAGAGAATGGCACTTTGACTAAGAAATCTTGTGGCCTTTATTTCTAGACACACATTAAAAGGTGCCATATGGGCAATATTATATATGGTTATACAGTAGTACCTTGGTTTATGAGCATAATTTGTTCCGGAAACATGCTTGTAAACCAAAACACTCTATTAAAGCAAAATTTCCCATAAGAAATAATGGAAACTCAGGTGATTTGTTCTGGGGTCCCAAAGATCACATAATGCCAAAATGCACAAAGGAAGTTGGCTAGAAGTCCACATCCACACCATAGTTTTGGTACCTGGCTGCAGAATCTGCTCTGCTTGGGACTAACATTATTTTCTAGTGTAAAAATAATAACATGTAATTTGTAGCCATGTACATACTTGATTAGCTGCCCCATGACTAGAAATGGTTTGAAAAATAAGAAAGGATATTGAAAACAAATTTTTAAAAATTATAAAGAAAAATAAAACAAACCCCTAATTTGCAAACCCCTCCCCCTTTGGAAAACGTTCCTAGCTGCTGTAAGAAAAGCCTCCATTCCTCTCTCCTTCCTCTCCTTTGGAGGCTGCCGGAGAGGGAACATTTCAGACAATCATCCACAGTCCAGCAGGGAGAGAAAGTGCCACCATTGGCTCACCTTCAATCATGTGACCAGTTCCAGTTACTTGTATTGCAAGACACTGCTTCTTGATCAAGGCAATATTTAGAAGACATGTTTGCTCGTCTTGCAAAACACTCTTAAACCAAGTTACTGTTAAACCAAGATATTACTGAAAAGAGGAAGAACAAGTGGAGAAAAGATAATTAAAATATTTTTAAAATACTGTTTATGAAAAAAAAGCCATTTGAGATGATGGGTGGCAGCTGAGTAAGCATCCCCTCCTCTTGACCAATGGGTAGTAGTTCTGCCTGCTTGCCTTTCCCTTGCATGGACAGCCTCAAGTGTTTGAGTTGTTCCTGCCTGCAGGCCACACACACACCTCAGCCCCATGCCTCTAATGCCCCTGGGGAGCTTTCTGCTCCAGGAATAGCCGAGTCCAAGCCAACATGTGTCAGTGTCCAAAATGTGCCAAGCAGTGAGTTGGTTCTTTCTCGTCTGTTACACACGGATTGAGCCTCCCTCCCAGAAACGGAACGTTCACGCCACCATGCGCAACCACTGCCAAGTTCAGGTTTGAGCCCCAGGCTCGCTGGCGTTGAGCTGCTTCCATAGCTGTAAACTCACGGCTCTCATTTGCCGGATGGCCTCCTCTTGCGACTCCAGCCACTGAGCCAGCACCCGGAGCGACTCACGTTGCAAGACTGGAATGGACAGAAGGAGAGGCAGCGTGATGAACGTGCAAAACTTATGCAGTCTCCCTGCCTCCCAAAAAGCATATACAGTACTGTATCACTGAAGTCTCCCGGAGTCTGCAGCCTATGTGTCATGGCTGATAGGCTGTACCTGACACACTGACTAAAGGGATTGCAGTGCTGCCTGCTGGAGGCCTTCAAGAAGTCCTCTTGAAAAACGGGCTGTGGTCTGCATAGGCCAGTGGCGGCCAAACTTCGGCACTCCAGATATTTTGGACCACAACTCCCACAGTTCTTTGTCATTGGCAATACAGGCTTGGAATTCTGGGAGTCGTGGTCCAAAACATCTGGAGGGCCATAGTTTGCCCACCACTGGCACAGGCCATCCCTACTTCCTAGTTTCATGGGCCAAGGAGCAGAAAATTCAGAACTAAACTTGGGCTACCCTGCAGTTCCCTGTTGGAAGGAAATACCATACCTAAAGCCTTGAGTGAGAGGCAATTCCTACCTGCTCATCCTGGGCAGGCCGGAAGTGGGGAGCCAATTGCGTGCAATTCTTGTGTGTAGCAAGTGATAGCAATGAGCACCAAGTTAAAACGGGGGTGTACGGTTGCCTTGCCAAAAGTAGACTGAAGGGCCTTCCATAATCCATGACTTATCACCTCATGTGTTTCACAGAAGGTGTTCATTAAGCTGTTACTGTGACAACTGGGATAGCACATAACTCTTCCGTGCCACATGGCCACTAGTTGATGGACAATGGAAGTGGATCACGTCTACATTCTTTCCTTCATTTGTAGTTGAAAGGGCATCAGAAATGATACACCCATACTGCTGGCATTCAGTATATGCTTCCAGCTTGGCTCTGGTATGGAAATCTTCTGAAACACATGTATGCATCTGTTCACAACCCATAGGCTGAAGTATACCTTCTGACATATCGGATATTTATTTACTTATTTTAGAGTATTTTTACCCCGCCTTTTTCCTTGGAAAAAGGACCCAAGGAGGCTTACATAATGAGGGACAATATACAGTCCAGTACAATTAAGACATGTTCAAGTATTGAGAACAGGGAATTGAGGGATATCTTACAGCATTAAAAGACAACATTACATTAAAGCTACAAGAGAAGGCGAGCAGTTAAAAAGACAGTAAAATCCCATGTAAAAGTTATGAGTGATGGAAATTAACATTGAAAGCAGTGTTACTTTATAGTGCTGATGCTGCAGATGCTGTTTCAGGAAATAGGTGGGACAGGAGAACTTCAAATGCTGAGGGAGAACTGAGTGGATGGAAGCACTAAGAATGTGAAAGCACAGTGTATTCAGTAATGTGAAGTACAGTATGGTGTGAGTTTTACTTGATGAATGCTAATGATGTTTGTCCCCTTGTAGCTGAACTGAGAAATGCAATCGGTTTCCAGCACTTTCTCGTGTATTACCCAGAAGCACCACTGTGGGGCCCTGGGGCACCTCAGCTTTCTACAACAGAAAGGTCCCCATTGACATCCAATGCTTGGAAAAGTTAAGATCAGTTCTTGGCTATTAAACTGATAATTAAATTAACTGTAACTGTGATCATTATTAGCACATCGTTAGTATGGTAGTTGCAAAATAAAATCATTTTTAAAAGCGACTTTTACACTAATCCCCTTAAAAGTAATAAATTAATACTAATTACTGGTATTAAAATCTATTTAAATAACACATTTTAGAACGGCTGCATATATTAGACATATTTACAGGCCTTACTGTATGCTAGATGCCCTCTTCAAACTGGGATTGCAAATGGTGGGTCCCATACAGCCATTCTCATCCCTCTGCTGGCCCACGGTGAGAGATGGCAGGTTCCATCTTGACTTCCATATTACACCCATGCCTCAACAAGCCAGACTGCCCTCAAACTTACCACTCAGATAGACCGCCAGGGTGGCGAGGCCTAGGCTAGCCACTACTAGCACTCCCAGGAGGGCGAAGAAGCCTGTGGGGCAACATGTTGGGCCAAAGCAGGGACAGCAGGTGAAAGCAGGCACCATGTGGTAATTCTGGATGGGTACAAAGGAGGAGTCTTCTTCATTTGGGAAAGTGAAATGCTTGGAGGAAGTTGCACTGTGTGGCGTCCACGGGGTGTTGTGCTGAATCTGGCTGTTCTCTGTGAGAGAAAGGAAGAGGAAGATGGTGTTGCAGTGAAAAGAAGCTGCTATAAATCATGCCCCCGCCCACCCCGATATTCATGTGCTACCTCAATCCTGCAGTTCGGTTTTCAGATGGAAAAGTCACTCATTGGCCTGTGACTAATTCAATGGAAATATTATTTATTAGTGGCCTTGAAAGGTATCACCTACATAGCCTAGTCTTGATTAGTTCGAGTTTATTTCTGAACAGGCCTTGGTTCTGACGACTAAGTTTGAGGCCGCCACTGAGGCAACGGTGTTTTGGGGAGCACACACCCTCTGAGGTATTGGTACCTTCGTGTCTGCTGGATCCATAATGCAAGTCACTGATAGATTCCACAGCATGCAGGTTGATTTCCGCCACATCATTTTCACCGAGTTCAATGAGTTCCTTATCTGAGGAAGCTGCCTCCTTCACCATGGTGTCTGCAGAGAGAAGAAGAGTTGAGGAAAAGAGAGAAGGCCTATCTCTCAGCTGAAACCTGGCTTTGCTGCCCTGTCTACTTACTCCTACCCCTTTCTTGCAGAAAGTAGTCTGCAAAATCTCTTGTTAGATCCAATCATTCCCCACCCTACAGTGTCGCTGCCAGGAGGGGAGGGGACATTTTTCTTGGGAAAGGAAAGATGAAGGCACCATATGTAGACAGAATATGTCCTCCACAATTGCATTGGAAAAGGCCAGAATGGTAGGAAAAGAATGTTGTAAGATGTCTTTTAAACCCAGAAAACCAACTACATTCAGATGAATATTTCTAATGCCAGTAATTTCAGTTCACAGTTTAATATACTCACTGAAATGCATCCTCTGTTTCATTCATAGGTATATTTCTCATGCAGCACTGGATGCATGAAAAACAGTGTTATTTCTGCCATGTACCCATCCATTTTAGTCCCTGCAGACTGACCAGAGCTTGGCAAAACATTCTTTGTTTTTTGACACAATTCCCAGAACTCATTCAGATGGACACAAACTGTGGCTATTGGCCAAGAAATTATGGGTCTTGTAGTCTTAAAGGGCAACCTTTTCAGGACTCGGGAGTGGAACTGTGTTCCATACCCAAAATAATTCATTCCTTGGTGGGTGGGTGTGAAATACATAAGGGTTCATCTTTGACTCTTGTGTGCGCCAGTCGACCAACCATGCAATGTGTTAGTCCTGGTTAGTTACTTTTAAGGTGAGCTATGATGACACCAGCTTTCTTTTATTCTATTCACATGTTGTGGACTGGAGGGGAAAGTTCTCGGCAAGAATACCACCCAGTGTTTCCAGTCCTGAGAGCCTCTCCTCTTACCCGTTTCAGTTGACAGCCATGGGGAAAGTATGCAGATTGCTAAGGCTATCCTTGCTCTGTGTCTCCCTCTCACTTATAAACAACTTAGCAGGAATCCACTCAAGCCGGGGACAGGCTTCTCAGTGCTTCTTTAGCAGGGTTGGAATGCTGGGCTGTGTCCTCTGGTTCACCCAAAATTAACCCTTCTCTCCTATTATGACTGTTGGCCTGATGGCTCGTACAGTATGGTGATTCATTTCTCAAGCTACAGGCCTGAGATAGATGGAGGTGCTGCCCGACTTGACCCTTTTACATTCATTCTGAAGCCAAGGTACTAAATCTCCATCTTATTTCCCGCCTTGCCTGCTCTTTAACAGCACAAAAGCAGGGGGAAAATACTCTTGATGTGGAAGAGCAGCCACAGGGAAAAAATACCCGCTGATCTTCTTAGCTGTTAAGAGTAACATTCTGCCACGGGACAACCCCTAGCAACCATGCAGCTGGCAATATTACATCTCTGTTGCCAGCGAGATCTTGGCTCCAAGTTAACAAGGCCTTGGCATCACATGGTTCAAGGGCACAGATGACACAAGGGGCATAATGACACTTCAAGGAATTGCACAGCACACTTGCAAGGTGTTTACACTATGGTCCCATCTTACACCTGCTTTCCTGCAGGTTCCTGTGCCTTTAAATTACAGGAGAAATAAAAATTCAACAGGTAGTGTTCATCTCTTCTATATTCCCCCCTGATTAGTGGGGACTGAGGGAGAGAAAGACTGCTGAATTTCTGCTTCTATTAAAGACACAATGCATGCATGTGCAATCCTACATGTTTACTCAAGGCTTGTTCTGACTTTGATGGAGCTTTAATCAGGCTTTGGTGGTGGTGGTGAAACTAACAGAATCTTCAGTTAACTACTTTTAAGGGCATTTGGCTGCAGTGACGGCAGCCACACAGTTTGCGAGCACCTGCAGTGCTTGTTTTGAAAGACTGTTCGTAGAACAGAGCAAAATTTGATGAAAAAAATGCTTGTCTTGCAAAATGCTTGTACACCGAGGTGCTTGCAAACCAAGATACAGCATTAGACCGCTACCGCACTTCCTTGAGCAGCCGCTTTTTATTTTCCATCACCTTATCTCATTCTTCGGTCATGTGGTCACTACAGCAGTTCGGCAGTCCGCACTTCAGCGGTTGCTTAGCAATCGGCTTCCCCGTTTGCACTTGGCTGAACCGCTTTAAACTACAACAGGGTAAAGGCAGAAACGGGGGAAACCAAAAAAAGGCAGCGTAGTATGTCCCCAAATACAACCAAATCGATTTAAAAGGGGGTGCAGGAACCGATTTAAAAAAACACCACCCCAGTGGTCATCGCAAGAAGAACCGGAAAAGCAGTCAAGAAAGGGTGTGGCCAAGGGGGCTCTTCAGAAAATGCGATTTGAAAAGTGGGCAGTGATTTTTAAGGCAATCTGTCTTTAAGGAAAAGGCATTTCAAATCTAAAGTGCAGTAGTGGTCTTATTTATTGTAGTTCTGTTTTGATTTAATTTTAGTTAGGCAAGGAGCACACAACCTTGGTAATTCATTTTAAAACTTTGCCCATATTACAGAATTATGGTGATGATCACTTTGAGGCATTATGAGAGGCATGTCCAAACTTTGGCCCTCCAGATGTTTTGGACAGCAACTCCCACAGTCCTTTGCCATTGGCAATCTAAGCTTAGAATTCTGGGAGTTGTGGTCCAAAACATCAGGAGGGCCAACGTTTGGACATGCCTGCATTATGATGACTAAGCAGAGGAATGAATGAGGAAAATTCCCTGAAAGCCAGGCCTTGTTCAGACATTCACTAGAGTAGTTAAGCCCATGGAAAGGAACAGGACTGCAGCTCTGAACCCACTGGGAATGCAGTGAAAGTAAATGTCTTCAAAAAACAGTGCTTATTGCACTCGGGCTGACCATGTGTTAATTATTCCATTCAGTCAGCATCTGCAAAAACAGGCACATAGCTTCGGGGGAGTGGGGTGCTCCTGGATTTCTCTCTGAGCCTGGATGCCCAGGTCTTATTGATGGCCAGGAGAGCCTTTGCACAGTTAAAATTGATGGTGTGCCAGCTATGCTTGTTTCTTGAGAGGTTTGATCTGTCCATGGTGACACATACATTAATTACATCTCGTTTGGATTACTGTACTGTAACACACTCTATGTGGGCTGTCTTTGGAAAGTGTTTAGAAATTCTAAAGGACTCAAAATGCCGCAGCCAGATTTTTAAAGGGGGCTGATTACAGGGAAATATGTTACAGCAGGCAAGTCAGGCCCGGGGGCCAAATGCAGCCTGTTTTCAAATTTTGAGTGGCCCTGCAGCCTCTTCTCCCCACTGACTCAGCCTGTCATGCTTCCCTGCCAGCTAGCCCTTCCCCATAACAAATAGAGACATCAGCTTGCAGTTTTACAGTTTGCCTGTCCTCCCTGCTTCTGTCCATCCCCTCAGCCACCTGCCCAGCCTACTCACCCCCAGCTCCATTGCTGCAGCCTCCTTGCATGTGCTAGATCAGTGGTTCTCAACCTGTGGGTCCCCAGATGTTCCTGGACTGCAATTCTCAGAAGCTGTGCTGGAAGGGGTTTCTGCGAATTGCAGTCCAGGAACATCTGAGGACCCACAGGTTGAGAACCACTGTCCTAGAGGCTTGTCCAAAGTCTGGCCAGGGGGCCAAATGTGGCTGAATAGTCAGCCCCCATACATTTTCACCAAACCAAATCTGGCCCTCCTTGCAAAAAGTTTGGACACCCTGTGTTACAGCAACAGCACTGGCTGCTGATCCGTTTCTGGGCACAATTAAAAGTGCTGGTTTTAACCTAAAAAAGCCCTGAATGGCTTGGGTCCAAGCTATCTAAAAGACTGCATCTCCCTCTATGAGGCTGCCTGTCCATAAAGATCGTCAGGGGAGGCCTTTCTCTCAGTGCCCACCACCCTCACAGGCATGCTTGGTGTGGACCCATGATAAGGCTTTCTCTGTTGTTCCTCCCTGACTCTGGAACTCCCTCCCACAGGAAGCCAGGCTGGCCCCATCTTTGCTGTCCTTTTACAAGCATACAAAAAGCTCCCTCTTCAGACAGTCTTTTCCTTATTGATTCTGATTTGAGAAGGGTTTTAAATTGATTGTTGTGCAATGTGCATTGTTTTAAATGTGTTTTAATATTAATTTTAGTTACTATTTTAATATACATTGGTACCTCAACTTACGAATTTAATCCGTTCCAAATGCATGCTCTTAAGTCGGAGTATCGATCTAAATATTGAAAAAAATAAGTTAACAAAAATAAAAAATGGTTAATATGTGTAGGTCGAGCAGTCCATATCTAAAATTTGTAAGGCGGCCATTAAAGAAGTCAAATTGCTCTTAAGTCAAGCTGCTCTTAAGTCGGGGTACCACTGTACTTGTTTAATTATTTTTAAAATAGTGTATACAGTACACATTTACTGTTTTTAGCTTTTAAAGCCTGTTTAGACTATGTAAGCTGCCTTGGATCATTGTGGGGAGAGAGGCAGGATGGAAATGTTTTAAATAAATAAATAAATAAATAAATATCAACCAGCATGAAGTGGGCAGTGTGTTTGCAGTGGAGCGATAATGCATGGCTGAATTTCTTCTCAACTATATATAAACCTGATCATACAATTAACAGTGCTTTTGTTGTCTGAGACTGTTTCTGAATAACAATTCCTTAAGGATGGGAGAAGAGAGCAGGTGTAATTAGACAAGTCATATAACGATTAATCTCTTTGGGACCTTCTTCTGTCTAATATTGTGGAAACCAAAGGGAATTAAACACAACTCTGTGGTTTTAATTTCATTATTTCAGCAGTAATATGTCTGTGTTCTGTGAAGATTCTCAGTCATCCAGGTGAGCTTATCCAAAAACTGAGTCACGGCAACTGGACTTCTTTTACTCTGAGATCGAAATATTTCATTTTTCATCCAAGCAGCTTTGTCAGTCGAAGCTGCTTGGATGAGCAGTGAAACGTTTCGATCTCACAAGAAAAGAAGTCCAGTTGTCATGACTCAGCTTTCAGATATTTCAGCAGTACTTATGCCAGTCGTTCACTGAGATGATAAATCTGTGTCTGGAGTATACCATTTGAGACTGCAACATGGGGAGTGAGACCTTGCATGTTTGAAAGTTCTTCAATTCTGAATTACTTTTAGCCACACTGAACAGGAAAAGCAGCATTTGAAATTTATTGGCTGAAAACGTACTTTGTAATCACATGGCTGATGATGTCATCAGATGTTTTTGTGGATTGAAACTTTTTTAAAATCATGATTTGATCCTTACAGTGGACCAAACATCAGTGCAAACACCTGTCTGATTGCCTCCTAACTCATTTTTATAAACAGTTTCATCTGGACTTGAAGCTAGTTAGGGTCTGGTATAAAGATTGATATATAAACGTATACAAAAGTAACTATGTGAATAAATAAGAAGTATTATGAACTAAGTTCTATTAAGGCAGGGCTGTTCAGCTTTGAACAGGCAGAGGTCTACTTTTTCTGGCCCAAAGTGCCTGAGGGGTACTACACTAAAAACCTCTACTTACGAATTTTATCCGTTCCAAGCACATGCTCATAAGTAAAAAAAAATTGTAAGTAGAGCAGCGGTTTCCCATAGGAATGCATTGAAAACTAAATAATCTGTTCTGGAGGGATCAGATTTCAATGCACCATGGCCCTTGAACTACCCCGCTCAACTGAGCCAGTGGGCTGGCAGACCCAGAACTTTGCTGGGGCAGTGGTGGTCCTTGGGGTGGGGGAGGGAGGGGTGGAGAACTTATCCCCTCACTTTTTATATTGATGGCCAGTGGGCTACTTTTGAACCCTTCACGGGCTACCGGTAGACCACGGTCTACCTGTTGGACAGGCCTGTATTAAGGCATATAGGTTAATCGGTCATCACTATATAAATACTATTGAAGTTCCAACTGTAAATCTTTTTATTTTAAAAAGATACAACCTGGTGTGAGACTCTATTGTAAAATAAAGTGATCCAGGAAACTGGTGGTGGCAGTAGAAGAAATAGTAAAAGTGTGGGTATGTACATCACATGTATGTTTCCTTCACCTTGGAGAAGTCATAGGGTATAACTGTGACAAAGCCGATGGTGCTGCATTCTTCCTGCAGCAGCTGAGTCAAATGTAATTGTACACTAAAGCAATACAGTATTCCCATTTTCTTCTTTTTGTTTTCACCCTCATAGACCACTACAACCATACTACATGATTTTAACATTATTATTGCAGTACTCCCTCAAACTGAAACAAAGCAGGCAATGTGTAGTACCTAGAATGTCCTGCAGGCATGGAAGGAATAAAAAAAAAGTTTATTCAGCAAATCATAGAATTCTAGAATCATAGAGCTGGAAGAGACCTCAAGGGCCATCTAGTCCAACCCCCTGCCATGCAAGAACCACCATCACAGTGCTCCCGACAGATGGCTATCCAGCCTCTGCTTAAAAAGCTCCAAAGAAGGAGACTCAACCACCCTCCGTGGCAGAATATTCCACTGCCAAACAGCTCTAACAGTAAGGAAGTTGTTCCTAATCTTCAAATTGAATTTCTTTTCCTAGAAATTGACATAGGCTCAGTCACAATCTCTGGGTCAGGTCATGGTGTTATCCGTCACTGGACTGGACTTCACATGCTTTCATAGTTGGGCCTTCAAGAAGCAGAAATGAAGCAAGCAAGCAACACAGAGGGAGCGCCTCATTCAGGTGGACTCATAATCGGCTCATCTCCATCATCCTCACCTGTGCCATAAGCAGGTGCCCCATGACCAGGCGTACCCCAAAATCTGCTTCCAGCTCCTCCATGCTGTTTCTGCAAGCCAAGGTGAAGGTCTCTGGCAGGAGTCTTGCTGTTTCTCAAACCCACAATAGCCGTACACTAATTGAACCATCCGTGTTAAGCCTAGACGCAACTACAGTGGTACCTTGTATAAAGGAATTAATTCGTTCCAAGTGAAATTATGTTAAGCAAATTTTCCTTTATACAAATTCCCATAGGAATGCATTGAAAACAGAGTGGTCCCATTTTTATGTTGTACGGATTTTCCCCATAGGTGATTATGTTAAGCAAATTTCCCCTATCTCCGGAATTTTTATGTTGTACAAATTTTATATTATACAAGCTGTTTGTTATACAAGGGTCCACTCCACTGTACTGTACTGTAGTTCCTCTTCCCTACTCCTTTGAGCCATTGTCCTCATTGCTCCCTGTGGCCAACAACAAGGCATGGAGAAGGTGGGCTCTGCCCTTCGACCTTGGGGCAGCCAGCCTGTTGGATGTCTCTCCCCACCTGAACCTACCCCCAGCGCCAGTTACAGTCAAGGCAAGAGAAGGGGGCCACCCAGTTCAAGACCGGAACCTAGTGCTCCCAACAGAGTTGCAGTCTTTTTACCGCTAGACTTTTTTTTTTGCCCCATCTCCAGCGCACACTCGGAGCTCTACAGACCACGCACACCCTGTTGCCCAGACCCATCATACCTTCTCCAACCTCACCGGACATCCCTATAGCCAGGCTCCTCTTCCTATGGTTGTTGTAGCGGCAAAGGAGCAGAGGAGAAAAAAACAGGAAGAGGCTGTGAGGGGAGGCCTATGCCTATCCCTGGGAACTGACAGGGAAGTAAACACAGCCTTCTGCCTGCCACATCAGCTGCTCCGGCTTAAAATAGGAATAAGAGGAGACCAAGGAGGAGCTATAGATAGAGACAGAATAGAGGGGTTGAGGACTCAGCACTGGCTATATTAAGCAGGGGATATGGACAAAGAGAGAGACAGCTACAGAGAGGAGGGGGGAGAGGGATAGTTCCTTCAACAGAGCAGAGGCCAGGGAGGCAGTGGGGTGGAGTGGGGAAAGCGCTGTACTCCTTAGGCTGGTGGCGGACTGGCCCTGCCGTTAGTCAGAGTGAGACAATTACCTCAGGGAACAGCAGGCTGAGGAGCTACAGGGCTTCTGAATGGTCATCGTGGGCTCCCTCCCTGGTTCTGCCCTTGTGTTGGAGGACACAGTCCTGCCTGGCTGCTTCAGCAGCATGTTTTCTCTCTGTCAGCGCTGAAGGACAATTCAGCTGCCAGTTCGGCTGGCCAGGAGAGGATGTTGGGTTGCCCTTTGCTGCTGGCAGCCAAGTGTCCTGGGCCAGCGACCTTGTGCTGAAGAAAAGCAAAGCAAAAAAGCAAAGTGTGCTGCTTATATACTGCCCTGTAGCCCTTAAAGCACACTCTGGGAGGTTTACAATTATGTAGGCTACACACTGCTGCCGCCGCCGCCGCCACCACCACCACCACCAGTGAGCTGGGTACTTATTCTACGGACCTCAGAAAGATGGGAGGCTGAGTCAACCATGAGCTGGCTCCCTGGGACGGAACCCTGGGTTGTGTGAGCACAGTTTTAGCTGCCGTACAGCAGTTGAACCACTGTGCCAGGAGGCTCCCAGAAACAGAATAGGCGAGATTCTTCTCAAGAGATAACCCTTGTTGTGGCAATTTTTTTCAGATAAATAAGAGTGGGCACCTAAGATGCATTTTTCATGACTGGAGCAATATCCAGAACCTGCTGGCCCAAAGGAGGCCACCACATTGAAGCATGGAAAGACAGGCGGTAACAGCCATCGGCTGTGAACTGGACACTGATGAGAAGGTTGCAGCTCTCACTACAAATGCCCCGGGAGGAGGGGGAGTATTATAATGTCCCACTCACAGGACAGAACACAACAGCCATCCCATCATCTGTTCTTTAGAATCTAGTGGGTGGGGGCTTTCAGGCTCTACTCCTTGCCCCCTTCCACTACCAGTCACTATAGGACAGCAATGAGTATTGTTGCCACTCAAAGTGCCTGTCTATGCAAAATCCTTCAATTACCTAGTACACCTCTGCAGGGAAAGCAATAAGAGGATAACTCAAAAAGATGCAAGTTCCCTCTTGGACAGCCCATATTATGTATTGTTCTATCACCCTTCTACCTCCACAGAGAATGGTATGCTTCAGATGACAATTCTCTTGTTTCAAACAGGCAAAAATAAATGTGTCCCACAGTTTTGTGCCCCAGAATACTCTGCCACGCATTTTTGAGCCCTCCGGCATACCAAACTTTCACAGTGAGTCTCTGATGTTTGTAAAGAGATGCACCAGTCGTTCACAAGATTTATTTGATCCTTAGTTTACAGCTGTTGATATTCAACATTTAATAATCATGGAGGGTGGAAGATTACTCAAATACAGAAACATCTGAAGTAGCAGAAGGATGCCAGGGGTAGGGTAGCACAATCAAAGCAAAGGAATGCCTTGATCTCTCTCCTTGCAGTAAACAGACTGCTATTGTCCTAGTTAATGATCTAAGTCATATACCAGGAAGGTAAGCTCATAGAGAAGCATGCACACTTTCATGCAGAATGGTTAAAACACAATCAGTCAGAACACGTCTTTAAAATATAGATAGTTACTATAGTAATACCTTGGTTTACGAGCATAATTCATTCTGGAAACATGCTTGTAAACCAAAACACTCTTATATCAAAGCAAAATTTCCCATAAGAAATAATGGAAAGTCAGATGATTCATTCTGTACACACAAAATGTACAGACAAAATGCCAGAACTCACAAAAGAAGTTGCCTAAAAGTCCATGTCCATACCATGGTTTAGGTACCTGGCTGCAGAATCTGCTCCGCTTGGGAGTAACAACTGGATTTTACTCTGTGTTCTTAATGTGACAATAATAAAATGCAATTTGTAGCACTATACACACTTGACTAGCTGACCCATGACTAGACACTGTATGAAAAATAAGAAAAGGATGTTGAAAACAAATTGAAGAAAAATAAAATAAACCCCTAATCTGTACTCCCCTTGAAAACATTCCTGGCTGGTGCAAAGGTGACCTACATTCCTCTTTCCTCCCTCTGCTTTAGAGGCTTGCCTGAGATGGAACATTCCAGAAAATCACCCACAATTCAGCAGGGGGGAAAGACACCATTGGCTCATGTGGTCATGTGACCTGCTTCAGTTACTTGTATTGCAAGACAATGCTTGTTGATCAAGGCAAAATTTAGAAGAAACATTTGCTTGTCTTGCAAAACACTCTGTTAAAATAGTGAAGTTTGCAGATGACACTACGGTGATTGGCCTCGTTTGAGACAATGATGAATCTGCCTATAGGCAAGAGATTGAACAACTAGTTTTATGGTGTAGTCAAAATAATCTTGAATTAAATACATGCAAAACTGTTGAAATGGTGGTGGATTTTAGGAGGACTCATTCTATACAGCTACCTCTTATGATATCAAATAACTTAGTGTCAATAGTGAAGTCCTTTAAATTTTTAGATACTATTATATCTCAAGATTTAAAATGGTCATCTAATATTGAAAGTATTATTAAGAAAGCACAATAAAGAATGTTTTTTCTGGGTCAACTTAGGAAGTTCAGACTGCCAAAAGAACTGTTGATTCAATTCTATAGAGGTGTTATTGAATCTATTATCTGTTCCTCTATAACTGTCTGGTTTAGTTCTGCTACTAAGCATGACAGATATAGACTTCAAAGGATAATTGGAACTGCAGAAAAATTATTGCTACTAATTTGCCATCTATTGTGGAATTGTATACCACACAAGCTAAAATGAGGCCGATGAAAATGTATACAGATTCCACACATGCTGGACATAATCTGTTTCAATTGTTACCCTCAGGGCGACGTTTTAGGGCATTGCATACTAGGACAACTAGATATAAAGATAGTTTCTTTCCAAGTGCTATCAAACTGTTGAATAATTAATTTTTACTTTTCTTCTTCCTTTTTAAATAATAGGTTATATTGTAGTGTTGTACTGTGTTTTTATTGTTCACTATATGACTCTTATATTTCCTTTTATAGAGAGAGAGCATATTTTACCAAAACAAATTCTGGGTGTGTCCAACCACACTTGGCCAATAGAAAGTATTCTATTCTATTCTATTAAAAAAAAACACTTTCAGGCCAAGTCATTCTTAAACCAAGATATTACTGTATAACTTTGGATATGTTTCCAAATGCAGCACAGCTGAATTCTGGTTTAAAAATAAAGAGTTTTTTAAGTTTTAAAAAATTACATTTTGGAAACTTTCCTGTACAGTATGACCCCCACATCCCCTCTTTCACCAACTGTGGATTCAGTTATCTGCGACTGATGATCAGCGGGTGCAGGGAAGTTCCTAGCCCAGCAGCAAGGAGGGAAAAGAAAAAAAGAAAGAAAACTTACCAACGCCAAGCTCTCCTTGCTGCCGGCCAGCCAGCCTCAGGAGGGGTGGAGTGGGGACTTAAGAGGACCCGCCTATATCTGCTATTTTTGAAGCATCTTGAATCTTTCTTAGTATTTTGTATTTTTGATTAGAAATAAATCTCCATTATATTTTTACTTGTGCCTATGGAGAAGTTATTTTTATTAACTAAGCTGTGCTATTTTAAAAGAACCCAAGTTGTCTGCCCTGCTGGTAGAGCCATCAAAGTGAAGTTACAGCCAGAGAGCTGAGCTTGTTTGTATTAATTAAATTGCAGGTTGAAAAAGGGTCATAATTCCGGCCTTTGAACTACCTGCTTGAGTCCTGGGTGGAGCTCAAGCTTCTAGTCCTCCATCTGGGACCAGAGTGGGAAGTTCAAAGGCCAGTTGGCCAGGTGGGTCCTCTTAAGTCCTCACCCCACCTCTCCAGAGGGTGGCTGATGGGCAGCGAGGAGGGCTCGGCATCAGTAAGTTGTTTCCACCCCCTTTGCTGCCACCCCCATCGCCCGCGCAAGCCAGCCCCCAAGCCCAGCGGCAAAGAGGGTGGCTGGCTGGTGGCAGTGGCCATGAGGGCTCACATCGGTAATTTCCCCCCCCTCCTCACCACCACCGCCCCTGCAAGCCGGACACCAAACCCGGCTGGCCAGTGGTGGCGGCGTCAGTGAGGATTTGTTTTTCCCTCTTTGCCGCCACCACTTTCACCCCTGCAGGCCGGCTGCTGAGCCTGGTGGCGAAGAGGGCAGCTGGATGGCGGCGGCAGTGAGGAGAAAGAAAAAAGAAAAACTTTATGCCCTCCTCGCTACCAACACCACACTACCCAGCGTTTGGGGGTTGTTGGGGGCAAAAGCTTTGACCCCGGCACCCCACCACCCCTGTTGCCACCATTATCCTCAGATAAGAGCATTTGCTGTTATCCATGGATTTCACTATCCACGGGGAATCCTGGAACCAATCCCCCACAGATATGGCAGGTTGTTTGTTTCCCTTTTTTCCTAATGGGATGTACAAGTCACTTAGTGATGCCCCAATAATCACAGTATCAAAATCAGAATAGAACCAATGCATGGGGGAAAAACCTTAATCTTTCACATCTTTTTATTTTCTTTATTGCTTTGAATATGGTTTCCTTTTATACAGACTGCCATCCATTATTCATGTTGTGCTTTAAACATTCGGGAACTGTACAAAACGGAAAGCTATCAATGTGAAGTTGTAGCTTGTCTTACATTACAGTAAGAGAATTACAGTACTGGACCTGAGTGTGAGGTCTGTCAGTAGTGAGCGGCTATTGTTTTTCTTGGAGGAAATACAGTAGGACCCCCGTATCCACTGATTCAGTTATCCACGGTTGGCAGGGGGGAATAAATAATTCAGCAGCTATAAAGCAAGCTATTGTCACAAACAACAGCTGTAAAGTAAGCTATTGTCACAAATAGCATCTGTATAGCAAACTACTGTCACAAACAGCATCCATAAAGCAAGCTACTGTCAGGAAACAGCAGTTTGGGGTGAGTGGGTGGTCAGATGTTCTCTTATCCACGGTTTTCATTATCCATGGGAAGGCCTGGAACCAATCACCAGCAGATACCGGGGTCCTACTGTACTGCAACTCTTCCATCTGGCAGTAGGAACTAGTGTTGTGACCATTGAAGACTTGGTTTTAATATGTTCCTATTCTCTTCCAGAATCATTCATAACACACATGTGAAACAAACCACCAGCTCCAGAGACCCCGTGCCTCTGAATATCTCTTGGTGCAGGAGGAGAGATGATCGAAGCCTCCTGCCCTTGTCTATGGATTTCCTAGGACAATGGTGGCGAACCTTCGGCACTCCAGATGTTTTGGACCACAACTCCCACAGTCCTTTGTCATTGGCAGTACAGGCTCGGAATTCTGGGAGTTGTGGTCCAAAACATCTGGAGTGCCAAAGGTTTGCCACCACTGTCCTAGGACTTGGCTACTGCCTGAACAAGGCTCCTGGAATGAGGGCTCTTCCCCACCCTGCCTCATTCGTATGATAGCACTAGTTACCTATGTATTTGGCAGAAATGGGTGCCTAAGAGGGACCTAAACTGCTAGGCTTTTGAGCCAAAGTCATCCAGGGGCAACATGTATGGTCCCAACATTGTGTAGATGGACAGACAAAAGACAGACTGATGGACATCACCATGTACACATCCATACAGTTCTGTCTCAAATGGATTCAAATTTTTGTTCCTGTAGCCTAGTGCCCCCAATGGTTTGCAGCTCCTCAAGGTCTTTGGGAGAGGCCTTTCCTAGCTCTGGCACTTAAGGATTCTTCTTCCATGCAGGTGAGGCCCTCCAGATGTGGTGGGACACCAATTCCCAGCCAACAGAACTAACTGTGGGGAAGGAGAAAAACTGGGGTTCAACAAGAGGTGGATGACCATGTTTCCCATCCCTGCTCTCAAGGGAAATGCCGGGGGCTGAATGTTGGGTCTCATTTTCAATCCCACTCTCAGCTCTCATTTTAGCAGCACATCACAATAAAGCCACATGGATGGCGACCAGTGGTCTGGGTATTCCATCAAGCTACAGAACATGGAACATGACACGGGAATGCTTCCAGCTACTTGTTGGGTTCATAACACAGCTGGGTAACTCAAGTGATCCAGCTTGGCTCATGGATAGGAAATTGGCCTCAGCCTCTGAAGAATTTTATTTTAATCAAAAACTTCATATCTTCGGCTCCTCACAAACAGTGGAAGACAAGGCATGTTACTTTGATTGACAATTTTATGGATTCTATCCAACAGGAGTCCACATAAACAATTATCAGCCACAACATTAAAACCATTGACAGGTGAAGTGAATAGCACCAATTTAATATAATTACAATGGCACCTGTCAAGGGGTGAGATGTATTAGTTAGAAAGTGAACAGTCAGTTCCTGAAGTTCATGTGTCGGAAGCAGGAAATACGGGCAAGCAAACAGATCTGGATGACTCTGACAAGGCCAAATAGTGATGGATGACCGGGTCAGAGCATCTCCAAACTGGCAAGTCTTGTGGAGTGTTCCCCAATATGCAAGTGGTTAGTACCTACCAAAAATGGTGCAAGGAAGGACAACCAGTGGATCAGTATCAGGGTTGCAGGCACCCCAGGGTCATTGATGCACGTGGGGAGCAGGGGCTAGGCAGTCTGATCCAATCACACAAAAGAGCTACTGTAGCTCAGTCTGTTGAAAATCTTTGTGCTGGACATCGTAGAAAGGTGGCAGAACACACAGTGCTTCCCGTTTGCTGCACGTGAAGCCCCGTAGCTGCAGATTGATCAGAGTGCCCATGATGACCCTTATCCACTGTCGAAAGCATTTGCAATGGAGATGTGAGTGTCAGAGTTGGACTATGAAACAAGGGAAGATGTTTGCCGGTCTGATGGAGCATGTTTTATTTTAGAGGAGATGGACGGTCGGGCGTATGCACATCATTTGCATGAGGAAAGAGATGGCAGCAGGATGCAGTATAGGAAGAGGGCAACGTTCCTTTGGGAAACCTTGACTCCTGGCATTCATGTGGAAGTCACTCTGACACGTGCCTCCTTCCTAAAGATTGTTACAGATCACATACACCCCCTTCATGGCATCTGTGTTCCCTGGTAGCAGTGGCCCCTTTCAATAGGATAAGGCACCCTGCCACATTGCAGAAAATGTGTTTGGGAATGGTTTGAGTAATGTGACAAAAAGTTCAAGAATTTGGCCTCCATATTCCCCAAATCTCCATCTGATTGAGCATTTATGGGGTGTGCAGGAAAAGCAAGCCCAATCCAAGGAGTCCCACCTCGTAAATTGCAAGACTTAAAGGATCTGCTGTTAATTGTCTGGGTGCCAGATATCACAGGACATGTTCAGAGGTCTTGCGGAGTCCATGCCTTGATACATCAGAGCTGTTTTGGCAGCATGAGGGGAATGTACACAATATGAGGCAGGTGGTATTAATGTTGTGGCTGGTTATTGTATTTTCTAGGGGGATTGTAACTGTGACTCTGCCTGGATAGAAGATAGCTTCTCTCACCCCCACCCCCCAATCTATAAAATACTGGGGTTTTCTGGGGAAATGATTATCAATGCATAATCTAATATGAAAGTTACAGTAACAGTTGCTCAGCCAAGAGTGTTAAACGTTTGTAAAAGTCAAAGAATACAGCATAAAGATGTCCTACATGTTTTCTCTAGCTACCTGGTACAATTTTTGTATCAAGACCAGAAAGACAGAATAAGCTGTGTCAGATGAGGTGGGGTGTGACCTTCCAAATAGCCATCAAATCTCTGTAGTGTTAAGAGAGGAGCTTGTGTAATTAAAGCAGGGATACTCATCATGCTGAGAAAGGTTCCCAATGTTTTTAACCACCCCCTCTGTCATGTCAAGTACAAACTCTTGCTACAGATGTCTGTGAAGATTTTTTAGTCATCCAGGTGAGTTTATCTGGAAGTTGAGTCATGGCAACTAGACTTCTTTTCTTGAGAGATTGAAACGTTTTGCTACTCATCCAAGCAGCTTCATCAGACTGACAAAACTGCTTGGATGACTAGCGAAACATTTCGGTCTCTCAAGAAAAGAAGTCCAGTTGCCATAACTCAACTTCCAGAGCTTGCCACAGATGCTTGTATAGAAGATATGCTAAACAGTACAGCCACTGAGCTATTAGTTATCAAAGTACCCTTTTAATTTTACCAAATGTTTTTACTGCAGAGTTTCACAACTCTCCTGTGTGTAAATCAGCAGTTCTATATTATTCTGAAAAAAAAATAGGAAAGGTGCCTTATACCTGAGCAGTTGGTTAGTTGATGTAGGCCAGCAACTGCCTATGTTTGGGGGAAAGGCTCTCCAGTGTGGCAGCCATTTTCCTCAACATCTTCCACGTGATCTTTTAAATTTATGATAACTGGGATTGAATCTGAAGCCACACAATAAAGCACATCGCTGGCACTGAGCTATGGCCTCTTCTGGACATGAGAAGGTTTCATCTTTAAAGCAACTCACTGACATTTGTGATTATCTCAACCATTAGTAAACAGTACGATAGGAAAAAATGGTGTGTGTAGGGGGACATGTCCACTATTTTTCTACATCCAGAAGGACTCAAGAAACCTATCATTTTCCACGAGCAAATGGAAAGATCTCCTGGCTGAGGTGAAAATAAAAATCTTTGGGGGTGGGGGGAGTATCAAGGTTGCCGTCGGTTAAAAGTGCGTGTACCTGTAGGGACCGTTATCGGAGTTCTGTCTTTTCATCATAAAAGGAGGGGGGACAACTGTTTGACCTCATGATAACATGGTTGCCACGCGCTGCATCATAGACCTCGTAATACTGTGAAGCCCGGTTGCAGTCTGGTCCCTTGACAGGGCCTGTCCACTGCGGTCTCTCACACCAGGTGCCAGTCCACTCAGGATAGCAGAAACAGTGGAACTGCTCCCAGGCAGGCACTTCCTGGTGTTGGGAATCCATCTCTTCTTCCCATAGCTGAGGATCCAGGTGGAGGAAAGCTCCCAGCTCACTGGGATCCTGCCTCACACAACGCCCATTCCCATGGCACAGCTGGCGGCTGCACAGGCGTGCAGCTGTGGTCACGTTGACGACATATGGCCCCAACGTGGTGACGATGTAGTCCCGAAGGCTCCTGCAGCTCTCCTAGAAGACAGAAAGCTTGAATTACAACCAGGAACACTAAAGATGTGAGAACCTAAGAATAAGCATGGTGGTCTAGACTACAGATCTATATTCTTCTGTCATCTGTCCCCATTGTGGCTGAACAGGTGCCTATGTGAAGCCCCCAAGCAGGACATGAGTGCACCATCCCCTTTCTGCTCGTATATGTCAACACTGGTGTCCAGAGACATGCTAGCTCTGATACGGAAGTGAATATATTGTCATAGTAGTGACCAATAGCCACTGCTAGCTATATCCACCATGGATTTGTCCAATTCCAAATCTAGGTAGCTAAAATGGTGACCGTCATTACGTCTTATGATGGGGAAATTCACCGTTCACTGGGTGAAGAAATATTTCCTTCCATCCTGAATGTTTCACTAGTCAGCTTCACTGGATGATCCCAAGTTCCAATATTATTATAAGGTGGGTGACAGAAACAACTCTCCTTATGCACTTTCTCAACATCATATAAAAATTAAACAGCAGCAGCCGCTGACCTTATTGTTATCCACTTGGGGGGCAATGATCTGACACAGTGAGTGGGCAAGTCCCTGATTCTGCAAACTAAAGCTGACCTGTTGAGCTTCAAAAAGTTTCCTCACTTTAGAATCATGTGGTAAAACATGTTACAGTCGTCCCCCGCCCTTTTGCGGTTCATATACTGCGGTCCCGATATATCCCGGGTCCATAGTATATGAAAAAAAGGCCCCCTGACATAAGGAGGACAGGCCTTCCCAGGCCCGTCAGAGGCCCCAAAAGTGCTCCCCCGCAAACCGGAAGTGACTTCTAGTAAAGCAGAAGTGACCTCCAGATCACTAGAAAGCACTTTTGGGGCCTCTGGGGGACTAGAAACCCCCTTGCAGGGCCGTTTGGGGCAGCTCCAGGCCTGGGGTAAGTATAAGAGCCCCCACATTTTCAATTATTGCAGGTCAGGTCGGGTCGCTAACCCCTGTGATAGGTGGGGGTTTACTGTACTCCATTTAGCCTGGAAGGGGGCAATGGGTCCCAAGTGCATTGAGAGGTCACCCAAGTGTGTGTTAATAGGGAAGTGAGCAATTTCATTCACAGCTGTGGTGGGTCTGTTATCACCCACCCAGCCATTAGGTTTGCCCGCCCTGACCTGTCTTGGGCCAATGGAGTCCACTTGTCTGAGTTGGGCCTCGACATGTTCCTGACAGACCTCCAAGAGGGTCTGCATGCCAAACTTCTTGGCTGGTGGTGGGGGAAGGGAGCATATGTAGTAGTAGCCCCCTTTCAGTAGCGGTCAGTGCACGTGGCTAAAGGCCCTCAGGAGAATAGTAGGAAAATATTAGCGATTAGAAGGACAGCCCTCTACGCTTATCAGAAATAGAGAAAGCTATTAGATATGACATATCAGGGTGATTTGTGATACAAACCTGAAGGTGATTTTTGAGGGCTGCCTGCAATAGGGTCATTAAGACCAGGACTAGCCGCTTGAGGAATAGTTTCTATCCAAGAGCAGTTTCAGCTGTGAATGCAGTGAAATGCAGTTTCTGAGGGAGCTTCTGTAATTAGTTTTTAGATTCTTTTTTAGAGTTTTTAAGTGTGTTAGTGGGTTAATGTGTGTATGTGGGGTAGGGGGATAGATGTTTTTGTATGGTTGTATTGTTAGGTCCTGTAAAAGCTGATGTAGATTCTTTCAATCTCGTTGTTCTGCACAGGACAATGACAATAAAGATTTATCCATCTAACACTACAGTCGGGGGACATGGTCAGTGCTCCACTTAGAATAATTTGCAGATCCCAAAGAGCCACTAACACTTGCAGGTCTCCCATGGATTATTTAACAGCAGCAATAGTCTGAATCAGTATCAACACACTGGGGCCCAATATAACCCCACAGATGTGTCTTGTCTCTTTATTGACGGGCTTGGGGGTGGGGACAAGGGCACTTGGGCAGCCAAACAGAGGATTTAGTCTGGGCATCAAGGCAACAAGCTTCCCTGCTAAGATCTACTGCCAAAACTGGATGCAAGGAAAGGACACTGCCAAATAGGTGCAGAAGGCACTACTGTGGTAGGTCAAGGCGTGTCTCTTCTTTGCCTGTGGGAGCCATTGGGTCATTAATTCATTTCTACCTTGAAGAGGTACTCACGGGTGAGTTAGAATAGGAGAGGTCACCCCAAAGAATAACCCCTGCAGTTCCAAGGGCAGCACTCTCGCCAATTGAATAGGCCAGGTCAGCCTGAGTGAAGAAAAGAAGCAAAATAAATGTTTAGCATCAGGCCACTGTGTTCATGAGGTGCACACATTACTCTTCAATGTGGTATTAAGCTGGCATTACATGTATTATTCACTGACTATACAAATCTTACCTGAGAGAGGAGATTTTGACTTTCATCAGAGCACAGAGATCTTGTTGAACATAAAGTCCCAAAATTGCTCCCCAGGCTATTTCTCTCTGCTCATTAGGGCTGATGAGATTTCTGTATCTATAAGGACACATTTCGCCCAGCCCTACCCAACAGGATTGCTTTTAAAAGACTCTTTCAAATTGCTGCATGCCAATAGCCTCTCCCCTCAACATCTCTCTGTTCTTACCTCAGTAAGATACCTTGAAGAATGTCTGTAAGAAACTCTGGAATAGGCTATCACGGGAAGAGGATGCTTAGGGCCAAACTGTGCCACACGTAATGCTTCTCTGAGGCGGTGGTGAACGTATGTCTGGTGGTGAGTTTCCGGAAGCTTCAGAGGGAGATAGATGCTGGGGTAGAGGGCTGAGGAAACCTCCCACAGCCACATGAGGAGGTCGTTACTCTGAACCTCCATGGCATTGCAATGTGCGGAGTAGTTGTCCTCTTTCTCCCAGTTATCGTTGAAGCAGTCAGGAAATCGGTAGAAGCCCCAGAGGCCCCGTGGCCTCAGCTCTCGCCCCATCGCTAGTGTGGTCTCCATGAGTGCCCGAGCTGCCTCTTCAAACTCCAGCTCAGCAAAATGAGATTGTTCCTTGGCAGACAGATTAGGATATCTTCTCCATACACGTTGTTTAGAGGCCTCCCTGTACACTTTCTTGGCACCCCAGTTCCGCCTCCAAAGCGGGCGCCACTCCTCCCAGTCAACCACGGCCAGACCCTGGAAGCTATGGTCCAAGAGCTCTGTAATTTCTTTTGAGGCTCTCTCAAGGTGTTCATTCAGATGGACATTCTGAGGTATCCCCCCATTGTGCCATTCCCCCTCTGGGGAGATGTAGGGATAAAGTCCAAACTGGTTTTTGTAAAAAATTGTCATATTCTGGCCGCGAAACACATTGCCTTTGTTCTCCATAATGCCGTAGGTGCCAAGCGGTAGGGTAATCCCAAAACGCTCCTCACATCTAGTTGTGGGCATGTTCCACACCACAACAAATGGTTCCTGGTGGACAATGGGTCTGGCAGTTGTCCATTCCCAGTTCTGCCTTCCTAGGTGTTGGGTGGCCCCAAGGTAGAAGGTGAGGCAGACCCGGATGGCTGCGTCCAGATTCATGGTGGATGTAAGGAGACAATGTCTCTTCTGGGTGCCCTCCTGCTTTGTTTACAAGCACATGCCCTATGGTGGAGAAAGAAAAGGTCAAGCTCAGTGAGGCTTCTTCCCTGTCTCAATATTTAGACTGCCACCAATTACAGGGGACCCATACAGGGTAGTGGCTACACAGTCTGTCTAGGGTGTGTGGGGGGATATCCAAGTCCAAATCCCCTTACTCACGATAACCACTTTGGTGCACTAAACAAAACACTGCAACTTTGCAGCTAATCTATCCATGGTTCACTAGACACCTTGGGTTTATCATAAAATCACAGCACCATAAAGTTAGAAAGGGCATATAAGGCCATTGAGTTCAACCCCCTACTCAAGGCAGGAATACATACAAATCATAGGATATCTGCTTAGTGCTTGTCTAAATTTCTCTCGAATGCCTCCAGTGTTGGAGCACTCACCACATCTCCAGATTCCGCTGCCGTACTGTTCTAACAGTTAGGAAGTTTTTCCTGATATTCAAATGAAACCTGGCTTCCTGTAACCCGAACCCATTGTTGCATGTCCCACACTCAGTATTAATGAGCTCAGATTCTGTCCCGCCTCTGCATGACAGCCTTTCAAGTATTTGTAGAGCACCATCACCTTTCCCCTCAGTCTCCTTTTCTCAAGGCTGAACATATCTATCTATCATATATCTCAGCCTAAGCAGAACCCCAATTTTCAAGCCGTGGCTTTAACTAGGAGACAGAACTTCAACGAGCATTTAAAATTGCATGGCTCACCTCACTATAGAGAGAAGCAACCTGCAGCCCTCAGCTTCCTTTCCATACCCTGTGCAAGAGAGATCATGAGGTGATCCGTCCCTCCCTCAGCTGCTTGCGAGGTAGGAGGGAAAGAGAGGAGGTGGTCACCCACACTGTGAGGAGTGGAGAGGAAGGGACTAATAGAAAGAGAAATCAGGTGCCCCCCATTTGGCACTTAGCTCCTCAAGGTGGCCATCTGGGCGTAGATGCCTTGGCTGAATTTTTAAAGGAGGCAAACTCATGGTCAAAACTTGTGGAGTGAGGGGCCATCTTGTGGCGAGTAGCCTGCATGGGCTGATGTGTAAACTCAACCCACTTTGTCACCTCATTTGCCAGTAGAAGCTGCTCTGTGTGGCTGCCAGGTGTTTTTCCACAATGGAGAGGCACAAAACGCAAACCAGACTGTTTCCCCTCGCTGGTTCGCATGTGTTTGCTCTGTGTCCTTCTCTTAGGCTTCTTTTTCCACCCTTCCTTTGCAACCTGAAGGGACAGCCAGGCAATAAAAGTGCCAACGAGGCTTCTTCTCCTCAGTGAAAACCCAAATGGCAACTGACTCTATGAGAGGAGCGTTTCAGTTCTCCCAAGAGGGCTGCTGGGTGAAATTGTTTGAAGAAGGAAGCAGTCTAACAATGGATGGGTCATTCCTTTGCCCAACCCTGTCCAACCAGTCAGTCTTAAATGGACCAGTAGCAGAAATTGTAAGTCTACCCTGAAAACCCAAGAGCTGGACATCAATGTTACACAAACAAACCACTGACACTTTTCCTCCCTGTGCCCCTTCTCAGGAATTTAAACCAAGCTTTAATACAAATTGGAGGATTCCCTCAGTGTCTGAGACAGCCTTTTCAGGGCTCGGTAACAGCATGTCTAAATTTTTGGACAATTTCTTTTTTCAATCAGTAGAAAAAGCTTGCTCAAGTATTACCTGCCTGCATTGTTCTTTCTTGACACTAGGAAAGACAGGGCAACAATTCTCCTAGCCTCTCTCATACACAACATCCTGTGGTCTCTCATTTCCATGTCTTCATTTTACCTCCAAACCCTTTCATGTAAATGCTAATGGAGAAAGGTAATTTGATTATTTATTGATTTATTTTATTTACATCACGCCCATCTAGCCAAAGGCTGCTCTGGACGGCAAACAACAGTGTGATAAATTTGAGCATAATACAGACACAAAAATAATCTCAAACAATATAGGCATTGGCCAAAATAAATGGGATATTAATAAACTAAAACTAAAACAAAATAAAACGTAAAACCACATCAAAGAAACAGATTAACAATGCAAAGCCAGAGGCACAATTAAATGAGAAGTTAATCTTACTCTGCTCCTTTTTCTCTTTCTGCTTTTGATGTAGTGTTATCAACAGAGATCCCTCACTTTGAGATAACTGAGAATATTTTGCCAGTGTTTAGGGCAAAAGTGGAGAAGGTGTAGTCCTGCAGATACTGTCAGGTATTCCTTCCAGCAGTCCTCACCAGCATCACCAGTAGTGAGGAATGCATCAATCCAGGAACATCGAGAGAGCTGCACACTACCCCAACCTGCTGCAGGTTTCCAGTACACAAAGGTTAGCACTCATATAAACTCAAGCTTTTTACCTTGTGGGCTGTCAAAAACAGACCCACCTATTCAGACATGAGCCAAGAATTAAGCAGTAATATTTCCTCGGGCATGTAGAAGCCCTAGGATCAATAAGTTCCAATAAATAAATAAATAATAAATAATAAGTTCCCAAATACAAGTGCTTTTGGACTAGAGCTTCCAAAATTCCTTGGGCAGCATAGTTCTAGTCCAAAAACTCAAGCCTATGCACTTCCAACCTAAAACTAGTGGTGTTTCTGGAGTTTAGCCTTCATTAAAATGCATCCTTTTTACCTTGTAAACTCAGTAATCAGTGGGGTATAAATGTCAGCATTGGTTTCTCAACAAATAGGAGAACCTCAGTCTGCACGTGCTTAGAGGCATACTTTATTCTTTATATTCAAACCCTGACACTGAAAATGGGTCACACAGTTTGACTGAAAGACACAAAACTTCTACATCAAATGCACATCCACTCTTTGGCTATTTCTGTGCCTGTCCAGACAGGGGAAGTTGGAGCAGTGTGGTTCGCAGTTATAAAGTTCTCATCCTCATTTAATATGTTTTCTCTCTCTTTCTTGAGAGATCTTTCTGTTCATACAGGAGATGCTTAGTCTCCTGTGAGAAGGATCCACACAACTCCTTGGATGGCCAGATTACTCATGAATAATATTTACCCAGTTTACTCACATTATGTTTACTCTTGTTTCCCTGTGAGTCAAGAGAAAGGTTATCATGCCCATAGTTAGGAACCCTAAGCAACCAGATATGTGGTAATTTATGTACGTATTGCTGGAAAGTAAGGGAAAAGAGGAACGGGGAGAAGGGGAAGGTGGTGGTCTCCCTTATGGAATAATTCATACATATGAATTATGTATTTTGCAAAATTGCTGTTAAAGCTTTTGATGCTCTGTATCCGAGACAGTCAGGCACCTTTCCATGTTTATTTTTCTACATTAAAGTTTTTGGGGGAATATATGAGTCTGAAATGTTAAATGAGAAGGTAGCTTCACTACAAACCATAAAAGGACTGGCAGAGGCAGGACCAGAGGAAGGAAGGCAAAGGGTGGACTATTGGCTATATTGCAACTTGCACTCACAGAACCATAGAATCATGGAGTAGGAAGGGGCCTATAAGGCCATAGGGTCCAACTCCCTGCTGAATGCAGGAATCCAAGTCAAAGCGGATCTGACAGATGATTGTCCAATTTCCCCCTAAATGCCTCCAGTGTGCCCAGTTCTTTCAGTTTTTCCTCACATGACTTGGTTACAAGACCCCTGGTCATCTTAGTTACCATCCTCTCAACTTGCTCCACTTTGTTGGTGTCCTTCTTAAAGTGGCTGTATCATAAGGGCATATTTTCAAGAAATAAATGCTTCCATTCTACTTTCTATTTTCATTATATTTTCCATGATGCATTTCTGAAATCCGCAACAGAAAAAAAATCTGTCATACCTTTCCATAGGAAAATCTGTTTACAGAGGACTTTTGAACTGGAGCATTAATCAGAAAGGCTGAAATGAATTAGACCAGTATTGGTGAATCTATGGCACAGGTGCCAAAGGTGGCACTCAGAGCCTTTCTGTGGGCACCCAACATCGCCCCTTCACAGCTACCTGTATTGTTGTTAAATTGCCGTAAATTTGCGAAAAATTAGTGGGTTTTGAATCGTAGTTTGAGCACTCCGTTTCTAAAAGGTTCGCCATCACTGAATTAGACATTGCCAAGACCCCTTCAAGTACAGTGGACCCTTGTATAACAAACAGTTTGTATAACCTAAAATCTGTACAACATAAAAATTATGGCGATAGGGTAAATTTGCTTAACATAATCGCCTATGGAGTGAATCCATACAACATAAAAATGGGATTACTCTGTTTTCAATGCAATCCTATGGGAAATTTGTATAAAGGAAACTTTGCTTAACATAATTTCATTTGGAACAAATTAATTCCATTATACAAGGTACCACTGTATTTCCATTCTCACAAGAGGGCCTCGCCAATCCACACAAAGCCAAATCAATCTGTGTCCACACCAGGAGATGCTCACAGGAGAGGCTGTTGACAAGAGCTCACTTTACTCTCATATCTCCCCAGCAACCCTGTGGTGCAGACCAGTTTCAAGCACACACTGAAAAGTGGCGTCAATTACACTGGAAGGCTTGTTGTCACTCGAGCAAAGGACGTTTGGAAATACAAAGTGCATGCATTCTATTTCATAATGGGGCTAATACAGTGGTACCATGGTTTAAGCAATTAATTCGTTCTCTGGGCCGTTTTGTATTGTGAAAATTTCTTAAACCGAAATGCAGTTTCCCATAGGAATGCACTGAAAAGCAGTTAATCCATTCCAGAGGTCAGAAAAAAGGCAAACCAGAGAATTCTTAAACCGATGCATCCCCATTTCCAATAATTTCTTTTCTTAAACTGAGTTTTTCTTTAACCGAGACATTCATAAACCGAGGAGTCACTGTATTAGTTAAATGGGATCAGAGGCGAACTCAATCACGTCAAGGGTGAGCATCTTCCTTCCCTGCCAATGGGCCAGCTTCTCCCATGTTTCCCTGAATGATGGACTACCATTATGTGCCTTTTATATGAATCTATAGGTTCACATAGACTTTGTGTTCATAACTACTTATAACCTTGTAGCTTCCTTGTTCTCAATACTTGAACATGTCTTAACTCTATTGAACTGTATGTTACCATGTCTTAATTGTATTGGGTTGTATATTATCCCTCATTACTGTAAGCCGCCTTGGGTCCTTTTCCAAGGAGAAAGGCAGGGTAAAAATACTCTAAAATAAATAAATACTAAATCAATTTGGCCACATGGTGTTAGTTGACCATGCCAAAGTCTGACCTAAGTGAGCCACCTTACTACTGTACTTCTCTTTCCCCACTTACTGCCCTCTTTATGGAGTGCTGGGAAAGGAACAAGCACCCCTGTAGAGGCCTAACTTCATTCGGTGCAGGAACTTGAGACAGTAATCTTGGGGCCACATGAGATCAGCTCAGGACCAGCTGAGAGCACTGGGGCACCACTTGCCCTCTATGTTCTACTCCTTCTGGCTAGAAGAGAAAATGTTTCCAAAATTTGGGTGAAGATCCAAACCACATTGAGGAGGAGGAAGAGGAACAAAGCATGCAAGAACTGCTAGTGTGGGAGGCCAAGTCTTATGTTTAACTGTTCATGTTTTTGTGGTTTCGGCTGAGCTTTCAAGGTCATGGCAAACCAAAGAGATGGCAGTGGGCTGGAATCTCATTCTCTCAGCTGGCTTCTAGAGCTGAGGATGCAAGTCAGCCAAATCTCAGCAAAGCTGTTTAGGCAGTTCGAGTTGCTTTCTAATTCTAATTACAGTGGACCCTTGTATAACAAAGGGTTTGTATAACATAAAATTTGTACAACATAAAAATTCCAGAGATAGGGGAAATTTGCTTAACATAATCGCCTATGGGGCAAATCTGTACAACATAAAAATGGGATCACTCTGTTTTCAATGCATTCTTATGGGAAATTTGTACAAAGGAAATTTTGCTTAACATAATTTCATTTGAAACAAATTAATTCCTTTATACAAGGTACCACTGTATAAGCCTTCTGTATCTGATGATGTTTTTGACTGCAACTCCTATAGCTCCCCCCTCCCCCAGGTGTGAATTCTGAAAATCAACCACCACTGCTACTCCCTCTTTCAAGCCACAAAGGAAAACCATATGTATGTTGTACCTACAATTATCAATGAGTGGAACATGGCTCATTCACACTGAGTTCCAAATGAAAGAACCTCTGCAATGCCGTCTGTAAACTTTTGCATGACGCTGCAAGAGGTGACATCCAGTACATTATTTGGGCAATGGGCATTATTTCTATGAATGCAAGGGCACCTGTCACTTGGAAATGAACACGTCAGCTGCAAAGGATTTCCACAGCACTGTGGTTTCAAGACAGAAAGTGGCAATTCTCAGTGGTCTGGAATTCTCAAGTCCGGGGAAAGGGTGGAAAAGTTTCCAGCATTTCAAGTGTGGTGACTGTTCTGCACAGAGTAAGTTCCATGCAACATCTGAGTGGGATATATTTGACTTCTATAAAACTGCAATTCCCAAGAGATGTCGCTTCATGGTGGCCTTTCTTCTCCTTTTTCTTCTTCAATAAGTATTCATTAATTGCTTGTTTTTAAGCATAATCTTCATTTGATCCTTGTTGTTTTTGTATACTCACCGTTTTTAGTTTTAAATACAGTATTGCCTTTTAATAATGGCAGTCACTTTAACTCCTATTAAAGGAGCAAGGCAGGATAAAAAAATATTTCAAATAAAATAAATATGGTAGCTAAGAAAGTGAGCCTGTGCAACATGATAATGTGAATACGGGGAATGAACCACTCTCTGAAAGACGGCACAGAATTTGTTTTCTACCTTGCTGTCTTTTAGAATACCTATCACATTTTTCACTGTCCCTTCTATTTTCTAGTTCTGCTTGATTCTATTACTCAATAGAACCTATTTTATATGCAGGACACATTTGATTTAGGGGAGAAAAGATGATATAATTTTTCTAGACACACTGCAGGAATGGCCATATCAGGGCCATTTAATATATTAGCTTTAATTACTTATTATTTATTTATTAAATTTATATACTGCTCCATCTAGCTACATGGCTACTCTGGGCAGTTTAAGTCAGGTCTCTCAATTTTTTAAAAAATGTGCTCGTAAAAATGCATTGTCTGAGCATGATCAACCTATATTTGTAAACGTGTGCCATTAGGTACATTGATCAGGAAAGTAAAATTGGCTGTGCCTCCTTGCAACTCGTTGGTGGCCAGGGAAGTGACGCCATGTTAGTACAGTCCAGTAGACTGGAGCACTCAAACTATAGAACTAGGGCCAGAAACCCCAAGTGCAGTAGCCAAGATTACCTGAACACATGGCACTGAGAGGGTTATATGTCCCACCATCTGTGAATATTATCAGGAGAAACAGGTAAACCACCTCTGAGTACTTTGTACTTAGAAAATCCTGGGAGGGTTACTATAAGCCAGAATCCATTTGATATATAATTATTAAAAGCCAACATTGTGTAGTGGACAGAATGTCAGACTGGGATAGAGATTCAAATCCTGGGCTCAAATCTTGCTTCTCCCACGGAAACTCAACTGTTGGGTTGCAATGGCAAATTACTTCGTGAACACCTCATAAATGGTATGTTGAAACCCTTGTAGGGTCACAATATATAGGAAGCAATTTGTCAGTACATCCCAGGTAGCAGGCTCATGGTTGACTCAGCCTTCCATCCTTCCGAGGTCAGTAAAATGAGTACCCAGCTTGCTGGGGGGGGGGCAATGTGTAGCCTGCATACTGTAATTAAAAAACTGTAAAACTGCCCAGAGACTACTTGAAGTGGTATGGGGTGGTATATAAGCAGAACACTTTGCTTTACATAACAAAATGGTGATATGCAAAATCACCTTACAAATAGGATAATAATTTATCAAGAATAAGTGAAACCATGGATACAAGTACAAATGGCTACCAGTTGGTCGTTTTCAAAGCAAAAACAAAAAGAACACAGAGGCGTCAGTTTCTAAGAAGCCAGCTTCGTTAACTTCTAGTCCATCAAGACTAATTCCAAAATAAATGTATTTGTCTCCTACGATAACTGTTTATCCTTTAACCTGGATAGCCTGGCCTGTAGTTCTTTCCTACATGTAGAAAGAAAGTAGTAATGTTTTTTATGAAGCATGAGAAGTGCACACAGTGAGACTCTCTATCTCTATATTGGACCAGTTCATTAATCCCATTTCAATGGTAATCTGCATGTTGTATATTAGATGCCAGGGATATGGCAGTCAGCATAGTCTATGGAGCTTGCCTTTCCCTCAAATCAAGTCCTGAAGATAAGTATGTTTAAGAATGTGGATTGATCATCAGAAAAGGCCTTCTAGCAGAACAATCCTTCTGAAACAGACATCCTCAATTAGTTCTAGAGACAAAGAATTGCACGGAATTTATGTCAGAATTACAGTAAATGGACTTAAGAACATACTTGCATCACTAAAAAAGGACACTAAAAGTTCTACTTGTTTGGTGGGCAACTTTTGTCTACATATAAAATGGGGCACGTCTATGGAATTCAACTGTGTTAACTTTTTCATGTGCATCTGCATCAAAACTGACAACTTTTTTGTATGTTTCTACTGACTGCAGCATCACAAGATGACACTCCAAAATTTCATTTATTAGGAACATAAAATCAAACATGAACAAATTGGTTTCTAATATGCAGACCAGTATGGTCCCACTGCACCCTGGAGGGGCTCCTTCAAAGTGCATTCAAAATCAACAAGTTGTTGTTTTAGCATTTTGGTGGTTGGCAAATCATCTTAGCGTCTTATGGCACCAAAGTGGGCAGTTCTCCAAAAAGCAATCTGATCCAATAGGATAGCTGGCAGAGCAAATCCGCTGGCTCGTTCATGCTACAAAAATGACTCACAAACTTTCCTTCTTCATACTTCTGAGTCCCACTTCGTCTTCAACGTACTGGCACATGGTTTAAGCCAGAGTTATATAGCCTTCTCCATCCAGAACACAGGTTGCCCTTTTGGATCCCGATATGGTGTCTCTAGCAATATTTGTCCTTGTGTCTTGTCCTCTGATGGACCAGAAGAGGTGGCTTCACATGGACTTGGCTGCCCCGGTGAAAGGTTGTTTAGTAGAGGCACTGGGGGTGGGGGAGGAGGAGGAGGAGGAGGGGTGGCACGTGAGCAATCAGGGTTGGGCACAGGGTGGGCTGAATCCTTAATGGGCAGGAAAGGATAAGCAGGAGGCAATGGAGGAGGTGGGGGAGGAGAACCCCTTGAGCAAACCACGAAGGAGGGAGAGTGTGACCCATGTGGCAATGGAGGGAGAGCCGTCCCAGGTCTGCCACTGCAAAAGGCCCTCGTCTTAAGCCCCTCAGGTCCTGCACATCCTCCTCTCTCATGCTGAGGGGGAGAGAAGCTCTCCAGGAATCCCATCGGCACAAGAGAACTCATGAATCCTGCACACTGCACAGGCGTGGACAAGGTGTAACCCAAGTGGGCATAAAAAGTCTGCTTGTCATGCGTGGTGAGGTGCAGACGCCGATAGCCCCGGGATCTGGCATAATCCTCCACCGCTTCCATCAGCTTCCTGCCGTAACCCTTCCCACGGAGGGCCTTGGCGACCACCACCGTCTCCACAAATAAGCTCTCTGGCAGGCCCACAACCCGGGACAGTCTGGCATGGCCCAGGAGCTGGCTCTCTGTGATCTGGCCCTCGGCCGCTTCTTCCCCTGGCCTCTGGGTTCTTATCAGCACCAGGCACATGGGGAAGTTGTCAGAGGATCTCTGTAGAGAGTGGATGCGGGACGTCCGGCTCCTTTTCCACTCTTCGTTGATGAGGTCAGCACAGGCTTCCAGGAGATTGGGCCTCTGGTGGAGTGGGACTGCTGTGATGACCTCAGAAACCGGGCCCATATTCTTCTCACTATACCAACAGGACCAAGCAATGAGACTTTACAAGTGGCACCAAGAGCTTGGCCCACCCCTGAAAGCAGAAGCACACTCCCAAGGTACCTTAAATGTTACGTCACATGGCAGGGTAACCTATGCTGATCCTTACCTGGGTGGGACTGAACCCAAATGGGAGATGCCACAGCACCCTCTACAACCCACTTAGTGCACAAACAAAGGACACGAACCAAACAAACCACACAACAGTCAACAGCAGATAGAATTCAGATTATGCTACCAATGGCAGATGGCAAGGAACTTCTTTCCTCACTCTCATCCTAATCATTTAGCCTTATTCTCTTTAGGATGTAACTCTAGTGCAGTGGTTCTCAACCTGTGGGTCCCCAGATGTCCCTGGACTGCAATTCCCAGAAGCCCCCACCACTCCCTGTGCTGGAAGGGATTTCTGGGAGTTGCAATCCAGGAACATCTGGGGACCCACAGGTTGAGAACCACTGCTCTAGTGCATCTCACTCCCCACCACCACCACCACCACCAGCAGCTACAGCCTCTCTCAGCCCAGCCCCCTGCAGATATGTCAGATTACAACTTCTTATCCTCCCACTTCCCAGCATGATTCACATTGGGCAAGGCTGGACTTCTCAGGATGACGCCTCAGAATCTGTGTGGGCTGTAAGGCTATTTCTATTAACTGCTTCCCCCTCCCCAAATTAAACCAGTTTGAACAGTCATGGGGCGACTGACTTTCCAGGAAAGGTCTCAAGCGCGCCGTTTTGAGTAACTCACATATTGCTTACAAGCGCAGCTTGGCTTAAGGCAAAGCTCTTTGCATGTCTATTAAACAGCCCATCTAAACTAGACCAGGTTCTAAATTCGATCAGCCACCAACCACAAGCTGCTGCACTCCAATCTATAAAATGTTGCTTGTGTTTCTAAAGGTACCCATTTCAGAAACATGCCTTGGGATGGTTGAACCCTTCTCCAAATCGCAACACACCACTTCTCCAAAGATTTCCCAGAAACAGACCCAACCACGGATGTAGTAAACTGAGAGTATGCTGTGTGTTGAAATACTCCCGTAACCAGCCCAGTGAATCACACATGGATCACCGGGTTTTAACAATCAGCCCTCATGGGAAGTTCACGTGTATTTTAATCACAAAATAGGAAACGCATGGTTGGCACATAAGGAGGAGGAGGAAGAATGGGCACGCATGAGTGGAAAGCTTGGGCAGGCTCCAATATGGCTGGTTGCACGCATGGGTCCTTCTCCATATCCCGCCATGTCACTTCTGACATGCGTTGGGAAGGAGAACTATGGGGTGGGAGTCTCACACACACATTCCCATGACAGCGTGGAAATGGGAAGGCTTCCACAGGACAAACAGTTTTCTTCTCTTTCTAACCCCAACTTCTGTACAGGTACTTCTTTGGACTATCATTCCCCAGGGAGCCCAACACAGCAACTGTTCCAAGCTACGTTCCTGCTCTCTGAGATTTCCCCCTGTTATGCCATGGGCTAAGATAAATCCAAGAACGTATACACCCCCCCACTCCCCTTTGTTCACACTCATTTCTTGCTGGCTCTCCCTCTTTGTGACTTTCCTTTCTCCAAGTGTTGAGATTCCACCTATGGCAGCCCCCTTCCAGGCTGGGGCCTAGGACAGAGCCCACTGGAAGGTACAAGGGCAGGTAAGAAAAGGCCCAAGAAATGGTGGTGAATAAAAATCCTCCCTCTCCCAACTTTCCACAATGACTCGGTGCTTGTGAAAACATATCAAGCCGTCACTGCAATCTGGTTGTCCATGAGGGACACCTCTCTTCTTCCAAAATGCATTTGATGGGTGGGTGGGGGTTTCTGCAGACATGTTGGCAGCACGTTCCAGAGGATTCTGGATGATACAGCCCCCTCCCCTCAAAAAAAGAAACTTTTCCAAGCTGAATTTCTTATAGGAAAGGCTGCAGTTTGTGGGATCCATGCCGGAGCCCCCCGACTGCCACAGGGACATGGTGATGGCATCTGGCCTGGATGCCTTCAAAAGGGGATTGGACAGATTCCTGGAGGAAAAGTCCATCACAGGTTACAAACCATGATGGAGATGTGTCACCTCAAGGCTTAAAACTGGGGTACTTCAAGGACCAGATGCAGGGGAGTGGTATCTAGGAGACAGATATCTAGTCTCATGCGCTCCCGGACACATTTGGTGGGGCCACTGTGAGATACAGGAAGCTGGACTAGATGGGCCTTTGGCCTGATCCAGCAGGGCTCTTCTTATGCTCTTATGCTCTTATGTTGTACTCTCTCTACTCTCCTTTGCACAACATTGCAACACCAGACAGCCTTCCTCTTTTCGGAATGGTCTTGCCCTCTCAGGCCAGTTCCCTTCACTAAGGGCTGATGTTTCTGGTAAAGCCCACATATTTGTGGAAGGAAGTCTCAATGGAAGCTCTTGCCTCTCCCAACACGCGGTGCTTCCATACCAACCCAGGCTACGACAGCTATGGGCAACCAATACTCCGTAGAAATTTAGCTGCCCACAAAGAAAGATGTGCCTGTTGATCTTCTCCCAGAAATGAAGCCCTGCTGGCAGCTGGCTCAAAAATCTGGTATGAACTATTGTCACAAATAATAACAGTTTCATAATATTTTGACCACCTCTCAAACATATTACTTTATTGACTTTTATGCCAATAAAGTAATATTTTTGAGAGGTGGTCAAAATATTATGAAACTGTTATTAGAACTCTAAATTTGAGCTAGCCTATGCTCTCCTAATGGCTTCATAATGAATATGCAGGCTAATATGAAATTTATAAAATGTTTATATTTTTGCAGACTACCTTCAGCTTAATTTTACAGCAAATACTTTGCACACAAAAGGTCCCAGGTCACATTTCCAGACATTGCTGGAATAACTGCTCAGAGTGAACTCGCTGACAGATGGGTGGTATAAAAATCCAATAAATAAATAAATTGTGGGGAAAGAATCTTGGCTGAAGCCCTGGAGAGCTGCTGCCAGCCATTGTAAGAGCAGTGGGTCCCAACTCTGGGTAACCCAGATGTTCTTGTACTCCATCTCCCAGAAACCCCAGCCAGTACAGCTGGTGGGGAAGCCTTCTGGAAACTGCAGCCCAATAACACATTGGCCACTGCTGTAGGGAGTACTAGGCCAGACAAACCAACAGTCTGACCTAAGGAGATGCCACCTCCTTTTGTTCATCTACGCTATTCTCACTGTTGCTTTCAGTGTCACACAACTTGGAAGACACTTTGGCCACAATCTCTCATGGAAAGTCAGCGTGCAAATGAGGATGGCTGGGATGGGACTGTAACTGAGAATTGACCAGTCATATCACCCATTTTTAACCACACACTGTATAAGCTCCCCAATGGAATCTCTCTCTCTCTGTCTCTCTCTCTCTCTCTCTCTCTCTCTCTCTCTCTCTCTCACACACACACACACACACACACACACACACACACACACACACACACACACAGTGCTTTTAAATTCACTTTGAGGTACATAAGCGGTTTGTTACTAAAATAAGACAGAATGCAGAAGGCGACTGGCACAAACAAATTCTCATTCTTGTGGGTTTCACATTATTAATACAGTAGGACTCCGGTATTCATTGGGGATTGGTTCCTGGCCTTCCCATGTATAATGAAAACCGTAGATAAGAGAGAACACCAATAAAAATCCAAAACTTCTGCTTTGTGATGGTAGCTTGCATTACGGCTGCTGTTTTGTGACAGTAGCTTGCTTTACAGATGGTGTTTGTGACAACAGCTTCCTTTACAGCTGCTGTTTTACAATACTAGCTTGCTTTACAGCTGCTGTTTGTGACAGTAGCTTGCTTTGCAGCTGCTGAATTATTTATTTAATTCCCCCTACCAACCGTGGATAACTGAATCAGTGGATAACGAATCAGCGGATATGGGGGTCCTACTGTACACACCCTTTTACACATCCTGTGTCCAACCACCTTGGGAGGTTGCTCACCCTCACTTATCAACACAGACAAAAGGCATTGGGCACAAGTTGAGAGGAAGCGAATAATGCTCGACTACATTTTTGTTCTGTCTGGCATCATAAGAAGAGCCATGCTGGATCAGGCCAAAGGCCCATCTAGTCCAGCTTCATATGCCCTGCCTTGTCTTTACTGTACAAGACTCCCTAACAGAGAGGGTGAGAAAAGGAACACAGCATACAGACGCATCAAACCTGCAGCATCACAGGTTTTCAGGAAAAAGAAGGTCAAAATGAACAATCATAACATTACATAAACCCACGCCATTGTTATGTGCCATTTAGTCCCCTCTGATTTACCTGACCCTAACAGGGTTCTCATGGTGTATGTGATGTTCCAAGAATGGTTTTATTTATTTATTTATTTATTTATTTATTTATTTATTTATTTATTTATTTATTTATTTATTTATTTATTTAT